>OY755173.1:11662808-12178072 GCA_963576735.1 Bedellia somnulentella | reverse complement strand
CGATTTAACCAAATTTGGCACAGTGATGAAGTGGACATTGCATTGCAAGTGTCGCATGTCGTGGTCGACCTACCGTGAAGGAATAATCACTGAAAAACTATTTTCCCATTGAAGTCAATAGAAAAAAGTTACTGGTTTCTTATTTAGAGCGCGGCTTAAAGCTTAAGACCGACTGCACAGATAGTAAGAAGACTGAGGTTTACCTAACTTGCTGTGCTCAATTAATTTCAATTGCAATTTGCATTGAAGTCCTAGTTATAGTTATAGATGCCACAGCCCCTATTTAGCGATTGGCATTTCTGACCAACAATCAACATTAACAGCGTGGTGCGTTTTTTTTTGTTTAGTTCGTTCACAGTAGTAAACGTTCACGCCGAATATCCCCGAAGGGGTTGGCAGAGGTACTAAGTTTTCTGAACATCACGTGACTTTGTCACCTGGTGTTCAGAGTACCCACGTTTTGCATGGACAGTGTACTCACGTGATAGGGGGCAGGCCTATCGCCGTTTTGTACGAATACACTGTCACATGACTAAGTACAACTCAGCCATGTGGGTTTCCTCACGATGTTTTCCCTCACCGTTTACAACCATGATAAATTAACCACACATATGTCTTTAGAAAAGACAAATTGGTGTAGGCCCGACCCAGGATTTGAACACTAGTCGTTTGCACGATAACCGAGTGTTCTACCCACTGGGCTATCACGGTTGTTTGGCTTAGCACTTCCATTAATGTAAATATGACGGCCTTCCGCTTTGATACTTAATCACATGAATTGACTCCGGAGCGGCTACAATTACTTTTGAGATTTTCATGGAGAATCATCCATACTACAATGCATTATTAACGACATGTAATTTTAAGTGAATGGATTCCGGAGACAGGAGAGCCTTGAGGTAAGTAACCGTGTAAGTATATAGTACAGTCGCCATCAGATATATCGGAGCGGCCGAGGTACTCAAATATATCTGAGCAGCAATAAATTTCAATAAATTCTTTACGGTAAATAAGGTCAATAAGATCTGAACATCCAATTCGCCACAAATATATGAGCAGTGGTTTTTCAATTAAATCTGAACACTCAAAGAGACAATAATATCTGAAAGCACAACTCGTCAAAGTTATCCGCTCAGACAGGGTGATCATAAATATCTGAACATTTAGGGAAAATATACCTTAAAGCACTAGGCATACAGTTTAAATGAAATCGTATCAAAATGAGTAGGTATACAAAATAGAAATCTGCGTAAAGCAACTTTACAGTCTTGTAACAAGAAAGACATTTGAATAAAATATTTGCCAATTGCATGTATTTTATCAAATACTAGTGGTCCGCCCAGGCTCCGCACGGATGGTGTAAAGTTTTTATACTGCTTACTCCCTACGATATTTAGCATGATGATATCTATACTTATAATAAATCTGTAGAGAGGTCAATTCTGTACATTAAATATATTTTCAAAATAGCTATCAGGGGGTGATTAGTGATCGATACTGATGTCAAAAATGCAATCAGTAAAATTTTGTCTTTCTGTCCGTCTGTCTGTCTGTCTGTCGGTTTGTATGTTCCTTATGGAAACAAAAACTACTCGACGGATTTTAACGATACTTGGTAGAATTATTCGTCATACTCCTAGGCAGGTCATAGTGTACTTTTCAGCAGAGTAGTGAAGGGAAATTTTGGGGAAAACGGGAGAAGTTACTCCATTTTTTAAGCTTCCGTCGCGTGTGCAGCGTTAATGGTTACAGTTACATAGAAATCATGTATCACGGAAATATTTGCCATAAAATTGTCTAAAAAATATCCTTCAATAGCGTATGTCTATCTTTTATGGTTGACTCACAATAACACGTGTAACTCCTGATAGCTTAGCAGTTCGGTGCAACCTGACTAGATTTGTTTACTCTTACATTTATAGTTCTCTCATTCATATCTTATTTAAAAAAGTTTACATTATTACCTATTCAATAAAGAAAGAATCATAGAAATCGGTATAGAAACACCAAACTTATACATGAAATAAGCCATCGCGTCCTGTCGTCGCACGTGAATACTGAATCATGCTGGATTATTTTTTAGTAATGGTTGCGCGGGCAAAAGATAGCCGTGAGTATATGTATGATGTATGCAAAGTTTGAAATTCTGATTTTTTGTTTGCATGGGTTTGTTGTCGGAGATACTGAACCGTTCATTAAAGCACTTTCACAAACACAAAGCTAAACTATTCAGGAGTGCTATAAGTGGTGCTAAATTTCACAAAGGTTGAGCAGCGATTGAAGAAACCTCAGATATTTTTTTTAAAACTACGCTACCCGTGCGAAGCTAGGCCAATCCACTTGTATATCCTTTGTCCTCTTCCTGGTTCTAAGCTACCTCTCTAACAATTTTTAGTTAATAGTGTTACTAACACCACTTTCTTTTATATATATAGATTCGCAGATTTATTATGCTATAATTACGTATATAAATTGGCAATACAAATACGACAGGTGAGACCAAAAAAAAGTACAACGGTGTGCGTAAATGAATGTGTGTGTGTGACATTAGTGTGGCGGATCCCATACTAGCCCTATTAAAATTAACAAAAAATCACGTATTTGTTATTTTTGCCCAATTGTAAACTTTACAGTAATTGTAGTACTATGATGACACAAGATATTTTTTATCATATATTTGCATTGAAAACTTTGGTTTAAGATCATATAGACCTGTAATTATTTATTACACAGTAGACAGAAGTGTAATACAGTCTTAGTTTGGACATAAATGGCTAATAATTTTGTGTTTGCCAAAGAATATGTATTCGATTTAGATTTATTTTTTTCACTTTGATTAAGTTATTAAATATTAATCACTTATTTAAAAAATCATTAAGGTTAAATAAGTCAATTTTTTTTTTCATGTTTTATGTCAAAATCGTTATAGGAATTTATCGTCTCTGAGAGGTCCTGCCTTTGTTGACGTTTATGCTATGACGTTTGTCACTTACTGCTAATCCATGTGCTTCTATATATGAATACGTATAATACGTTACAGAAAACAGCAGGAAAAAGTACAATTTTGCAAAAACTAGTTTATCCTTTCATTTTATTAAAGCTGCATTTATATTTATGCTACCCTGGTACATACAATGTAAAAAATGGCATACATGTTTCAAAAATTCTAAGTTATTTTACCTCTGATGTTTTTGTACCGGTGAAAATTATACAACTACAAACCCATTCCTCTATTAACACCATGGTACTTACCTGTTTCTGTCAAAAAATGGAGTTGGTCGGTGGGGAACGACTTAGTATTTTTTTTCTAATAATTTACTAACCGTACAACTAGTTGGGACCGTACAACCAGTGGGGCATACCTCCCAGCAGAAGACTCTTTTTAGTTTTGACATTGATAAAACCAAATGGTGGTTGTGTAGAAAATGTATTCTAGCGTAGTACGATTAAGAATTTTAAACTGTATGCTTAGTGCTTTAAGGTATATTTTCCTTAAATGTTCAGATATTTATGATCACCCTGTCTGAGCAGATAACTTTGACGAGTTGTGCTTTCAGATATTATTGTCTCTTTGGGTGTTCAGATTTAATTGAAAATCCACTGCTCATATATTTGTGGCGAATTGGATGTTCAGAGCTTTTTGACCTTATTTACCGTAAAGAATTTATTGAAATTTATTGCTGCTCAGATATATTTGAGTACCTCGGCCGCTCCGATATATCTGATGGCGACTGTACCAGGGTAGCATGAATATAAATGCAGCTTTAATAAAATAAAAGGATAAACTAGTTTTTGCAAAATTGTACTTTTTCCTGCTGTTTTCTGTAACGTATTATACGTATTCATATATATAATTATAACGTAATTTATAGCATTATATTAAATGAGGACAATAATTCTAAAGGCTTAATAAATAAAATAGAAAAAAAAAGAACATGAATTCTTGATAAAAATAAACACAAGTTACGATTTGAACCCTGACGCAACGGATTACAATTATGATTTCAATTCATTAAACCGCTAGGCCATGGTGACTGACACGAAAGTGGATGAAATATTGCAAAGCATTCGTACTTATTTTAATTTGGCAGCTTTTATATTACTATAGATATAGAAGCACATGGATTAGCACGATTAGCAGTAAGTGACAAACGTCATAGCATAAACGTCAACAAAGGCAGGACCTCTCAGAGACGATAAAGGCCTACAACGATTTCGACATAAAACATGAAAGAAAATAATTGACTTATTTTAACCTTAATGATTTTTTGATTAAGTTATTAAATATATTAATAAATCTAAATCGAATACATATTCTTTGGCAAACACAAAATTATTAGTATATTTAATATGTCCAAAATAAGACTGTAATAAATAATTACAGGTCTATATGATCTTAAACCAAAGTTTTCAATGCAAATATATAATAAAAAATATCTTGTGTCATCATCATCATAGTAATACAATTACTGTAAAGTTTACAATTGGGCTAGTTTGGGATCCGCCATACTAATGTCACGCACACACATTCATTTACGCACACCGTTGTACTTTTTTTTGGTCTCGCCTGTCGTATTTGTATTGCCAATCTATATACGTAATTATAGCATAATAAATCTGCGAATCTATATATCGCACTCTCAGAACGAAAGAGGCTCAAGTAGGAAATAGTGATATTGATTAGCAACCATAGAAAGGCATAAAAAAGTATTCTCTAAAACAAAGGCACTTATTGTTATAGGGACGGAAAAACGCTATCCTGTTTTTTTAACAATAAGTGCCTTTGTTTTACTATTCATCGGACAGAACATAGTTTTTTATGTCTCTCTATGATTGTAACTCAATATCACTATTTTTGACTTGAGCCTCTTTCGTTCTGAGAGTGCGATGTATAAAAGAAAGTGGTGTTAGTAACACTATTTATAACTCAAGAACGGATGAACCGATTCGGCTAAAAATTGTTAGAGAGGTAGCTTAGAACCAGGAAAAGGACATAGGATATACTAGTGGATTGGCCTAGCTTCGCACGGGTAGCGTAGTCTTAAAAATATCTGAGGTTTCTTTAATCGCTGCTCAACCTTTGTAAAATTTAGCACCACTTATAGCACTCCTGAATAGCAGCCCCGGATCTAGGGGGGGGCAAACCGGGGCACCTGCCCCGGGAAGCAGTTTCAGAGGGCGCCAAAATCGATTTAGTACATTCTGTAAAGTTGTAGCCTAATTGGCAATACTGATAACGTACGTATCACTGCCGGGGATTCCCCCGTATGTCACTTGTAGCACTAGAGGCTACACGAACCGAGCCGAATAACCCTTTACGCCAAGGGAAGACCGTTGTTTAGTTTATTTTAGATTGCGTGTCCGAGTAATTAGTAAAATGAAACAACCAAGAGCCTACATGAAAACATCGCCTTCCTCAGTGGTCACGCATTTATAAATATGTCGACTGGTGATCTGCAGAAACATGGAGCCGAACTAGCTCGAAAATATTCAAAAGACTTGAATGCAGTTGAATTTTGACAGGAACTTTCTGTATTCAAAGACCTAGTAACGGAAATTGATGAAAAATCAAGTGCATTCGACCTGTTACAACATCTGTGTAAGAATGACTTGCAAGAAGCGTTTCCTAAAGTTAGTAAAGCTTTGAGGATATACTGCACATTACCGACGACATCTGCCAGCTGTGAGCGAAGTTTCAGCAAACTGAAAATAATTAAAAACTATCTGCATTCAACAATGAGCCAAGAACGTTTATCTGGCCTCACGATTCTAGCTATTGAAAATAAAACTGCCTTTGAGACGGACTTTGATGAGCTAATAGATTCTTTCGCGGAAAAGAAAGCACGCCGTGTAAAGCTGTAGTAAGATAAAAGAGAAAAAAAAACGATGAGGAAAATTAAAAAAATGTCTTGAATATCGGGAGCGTTGTTAATTGTTGTTGTTATATTTAATTTGATTTCACACTAAAGAAAAAGTTATCAGCAATAAATAATAAAGAGTACAATTTTATTAAATAGTATTCTTTCGACCACCAAAAATGCCACTTAGTGTTAATCAAACGCTCACGAGAGGGAGCGCTATATCAAGTTCTTGCCCCGGTTCGAAAAAATAGTAGATCCGGGGCTGGGGTAGACATACCAGACAAGGGCAAAAATAAATAAATATAATTAGCTTACATTAAAACGAACTTGTTTACATACAATAATAGTTATTAGATAGAACGATAGAACGATATATAGAACTATAGAACGATATATAAACGATAGAACGATATATAGAACTATAGAATGATATATAAACGATAGAACGATATATAAACCATAGAACGATATAAAAAACGATAGAACGATATATAAACGATAGAACGATATATAAACCATAGAACGATATGAAGAACGATATATAGAAAGATATTCTGTAAAGTTGTAGCCTAATTGGCAATACTGATAACGTACGTATCACTGCCGGGGATTCCCCCGTATGTCACTTGTAGCACTAGAGGCTACACGAACTGAGCCGAAGAACCCTTTACGCCAAGGGACGACCGTTGTTTAGTTTATTTTAGATTGCGTGTCCGAGTAATTAGTAAAATGAAACAACCAAGAGCCTACATGAAAACATCGCCTTCCTCAGTGGTCACGCATTTTTAAATATGTCGACTGGTGATCTGCAGAAACATGGAGCCGAACTAGCTCGAAAATATTCAAAAGACTTGAATGCAGTTGAATTTTGACAGGAACTTTCTGTATTCAAAGACCTAGTAACGGAAATTGATGAAAAATCAAGTGCATTCGACCTGTTACAACATCTGTGTAAGAATGACTTGCAAGAAGCGTTTCCTAAAGTTAGTAAAGCTTTGAGGATATACTGCACATTACCGTCGACATCTGCCAGCTGTGAGCGAAGTTTCAGCAAACTGAAAATAATTAAAAACTATCTGCATTCAACAATGAGCCAAGAACGTTTATCTGGCCTCACGATTCTAGCTATTGAAAATAAAACTGCCTTTGAGACGGACTTTGATGAGCTAATAGATTCTTTCGCGGAAAAGAAAGCACGCCGTGTAAAGCTGTAGTAAGATAAAAGAGAAAAAAAAAACGATGAGGAAAATTAAAAAAATGTCTTGAATATCGGGAGCGTTGTTAATTGTTGTTGTTATATTTAATTTGATTTCACACTAAAGAAAAAGTTATCAGCAATAAATAATAAAGAGTACAATTTTATTAAATAGTATTCTTTCGACCACCAAAAATGCCACTTAGTGTTAATCAAACGCTCACGAGAGGGAGCGCTATATCAAGTTCTTGCCCCGGTTCGAAAAAATAGTAGATCCGGGGCTGGGGTAGACATACCAGACAAGGGCAAAAATAAATAAATATAATTAGCTTACATTAAAACGAACTTGTTTACATACAATAATAGTTATTAGATAGAACGATAGAACGATATATAGAACTATAGAACGATATATAAACGATAGAACGATATATAGAACTATAGAATGATATATAAACGATAGAACGATATATAAACCATAGAACGATATAAAAAACGATAGAACGATATATAAACGATAGAACGATATATAAACCATAGAACGATATGAAGAACGATATATAGAAAGATATTCTGTAAAGTTGTAGCCTAATTGGCAATACTGATAACGTACGTATCACTGCCGGGGATTCCCCCGTATGTCACTTGTAGCACTAGAGGCTACACGAACTGAGCCGAAGAACCCTTTACGCCAAGGGACGACCGTTGTTTAGTTTATTTTAGATTGCGTGTCCGAGTAATTAGTAAAATGAAACAACCAAGAGCCTACATGAAAACATCGCCTTCCTCAGTGGTCACGCATTTTTAAATATGTCGACTGGTGATCTGCAGAAACATGGAGCCGAACTAGCTCGAAAATATTCAAAAGACTTGAATGCAGTTGAATTTTGACAGGAACTTTCTGTATTCAAAGACCTAGTAACGGAAATTGATGAAAAATCAAGTGCATTCGACCTGTTACAACATCTGTGTAAGAATGACTTGCAAGAAGCGTTTCCTAAAGTTAGTAAAGCTTTGAGGATATACTGCACATTACCGTCGACATCTGCCAGCTGTGAGCGAAGTTTCAGCAAACTGAAAATAATTAAAAACTATCTGCATTCAACAATGAGCCAAGAACGTTTATCTGGCCTCACGATTCTAGCTATTGAAAATAAAACTGCCTTTGAGACGGACTTTGATGAGCTAATAGATTCTTTCGCGGAAAAGAAAGCACGCCGTGTAAAGCTGTAGTAAGATAAAAGAGAAAAAAAAAACGATGAGGAAAATTAAAAAAATGTCTTGAATATCGGGAGCGTTGTTAATTGTTGTTGTTATATTTAATTTGATGTCACACTAAAGAAAAAGTTATCAGCAATAAATAATAAAGAGTACAATTTTATTAAATAGTATTCTTTCGACCACCAAAAATTCCACTTAGTGTTAATCAAACGCTCACGAGAGGGAGCGCTATATCAAGTTCTTGCCCCGGTTCGAAAAAAAAGTAGATCCGGGGCTGGGGTAGACATACCAGACAAGGGCAAAAATAAATAAATATAATTAGCTTACATTAAAACGAACTTGTTTACTTACAATAATAGTTATTAGATAGAACGATATATAAAACTATAGAACGATATATAAACGATAGAACGATATATAGAACTAAAGAACGATATATAAACGATAGAACGATAAATAAACGATAGGACGATATAAAGAACGATAGTACGATATATAAACGATAGAACGATATAAAAACGATAGAACGATGTTAAGAACGACAGATAGAACGATATAACGATATATAAACGATAGAACGATGTTTATACGATAGAACGATATATAAACAATAGAACGATATATAAACGATAGAACGATATTTAAACCATAGAACGATATAAAGAACGAAAGAACGGTATATAAACGATAGAACGATATATAAACGATAGAACGATATTTAAACGATATATAGAACTATAGAATGATATATAAACGATAGAACGATATATAAACCATAGAACGATATATAAACGATAGACCGATATTTAAACGATAGATCGATATAAAGAACGACAGATAGAACCGTAGAACGATATATAGAACTATAGAACGATATATAAACGATAGAACGATATATAGAACTATAGAATGATATATAAACGATAGAACGATATTTAAACTATAGAACGATATAAAGAACGATAGAACGATATATAAACGATAGAACGATATAAAAACGATATATAGAACTATAGAATGATATATAAACGATAGAACGATATATAAACGATAGAACGATATATAAACGATAGAACGATATATTAACGATAGATAGAACGATATAACGATATATAGAACGATAGAACGATATATAAACGATAGAACGATGTATAAACGATAGAACGATATATAAACAATAGAACGATATATAAACGATAGAACGATATAAAGAACGATAGTACGATATATTAACGATAGATAGAACGATAGAACTTTATATAGAACGATAGAACGATATATTCACGATAGAACGATATATATACGATAGAACGATATATAAACGATAGAACGATGTATAAACGATAGAACGATGTTTAAACGATAGAACGAGATAAAGAACGATAGTTAGAACGATAGAACAATATATAAACGATAGAACGATAAATAAATATAGGACGATATATAGAACGATAGAACGATATATAAACGAAAGAACGATAAATAAATATAGGACGATATATAGAACGATAGAACGATATATAAACGATAGAACGATGTATAAACGATAGAACGATATATAGAATGATAGACCGATATTTAAACGATAGAACAATATAAAGAACGATAGATAGAACCGTAGAACGAGATATAGAACTATAGAACAATATATAAACGATAGAACGATATATAGAACTATATAATGATATATAAACGATAGAACGATATTTAAACCATAGAACGATATAAAGAACGATAGAACGATATATAAACGATAGATAGTACGATAAAACAATATATAAACGATAGAACGATATATAAACGATAGAACAATATATAGAACTAAAAAACGATATATAAACGATAGAACGATATATAAACGATAGAACGATATATAAACGATAGAACGGTATATAAACGATAGAACGATATATACAACTATAGAATAATATATAAGAGATAGAACGATATATAAACCATAGAACGATATAAAGAACTATAGAACGATATATAAACGATAGAACGATATAAAGAACGATAGAATGATAGACCGATATATAGAATGATAGACCGATATTTAAACGATAGAACGATATAAAGAACGATAGATGGAACGATGTATAGAACTATAGAACGATATATAAACGATAGAACGATATATAAACGATAGATAGAACGATATAACGATATATAAACGATAGAACGATGTATAAACGATAGAACGATATATAAACGATAGAACTATATTTAAACGATAGAACGATATAAAGAACGATAGATAGAACGATAGAACGATATATAGAACTATAGAACGATATATAAACGATAGAACGTCGACTGTAGATCTGCAGAAACATGGAGCCGAACTAGCTCGAAAATATTCAAAACACTTGAATGCAGTTGAATTTTGACAGGAACTTTCTGTATTCAAAGACCTAGTAACGGAAATTGATGAAAAATCAAGTGCATTCGACCTGTTACAACATCTGTGTAAGAATGACTTGCAAGAAGCGTTTCCTAAAGTTAGTAAAGCTTTGAGGATATACTGCACATTACCGACGACATCTGCCAGCTGTGAGCGAAGTTTCAGCAAACTGAAAATAATTAAAAACTATCTGCATTCAACAATGAGCCAAGAACGTTTATCTGGCCTCACGATTCTAGCTATTGAAAATAAAACTGCCTTTGAGTTGAGACGGACTTTGATGAGCTAATAGATTCTTTCGCGGAAAAGAAAGCACGCCGTGTAAAGCTGTAGTAAGATAAAAGAGAAAAAAAAACGATGAGGAAAATTAAAAAAAATGTCTTGAATATCGGGAGCGTTGTTAATTGTTGTTGTTATATTTAATTTGATGTCACACTAAAGAAAAAGTTATCAGCAATAAATAATAAAGAGTACAATTTTATTAAATAGTATTCTTTCGACCACCAAAAATGCCACTTAGTGTTAATCAAACGCTCACGAGAGGGAGCGCTATATCAAGTTCTTGCCCCGGTTCGAAAAAATAGTAGATCCGGGGCTGGGGTAGACATACCAGACAAGGGCAAAAATAAATAAATATAATTAGCTTACATTAAAACGAACTTGTTTACTTACAATAATAGTTATTAGATAGAACGATAGAACGATATAAAAACCATAGAACGATATAAAGAACGATAGAACGATATATAAACGATAGAACGATATATAAACCATAGAACGATATGAAGAACGATAGAAAGATATTCTGTAAAGTTGTAGCCTAATTGGCAATACTGATAACGTACGTATCACTGCCGGGGATTCCCCCGTATGTCACTTGTAGCACTAGAGGCTACACGAACCGAGCCGAATAACCCTTTACGCCAAGGGAGGACCGTTGTTTAGTTTATTTTAGATTGCGTGTCCGAGTAATTAGTAAAATGAAACAACCAAGAGCCTACATGAAAACATCGCCTTCCTCAGTGGTCACGCATTTTTAAATATGTCGACTGGTGATCTGCAGAAACATGGAGGCGAACTAGCTCGAAAATATTCAAAAGACTTGAATGCAGTTGAATTTTGACAGGAACTTTCTGTATTCAAAGACCTAGTAACGGAAATTGATGAAAAATCAAGTGCATTCGATCTGTTACAACATCTGTGAAAGAATGACTTGCAAGAAGCGTTTCCTAAAGTTAGTAAAGCTTTGAGGATATACTGCACATTAACGACGACATCTGCCAGCTGTGAGCGAAGTTTCAGCAAACTGAAAATAATTAAAAACTATCTGCATTCAACAATGAGCCAAGAACGTTTATCTGGCCTCACGATTCTAGCTATTGAAAATAAAACTGCCTTTGAGACGGACTTTGATGAGCTAATAGATTCTTTCGCGGAAAAGAAAGCACGCCGTGTAAAGCTGTAGTAAGATAAAAGAGAAAAAAAAAACGATGAGGAAAATTAAAAAAATGTCTTGAATATCGGGAGCGTTGTTAATTGTTGTTGTTATATTTAATTTGATGTCACACTAAAGAAAAAGTTATCAGCAATAAATAATAAAGAGTACAATTTTATTAAATAGTATTCTTTCGACCACCAAAAATGCCACTTAGTGGTAATCAAACGCTCACGAGAGGGAGCGCTATATCAAGTTCTTGCCCCGGTTCGAAAAAATAGTAGATCCGGGGCTGGGGTAGACATACCAGACAAGGGCAAAAATAAATAAATATAATTAGCTTACATTAAAACGAACTTGTTTACTTACAATAATAGTTATTAGATAGAACGATAGATAGAACGATAGAACAATATATAAACGATAGAACGATATATAGAATGATAGACCGATATTTAGACGATAGAACGATATAAAGAAAGATAGATAGAACGATATATAGAACTATAGAACGATATATAAATGATAGAATGATATATAAACGATTGAACGATATTTAAACCATTGAACGATATAAAGAACGATAGAACGATATATAAACGATAGATAGAACGATAGGACAATATATAAACGATAGAACGATATATAAACGATAGAACGATATATAAACGATAGAACGATATATAGAACTAAAGAACGATATATAAACGATAGAACGATATATAAACGATAGAACGATAAATAGAACTATAGAATGATATATAAACGATAGAACGATATATAAACCATAGAACGATATAAAGAACTATAGAACGATATATAAACGATCCCTTCCCTACGGACCTCGATAGCGAGCAGTCGTGCCCTAAGTTATTACAATTTTTATTTTAAATCAAAGTTAATATAATTTACCACAAAAAATCAATACCGAAAAATAGGATCGCAGAAGTGTGTAGGAGTTCTATTTAAAATTTCAACGGGCGCCATTGTTGGCTGACTTCCACCACCACTACCGCCGCGTCAAGCCGCTACATCGGTGAGTCATCCCACTGCGCGTGCGCACTACAATACTCGGACTCGTGCCCCACCAACTACACTTTAGCGCGCCAATCATAGATAGACCGCTCCCTATTGGACGAAGCAGCGAGCGTTGACCTCCAATCAATAACTTATTCAAGAGGCCATCTTCAAATTAATCTGTATTTGTACCAGGCGCACATAATTTTGAAGCGGTGACTCATTGTTTCCTACATCTGTCTCACTCAACTGGTGTCTACTTTTGATATTTTGAAGCGAAGGTATTTTGATAATAAATTTCAAAACTACCCGCAATGCCACTTAAGCGAACACCACCAAAAACTCAGACAATGTTGGAGATAAAAGATAGCCGCCCTCATTCAAGCTCAGCACCCTCTCTTTCCGACCTAGCTGACATGGAGTCCTCTCCTTCTCTAGCCACCGCACCTCGTCTCATAAGTAAACGGAAACGACAAGATAGTGAAGAACAGATAATATCTTTTATGACTGATATGAAAGCTCTTTTTACTGAGTTTACAATACAACAAAATTCAAAATTTGAAAAAATTTACAGTTCTTTAGACGAGGTAAAAACCCAAATTGACGATTTTCGATGCTCAATAGAATTTATCTCTAATCAGTATGAAGACCTAAAACTACAATTTACCAAAATTGAATCGGAACGCCAACAATATTCCGAGCATATAAAATTATTAGAAAACAAAATAGAAACTTATGAGCGTAATCAACGATCTACTTGTATTGAAATACGAAACATAAATTTGGAAAAACCAGAATCTAAAGAGTCATTAATTACCACATTTCAAAAAATATCGAATGTTTTGAACACTACTGTTGAAACCCACTTTATAAAAGACATTTTCCGAACCAAATCTGCTACGCCCGAAAAAGCCACTATTATTGTTGACTTTACCTCAGTTCTAATGAAAGAAAAATATTTAAGAATATATAAACAACACACTAAAGAAAAAGGAAAAATTACGACTGAACATTTGAAAATAAAAGGGTTGTCAAAGCCTATATACATTTCAGAAAATTTAACTGCAAAAATGAAACGAATTTACTTTTTGGCCAGAGACTTTGGGAAAACTAACTCTTATAAATACTGCTGGACGTCTAAAGGAAAAATATATACGTAAATCGGAAGGATATCCACCTATACCCATTAACTCAGAAGAGGACTTACGCCGTGTGATGGACAAAAACATGTGACTATTTTCCCGCAATGTATTCCCTATTACTACATACTTATTTAATCTTGCATGCTCTATTCAAATATAAATTTTTCTCGCTATAACTTATAATAAGTTCATATACTTTTGCATTAATTTTATTTCTAAATCTTTTATTTTGTATAACTCTAAGCAGATTATATTATTAATCATTAACGAGCCATACACACGAAACCTTAAATTACTTACTACACACGCATACGCCATATTTACACTCTTATCATATTTAGTGATCCGAAATATATACATCTACTTTTCACTAGCACACTTACCAGATAAAAATAATAACATACACTTATATACATTTAATTTTAAGCATCCCATACACACCCGTCAAATGTACATGCTATTTATTAATATTGTATTCATACCTTCACACATATTTACGATATTGCCCTACTTTTTACATAGGAATAAGCATTTTTCTATGCCATGGTTTTCCTGTCTCCTTCCAGTACTATTAATTAGGACAAAATTAATTAACATTTTTGCAGGAATGTATCCGTGTAACAATCTAAACAACCCAATCATTAATGTCCCTTCGTTACCTATAATTAAATTAAATTATGGACCGTAATATACAAGACGATATTGAAAACTCTTTAGCTCCTCATTCACTTTCATGTTCACCCGAACAAATAAATCTATTCGCTGACCCATTAAATAACTCACTAAAAGTCTTTCACGTGAATATACGAAGTTTGCAACACAATTTTGACGCACTTATTACCCTACTTAGTCGAATACCTACTGAGCTTGATATAATTGTACTCACTGAGTGTTGGCTCAGCAAATGTCCCCTTTTACCCGCTTTACCCAACTACTCATCTACTCAATCACGACACTGCAATCAAAATGATGGTGTAGTTATTTATGTTAAAAATACTCTGATTTGCTCCTTTGAAGAACCGGCACTCATGGATGCGAACTGCCTACTACTAAAATTTTCCAACTCGTTAGCAATTTTAGCTATTTATCGATCTCCAAGTTTTAAAAATCTCTCTAACTTCTTAACTAGTCTAAATGATAACTTAACACAACTTAAAACATTCAAAAATCGCATCATTATCGGAGACTTAAACATAGATATACGTAAAAACAACACTGACTCCAACTCCGAAGACTACCTCAATCTGCTTGCATTTCATGGTCTATTACCTACTCACCTCAATCCGACCAGAAAAACATCGTGTCTAGATCATGTTATCTCCACCGATCCCAACCACTCTATGACTTTAACCCTTGATACTCTTATTACAGACCACTCTCCTGTTATTCTATTCATTGATAATCGTATGTGTTGTAAAAACTACCATACACCTCATAATTCCAAATTCAAACGCGTAAACGAAACTGGGGTGTCATCGGATATAGAGCAGTGTGATTTCTCTGAGATTTTTACATATAATGACCCAGAAATTGCGGCGAATGCCTTAGTGAGTAAATTATCATCCATAATTGAGTCAAACACCAAGATCTGCACTATACCTTCAAAACGAAGAATCCTTAAGCCCTGGTTAACACCCGGTCTCTTGCGTTGTATGCGTAATAGAGACAAAATGTACAAAAAAACAACAAAAAATCCTTTTGATGTGATCTTAAATACAACATATTCACGTTACAAAACCTATTGTAATAATTTACTAAAAAAAGTAAAAAGACTTCATGAAAAAGATCAATTAAAGAAATGTACAAACAATCCGAAGTCCCTTTGGCAAACTATCAAAAATATTATTAATTTAAAGCCCAATCGTAATTCTTCCCTTAAGCTCTTGAAAAGTCAGACTGACCCACAAGTTACGATAAACAATATTGTGGCGACCGCTAGACGGCGAACTCACTCGCATACTAGCAGCGTCATAAAAAAAATCGTACGTCGCGGTATCGAAATGTTTCTCTAGCTAAACATAAATACAAATTCTAAGTTGGTACACAGCAGGGTGTACTGGCCAGTATATCTTTGCTGTTCCCACAGTGGTGACCCCCGACAACAACATGACGAATCTTTCTACATTTCTCAATCTACCCACAACTTCTACTCCTCGCTTACCTTACCAAACTACTCGACTCACCCTACCGAGCATCGACTGGCACGCTACTCTGCCTCACTGCTCACACGAAACTCTACTACTAGACGGCGAACTCGCTCGCACACTAGTCCCTCTCTACTATTGGTAACAGGTACCTCCTAGCTCTTCGATATCGTCTATCGACTAGGAGGGGAGTACTGTGGCGACCGCTAGACGGCGAACTCACTCGCATACTAGCAGCGTCATAAAAAAAATCGTACGTCGCGGTATCGAAATGTTTCTCTAGCTAAACATAAATACAAATTCTAAGTTGGTACACAGCAGGGTGTACTGGCCAGTATATCTTGGCTGTTCCCACAATATTAACAAATATTTTGCGACTGTAGGCGAAACTCTTGCATTGAAAATAAAAAGTAATAATAATCCTACACGGCTTACACGACCTATACACAAACTTAACACCAATTTAAAATCTATGGTGTTGTTGGACACAGATACGGCCGAAGTTAACACAGCGATCTTAACTTTAAAAAACACTAGCGCCACCGGGTGGGATAATATTACTTCCTCTGTTCTGAAATCTAACATGCATATATTGAGCCCAATAATTAGTTATATAATTAATCTCTGCTTTGCGAAAGGTTGTTTTCCGAGGGTCTTCAAAAGATCCTTGGTACATCCTATCTACAAAAGTGGAGATAGAGACAGTGTCTGTAATTACCGCCCTATATCTGTCCTTACCTCTTTATCTAAAATAATAGAAAAAATACTAAACAACAGACTGACTGACTATCTCAACGAAAATAATATTATATCACAAAATCAGTACGGCTTCCGTCGGGGAAAGTCCACTGAAGATACAGTAACCAACTTGGTCAACTCTATATTTCTTAACCTCAATAAAAAGCTGAAGTCCTTAGCTATATTTCTTGACTTGTCAAAAGCTTTTGACACTGTCTCTACATCCATCTTGCTCATGAAAATGGAAAAGTATGGGACCTGTACTTGAAATTTTTACTGACTACCTAGCTAATCGCTCTCAACGCGTGATTATAGATCAGCACCTAAGTGATGAGGAAATAATTACTTACGGACTCCCACAGGGAAGTGACCTCGGCCCAACCCTGTTTCTGCTTTATATAAATGACCTATGCAACATTCAATTACCCAATTGCGAAATAACGACATATGCTGATGACACCGTGCTGCTTGTTCGTGGTTGTTCCTGGTCAGACACACAAACAAAAGCTGAAGCTGTCCTTGCCTCAGTGAGAAATTGGTTAGACGACAACCTACTTACACTTAATGCTAACAAATCTCAATTCGTAACTTTTTCTCTAACCAAAGTCACTCAGCCTAGCGATACATTTAAGTTAAAGGTCCACAAAACTAACAATTGCTCTCAATCATGTAATTGTGACCAAATAATTAGATCAGACAATGTAAAATACCTTGGCGTAATGCTAGACAGCACGCTATCGTGGAAACCACATCTTGAGCTCTTGGCAACAAAAACTCGTAAACTCTTATTTGTATTTAAAAATTTAAGAAATAGTGCCGATGCAGAAACACTAAAAATGGTAAAAGATGTTATTAAAGGAAAGAAAAATTTTTTCGACACTGGCGGGGTTCGAACCCGCGACCTTCGGGTATACGCCCCCGCCAGTGTCGAAAAAAAAATTTTTCTTTCCTTTAATAACATCTTTTATTTATGAGTAATAATCCCCACATGAGGAATTCATGTCAAAAAACATTAAACTAAAAATGGTGTACCTTTCATTAGCCCAATCAATATTAACATACTGTATCAGTGCATGGGGTGGCGCGGGAAAAACAGCAATGTTAAAAATTGAGAGAGCACAACGTTGCATTTTAAAGGTTATGGCTTATAAACCAATCAGAACCCCCACGACCGAAGTTTATGCTTATTGGAATGTACTTAGTGTTCGAAAACTATATATTCTTCACATAATTACCAAAACACATAAGTCATTAACGTATGATGATAATTTTTGTAAAACTATAAGAAGATCTGAAATAGTTTGTCCGTCTGTCAGACTCAAAGCAGCATTGACAAAATATCAATTTACCTTTTTAAGTCCCTTTATTTATAATAAAGTTAATAAGGTATTAAAACTTTATCCCGAAACGATAAGCAAAGTAAAATCATTGTTATTGGAATGGCTAATGCAGAAGACATACGATGACATAGAAGGTCTACTCAATATAGTACACTGATAACCCAACAATTCCACATACAACCACATTTATATATATATATATTTATATACACACACACACACACACACACACACAAACATAGCACACATACTCACACATAATTAACATTTTACACAAATCCATACACTACCACATACACTAGTATAGTAGTATTCACATATATTTAATGGCTCCACGTAGAGATGGGATTTTGCCCGGGCATTTTGGGCGGATTGGATTTATGCCCAATAAATGTCCATAAATGCCGAATAAATGTCCATTACTTGGGCAGAAATCTTATTTAATTTTAATTTTTAAAATATTATTATTATAAGAGTGTGGTTGATGTTATTAGTTAAAATCATCATAAAATGACCTATTTTATTTAAAGAATGAATAATACTTATAGGGGTCATGATAGGGACCATTAGCATAAAAGTCAATGGGTGCAATCCAATCCGTTTTATGAAGTTTTGCAGACAGAAACGCAAACATTTTTAAATGCAAGAATCTTATCATACTTTTTATGATAATTCATTAATTTGTTACAATACAATAGGGAAAAATTGTGATACTGTTTTAAACTTTTAATTTAAACAAACATTCTGGTTGGTCATAGTCCAGATTATGATGATTTTCCACTATAAACGTATGAGAATCTAACCCTATTTACGTTGGGCTCGTATCAAGTACAAATCGCGCGCTCCTATTGGACACTTTATATAATATAAAGTTGAGTATAATTATATAGAGTTGAGACCAAATTGACATTGACATTCTGCCGGATTCAATTTTGCTATTTTGTACCTAGATTTTAAATTGCGTAGAATTCTGACAGCTGCCATTTTTTGACATGTCAGAGGTTATAAATCTTTTTGACCAGGCTCATTTTTTTAATTTCTATTAAAGTATGAACATCCACGTCAACTCATTTTATTTGTTAGAATATAATATATAAAATTTATTATGTTCTACGCTGCAAATGCAAAAAGCGCATTCACGGTGAACAGAAAATTTTAAAATAAAACAGTTAATAATAAAAAATACTAGCAAATACCGAAAAGAAATGAGCGCATTTGAGTATTCAAAGAAGTCGAATGACATGGCATGACAAGACACACGCATAACGACAGCTAAGAGCGACATTGAATAAATAATACAGAGCGAGCGATTTGCTTTACGTTTTACATCCATCTACTTACGGCTACAAATCCCTAAAAGGGGTAGCCTGCTCTTCTGAATCTTAAAATTCTTTAGCCACTTGGAAGTTAAGTAGAGAAAGATTGTTATATAAATATTTTTGGTGATGGGTCTTCAACCGCATCGCCCAAAAGTCGCTTAAAAAGCCCCGATACCCTTAGTCGCCTCTTACGATAACCCATGGGAAGAAATGGGGTAGCGCTATTTTAAACCGGCACTTAGCCGACACAGCAAAAAGGTTTACTAAACCTGGACTAACAAAGAAGGTGCCAGCTAAAAAAATAAATAAGGTAATTAAAATTGAATTGATATCATGTTCGTAATATTGAAATATTATATAATACATAAATATTTTTTACTATTGTATAATTTTACTTAACTTAGGTTATATTTGCATTTGCCTTTAAAAAGGTAAGATACAACTTAACAAAAATCTAGCAGCGGATATACGCTCCCGTCGCTCTGCCAACTGAGCTATAGTATCAAGTGATCATGATCACTGGCGCGAAAATTGGTTTTTGCCTGTTTCTTTACATCTTTACTTGTGTCAACGCCATCTACCGCCAAATTATTACAACCCGGAAATATGCGCCTTTTGCCACGAATAGTTCATGTCCTCTGTCAATATATGACATCAAAATCATTCGTGTCTGCTGTGGTTCTTTTTCCATACATTGATGCTCATTGACCTTTACTAATTAAACACGAACTGTTTTTCAGTTTAAAACCCTAATACCTAAGTATTATTTCATCCCCTTTGAGTATAAAAAGTAGCGTGAACGTGAGTATTTTCACATTTTAAAAATCTGTTAGCGGAATATACCGTTACTATAGATGTTAATAATCTTGAAAAATAAAAATAAAATATATGTTTTTTTTCGCTTAGTTACTTTATAACATTATTCGTTATGCTAAAGTTAATATCTTATAGCTACTCTATCGCTTGATATAATTGAATGTGTTTTTTTTATTGTAAGGGTATAAATAATAATTATTATAATCGTTCAAAGTAAAAGTGGGTTAAGATTAAGAATTTAACATAACATAAACGTTCACGCCGTTTATCAGAGCCGGTTGGCAGAGCTACCAATGATGAACATCACGTGACAGCGCCACTTAGTGTCCAAAGTAGGTACCAATGTTTTGCTTAGACAGTGAACTCACGTGATAGGGGGCAGGCCTATTGCCGTTTTGTACGAATACACTGTCATATGGCTAAGTACAACTCGGCCATGTGGTTTCCTCACGATGTTTTCCCTCACCGTTCACAACCATGATAAATTAACCACACATATGACATTAGAAAAGACCAATTGGTGTAGCCCCGACCCGGGATTTGAACTCACGACTGTCTGTTTACGGGCGGGCGTTCTACCCATTGGACTATAATGTCGTCTAAGTAAGAATTTAAAGTACTTATATGCCTATATTTGGCATATTGTAACTTTTTTTTTCTTCTTATTCCTTTATTCTGATGACGCTGATGTATATGTATAAGTTAAACACAATTAAAATAATGATCCACTTGTAGTTTAATTTTAAAGTAGAGTTTTGTTTTTCCGCCCAGCGATTGGGCATTTATCGGGCGTAAATTCATTTTTGCCCATTTTAACCCAATACGTCCAATCTGCCCAATAAGTTTTTATGCCCTCGACCCATCTCTAGCTCCACGTTAGGTTTAGAATAAGTAATAAATATAAAACAAAAAAAATAATTTAAGGCAACCACTGTAATTTTTAACTGGAATTAAGAGTACCAGTATGGTACTAACCCGTGAAATGGAGGACGGCGTTTACAGCTGCGACACAGTTTTATAACTAATGCTGCTGTATTCGTTTCACATATTCTAATGTACATTTGTCAAAAATTCCAATAAATATGTTTTTTTTTTTTATGTATAAACGATAAAACGATATATAAACGAAAGAACGATAAATAAACGATAGAACGATGTATAAACGATAGAACGATATATAAACAATACATAAACGATAGAACGATGTATAAACGATAGAACGATGTATAAACGATAGAACGAGATAAAGAACGATAGATAGAACGATAGAACAATATATAAACGATAGAACGATAAATAAATATAGGACGATATGTAGAACGATAGAACGATATATAAACGATAGAACGATGTATAAACGATAGAACGATATATAGAATGATAGACCGATATTTAAACGATAGAACGATATAAAGAACGATAGATAGAACGATAGAACGATAAATGATTTTGATTTGATTTTTTTGATTTTGATATATAGAACTATAGAACGATATATAAACGATAGAACGATATATAGAACTATAGAATGATATATTAACGATAAAACGATAAATAAATATAGGACGATATATAGAACGATAGAAGGATATATAAACGATAGAACGATGTTTAAACGATAGAACGATATATAAACGATAGAACGATATATAAACGATAGAAAGATATATTAACGATAGATAGAACGATATAACGATATATAGAACGATAGAACGATATATATACGATAGAACGATATACATACGATAGAACGATATATAAGTTATAGAACGATATATAAACGATAGAACGATGTTAAGAACGACAGATAGAACGATATAACGATATATAAACGATAGAACGATGTATAAACGATAGAACTATGTATAAACGATAGAACGATATATTAACAATAGAACAATATATAAACAATAGAACGATGTATAAACGATAGAACGATATATAAACGATAGAACGAGATAAAGAACGATAGATAGAACGATACAACAATATATAAACGATAGAACGATAAATAAATATAGGACGATATATAGAACGATAGACCGATATATAAACGATAGAACGATGTATAAACGATAGAAAGATATATAAACGATAGATAGAACGATATAACGATATATAGAACGATAGAACGATATATTAACCATAGAACGATATATATACGATAGAACGATATATAAACTATAGAACGATGTATAAACGATAGAACGATATATAAACGATAGAAGGATGTATAAACGATAGAACGATATATATAATGATAGACCGATATTTAAACGATAGAACGATATAAGGAACGATAGATAGAACGATAGAACAATATATAGAACTATAGAACGATATATAAACGATAGAACGATATAAAGGACTATAGAATGATATATAAACGATAGAACGATATACAGCGTGTTAGTTTGACGGCGATTGTTACTTCAATATTAATTCGTATATTAAAGTTTAATGCTTAATATCCACCATATGAAATAAACAAAAAGATTAAAACCGCTTTAGCAGAAAAACTTACTTTCTCCATCAGATGGAAAACTGTGGTTATCTACACTAGCCTAGCGCACACACTCCTACCCATATAATGTCTCACCCACACACAGAGAACAGCGGGCGCGTCATGTGACCATCTAGTCTTGCGCACACTTGCTCGTGACCGTATAAACCGCACTATGACAGCAATGCAATTTTTTTTTGAATTTCGCGGCTATGTTTGATTTTTCTTTGAACTTATCGCCGCGCCTGGTGAGGCTGTGGTCTTAGTCGCCTCGTATTTCAATCCAGTATTAAATATGGGGTAGTGTAATTCAAAAATTTTCAAGTAAAAAGATTGATGGATGTAAACAAAGCTAGAGAGGTCTGCCAGGATCGTACGAAGTGGCGATCGATAGTCTCTGCCTATCCCAATGGGAACTAATGGCGTGAGAATATGTATGTAAAAAATCTATCTCTATTAATTAACACCGACGATTATAACAAAACTGTCGTCCTAAATAATCAGCTACCGCTATTTTTGTTTTACTTTACATCTCTGCCTCCCCAATGGGAAGTAACGGCGTGAGTATGTATGTAATGTATGTACTTCATGAGCGTAAGATAATAAAGTTAAAAACAAATAGAGACCCTCGAAACGATGCATTTACGTGGCATAAAATAAAGTGCGCAAGAGATACCTATTCATTCATTAACCGACATCGAAATTGGAGGAGTTCTTGGTGTTTACTAAACTCTCTCGGGGCTAAAGGGCTCTAAACGGGTGTATCTGTACTCTATCACAGTTAACTAAAGAATACGAATAAAAATAACTCACCCCGTTTTGATTGGCAGTGAGTGGCAGATCCGGGCTATCACCTTTATTTGCACAAAACGCAGAACATTTTGAGAATTAACATTATAAAACACCAACACTGAACTTTGCTGGTTCGTGTACGCCATATTTACTCAACACAATCACAACACAAGATACTAAAACTGAACTCACACTCCGAAAATTAATGCGAAAAATCAAAGTGACATCCAATCATAAGCGACACAAACACAATGAGCTACAAACAACTAACTTAGTACTAATACTGTTCCTTTGATAAAATGCCGACAAGCCCGCCCGACTTGATACATGCAGATTTTGAATTTCGCGGCGATCGAAGTTTACGAATTATGAATTTTTCTCTGAACATACTGCCGCATTCCAACGCAGTATTAACTATGGGGTAGTGTAATTCAAATTTATCACGTCAAATAATAACATGTAAAAAATAAGAAGATATTAGAAGCTAAGTTCGATTGATTCTTTACTGGCCTTGATTTGATTTGGCCGCCGGTTAAGGGTCACGGCGGGTCGCAGCTGTCAGCTGAGTTGCCCGCCTTGTCATCGCGTTTCACGCACACATTGAGCGTGTTGGTGTCAATAGTACTACTTTCTTAGTGCAAATTTTAACAAAATTTAAAAAAAAAAAAGTGTGTTTTTTTTCAACGAATTCTGCCTCTATACGTGATAATTAATCATACTTTTCATTGAAAACAGTCGTTACAATTACACCCTGTATATAAATATAAATAAACCATAGAACGATATATAAACGATAGAACGATATATAGAACTAAAGAACGATATATAAACGATAGAACGATATATAAACGATAGAACGATATAAAGAACGATAGTACGATATATAAACGATAGAACGATATATAAACGATAGAACGATTTATAAACGATAGAAAGATATATAAACGATAGATAGAACGATAGAACGATATATAAACGATAGAACGATGTATAAACAATAGAACGATATATAGAATGATAGACCGATATTTAAACGATAGAACGATATAAAGAACGATAGATAGAACGATAGAACGATATATAGAACTATAGACCGATATATAAACGATAGAACGATATATAGAACTATAGAATGATATATACACGATAGAACGATATTTAAACCATAGAACGATATAAAGAACGATAGAACGATATATAAACGATAGATAGAACTATAGAACAATATATAAACGATAGAACGACATATAAACGATAGAACGATATATAGAACTAAAGAACGATTTATAAACGGTAGAACGATATATAAACGATAGAACGATATATAAACGATAGAAAGATATATAAACGATGGATAGAACGACATAACGATATATAGAACGATAGAACGATATATAAACGATAGAACGATATACATACGATAGAACGATATATAAACTATAGAACGATATATAAACGATAGAACGATGTTAAGAACGACAGTTAGAACGATGTAACGATATATAAACGATAGTACGATGTATAAACGATAGCACTATGTATAACCGATAGAACGATATATTAACAATAGAACGATATATAAACAATAGAACGATGTATAAACGATAGAACGATATATAAACGATAGAACGAGATAAAGAACGATAGATAGAACGATACAACAATATATAAACGATAGAACGATAAATAAATATAGGACGATATATAGAACGATAGACCGATATATAAACGATAGAACGATGTATAAACGATAGTAAGATATATAAACGATAGAACGATGTATAAACGATAGTAAGATATATAAACGATAGAACGATGTATAAACGATAGAACGATATATAAACGATAGAACGATGTATAAACGATAGAACGATATATAGAACTATAGAACGATTTATAAACGATAGAACGATGTTTAAACGATAGAACGATACATAAACGATAGAACGATATATAAACGATAGAAAGATATATAAACGATAGATAGAACGACATAACGATATATAGAACGATAGAACGATATATATACGATAGAACGATATAAATACGAAAGAACGATATATAAGTTATAGAACGATATATAAACGATAGAACGATGTTAAGAACGACAGATAGGACGATATAACGATATATAAACGATAGAACGATGTATAAACGATAGAACTATGTATAAACGATAAAACGATATATTAACAATAGAACGATATATAAACAATAGAACGATGTATAAACGATAGAACGATACAACAATATATAAACGATAGAACGATAAATAAATATAGGACGATATATAGAACGATAGACCGATATATAAACGATAGAACGATGTATAAACGATAGAAAGATATATAAACGATAGAACGATGTATAAACGATAGAACGATGAATAAACGATAGAACGATATATAGAACTATAGAACGATATATAAACGATAGAACGATATAAAGAACGATAGAATGATAAACCGATATATAGAATGATAGACCGATATTTAAACGATAGAACGATATAAAGAACGATAGATAGAACGATGTATAGAACTATAGAACGATATATAAACGATAGAACGATATATAAACGATAGAACGATATATAAACGATAGAACGATATATAAACGATAGATAGAACGATATAACGATATATAAACGATAGAACGATGTATAAACGATAGAACGAAAAATAGAACTATAGAATGATATATAAACGATAGAACGATATATAAACGATAGATAGAACGATATAACGATATATAAACGATAGAACGATGTATAAACGATAGAACGATATATAAACGATAGATAGAACGATAGAACGATATATAGAACTATAGAACGATATATAAACGATAGAACGTCGACTGGTGATCTGCAGAAACATGGAGCCGAACTAGCTCGAAAATATTCAAAACACTTGAATGCAGTTGAATTTTGACAGGAACTTTCTGTATTCAAAGACCTAGTAACGGAAATTGATGAAAAATCAAGTGCATTCGACCTGTTACAACATCTGTGTAAGAATGACTTGCAAGAAGCGTTTCCTAAAGTTAGTAAAGCTTTGAGGATATACTGCACATTACCGACGACATCTGCCAGCTGTGAGCGAAGTTTCAGCAAACTGAAAATAATTAAAAACTATCTGCATTCAACAATGAGCCAAGAACGTTTATCTGGCCTCACGATTCTAGCTATTGAAAATAAAACTGCCTTTCAGACGGACTTTGATGAGCTAATAGATTCTTTCGCGGAAAAGAAAGCACGCCGTGTAAAGCTGTAGTAAGATAAAAGAGAAAAAAAAACGATGAGGAAAATTAAAAAAATGTCTTGAATATCGGAAGCGTTGTTAATTGTTGTTGTTATATTTAATTTGATGTCACACTAAAGAAAAAGTTATCAGCAATAAATAATAAAGAGTACAATTTTATTAAATAGTATTCTTTCGACCACCAAAAATGCCACTTAGTGTTAATCAAACGCTCACGAGAGGGAGCGCTATATCAAGTTCTTGCCCCGGTTCGAAAAAATAGTAGATCCGGGGCTGGGCTAGACATACCAGACAAGGGCAAAAATAAATAAATATAATTAGCTTACATTAAAACGAACTTGTTTACTTACAATAATAGTTATTAGATAGAACGATATATAGAACTATAGAACGATATATAAACGACAGAACGATATATAGAACTATAGAATGATATAAAAAACGAATGAACGATATATAGAACTAAAGAACGATATATAAACGATAGAACGATATATAAACGATAGAATGATATATAAACGATAGAAAGATATAAAGAACGATAGTACGATATATAAACGAAAGAACGATATATGAACGATATATAAACGATAGATATAACGATATATAGAACGATATATTAACGATAGAATGATATATATACGATAGAACGATATATAAACGATAGAACAATATAAAAAACGATAGATAGAACGATTGAACGATATATAGAACTATAGAACGATATAAAAACGAAAGAACGATATATAGAACTATGGAATGATATATAAACGATAGAACGATATATAAACGATAGAACGATATATGTACGGTAGAACGATATATAAACGATAGAACGATGTTAAGAACGACAGATAGAACGATATAACGATATATAAACGATAGAACGATGTATTAACGATAGAACGATATATAAACAATAGAACGATATATAAACGATAGAACGATGTTTAAACGATAGAACGAGATAAAGAACGATAGATAGAACGATAGAACAATATATAAACGATAGAACGATAAATAAATATAGGACGATATAAAGAACGATAGAACGATATATAAACGATAGAACGATAAATAAATATTGGACGATATATAGAACGATAGAACGATATATAAACGATAGAACGATAAATAAATATAGGACGATATATAGAACGATAGAACGATATATAAACGATAGAACGATATAAAGAACGATAGTTCGATATATTAACGATAGATAGAACGATATAACGATATATAGAACGATAGAACGATATATTAACGATAGAACGATATATATACGATAGAACGATATATAAACTATAGAACGATATATAAACGATAGAACGATAAATAAATATAGAACGATATATAGAATGATAGACCGATATTTAAACGATAGAACGATATAAAGAACAATAGATAGAACCATAGAACGATATATAGAACTATAGAACGATATATAAACGATAGAACGATATATAGAACTATAGAATGATATATAAACGATAGAACGATATTTAAACCATAGAACGATATAAAGAACGATAGAACGGTATTTAACGATAGAACGATATATAAACCATAGAACGATATATAAACGATAGACCGATATTTAAACGATAGAACGATATAAAGAACGATAGATAGAACCGTAGAACGATATATATAACTATAGAACGATATATAAACGATAGAACGATATATAGAACTATAGAATGATATATAAACGATAGAACGATATTTAAACCATAGAACGATATAAAAAACGATAGAACGATATATAAACGATAGAACGATATATAAACTATAGAACGATATATAAACGATAGAACGATATATAAACGAAAGAACGATATATAAACGATAGAACGATATATAAACGATAGAACGATATATGAACGATAGAACGATATATAAACGATAGAACGATATATACAACTATAGAATTATATATAAGAGATAGAACGATATACAGCGTGTTAGTTTGACGGCGATTGTTACTTCAATATTAATTCGTATATTAAAGTTTAATGCTTAATATCCACCATATGAAATAAACAAAAAGATTAAAACCGCTTTAGCAGAAAAACTTACTTTCTCCATCAGATGGAAAACTGTGGTTATCTACACTAGCCTAGCGCACACACTCCTACCCGTATAATGTCTCACCCACACACAGAGAACAGCGGGCGCGTCATTTGACCATCTAGTCTTGCGCACACTTGCTCGTGACCGTATTTATAAACCGCACTATGACAGCAATGCAAATTTTTTTTGAATTTCGCGGCTATGTTTGATTTTTCTTTGAACTTATCGCCGCGCCTGGTGAGGCTGTGGTCTTAGTTGCCTCGTATTTCAATCCAGTATTAAATATGGGGTAGTGTAATTCAAACATTTTCAAGTAAAAAGATTGATGGATGTAAACAAAGCTAGAGAGGTTTGCCAGGATCGTACGAAGTGACGATCGATAGTCTCTGCCTACCCCAATGGGAACTAATGGCGTGAGAATATGTATGTAAAAAATCTATCTCTATTAATTAACATCGACGATTATAACAAAACTGTCGTCCTAAATAATCAGCTACCGCTATTGCGTTTTACTTTACATCTCTGCCTCCCCAATGGGAAGTAACGGCGTGAGTATGTATGTAATGTATGTACTTCATGAGCGTAAGATAATAAAATTAAAAACAAATAGAGACCCTCGAAACGATGCATTTACGTGGCATAAAATAAAGTGCGCAAGAGATACCTATTCATTCATTAACCGACATCGAAATTGGAGGAGTTCTTGGTGTTTACTAAACTCTCTCGGGGCTAAAGGGCTCTAAACGGGTGTATCTGTACTCTATCACAGTTAACTAAAGAATACGAATAAAAATAACTCACCCCGTTTTGATTGGCAGTGAGTGGCAGATCCGGGCTATCACCTTTATTTGCACAAAACGCAGAACATTTTGAGAATTAACATTATAAAACACCAACACTGAACTTTGCTGGTTCGTGTACGCCATATTTACTCAACACAATCACAACACAAGATACTAAAACTGAACTCACACTCCGAAAATTAATGCGAAAAATCAAAGTAACATCCAATCATAAGCGACACAAACACAATGAGCTACAAACAACAACTAACTTAGTACTAATACTGTTCCTTTGATAAAATGCCGACAAGCCCGCCCGACTTGATACATGCAGATTTTGAATTTCGCGGCGATCGATGTTTACGAATTAAGAATTTTTCTCTGATCATACTGCCGCATTCCAACGCAGTATTAACTATGGGGTAGTGTTATTCAAATTTATCACGTCAAATAATAACATGTAAAAAATAAGAAGATATTAGAAGCTAAGTTCGATTGATTACTTTACTGGCCTTGATTTGATTTGGCCGCCGGTTAAGGGTCACGGCGGGTCGCAGCCGTCAGCTGAGTTGCCCGCCTTGTCATCGCGTTTCACGCACACATAGAGCGTGTTGGTGTCAATAGTACTACTTTCTTAGTGCAAAATTTAACAAAATTTGAAAAAAAATAAGTGTGTTTTTTTTCAACGAATTCTGCCTCTATACGTGATAATTAATCATACTTTTCATTGATAACAGTCGTTACAATTACACCCTGTATAAACCATAGAACGATATAAAGAACTATAGAACGATATATAGAACTATAGAACGATAAATTAACGATAGAACGATATATATACGATAGAACGATATATAAACTATAGAACGATATAAAAACGATAGAACGATGTTTAAACGATAGAACGATATATAAACAATAGAACGATATATAAACGATTGAACGTCGACTGGTGATCTGCAGAAAAATGGAGCCGAACTAGCTCGAAAATATTCAAAAGACTTGAATGCAGTTGAATTTTGACAGGAACTTTCTGTATTCAAAGACCTAGTAACGGAAATTGATGAAAAATCAAGTGCATTCGACCTGTAACAACGATAGAACGATATATAAACCATAGAACGATATGAAGAACGATAGAACGATACATAGAAAGATATTCTGTAAAGTTGTAGCCTAATTGGCAATACTGATAACGTACGTATCACTGCCGGGGATTCCCCCGTATGTCACTTGTAGCACTAGAGGCTACACGAACCGAGCCGAATAACCCTTTACGCCAAGGGACGACCGTTGTTTAGTTTATTTTAGATTGCGTGTCCGAGTAATTAGTAAAATGAAACAACCAAGAGCCTACATGAGAACATCGCCTTCCTCAGTGGTCACGCATTTTTAGATATGTCGACTGGTGATCTGCAGAAACATGGAGCCGAACTAGCTCGAAAATATTCAAAAGACTTGAATGCAGAAAGACTTTTGACAGGAACTTTCTGTATTCAAAGACCTAGTAACGGAAATTGATGAAAAATCAAGTACATTCGACCTGTTACAACATCTGTGTAAGAATGACTTGCAAGAAGCGTTTCCTAAAGTTAGTAAAGCTTTGAGGATATACTGCACATTACCGACGACATCTGCCAGCTGTGAGCGAAGTTTCAGCAAACTGAAAATAATTAAAAACTATCTGCATTCAACAATGAGCCAAGAACGTTTATCTGGCCTCACGATTCTAGCTATTGAAAATAAAACTGCCTTTGAGACGGACTTTGATGAGCTAATAGATTCTTTCGCGGAAAAGAAAGCACGCCGTGTAAAGCTGTAGTAAGATAAAAGAGAAAAAAAAACGATGAGGAAAATTAAAAAAATGTCTTGAATATCGGGAGCGTTGTTAATTGTTGTTGTTATATTTAATTTGATGTCACACTAAAGAAAAAGTTATCAGCAATAAATAAGAAAGAGTACAATTTTATTAAATAGTATTCTTTCGACCACCAAAAATGCCACTTAGTGTTAATCAAACGCTCACGAGAGGGAGCGCTATATCAAGTTCTTGCCCCGGTTCGAAAAAATAGTAGATCCGGGGCTGGGGTAGACATACCAGACAAGGGCAAAAATAAATAAATATAATTAGCTTACATTAAAACGAACTTGTTTACTTACAATAATAGTTATTAGATAGAACGATAGAACAATATATAAACGATAGAACGATAAATAAATATAGGACGATATATAGAACGATAGAACGATATATAAACGATAGAACGATGTATAAACGATAGAACGATATATAGAATGATAGACCGATATTTAAACGATAGAACGATATAAAGAACGATAGATAAAACGATAGAACGATATATAGAACTATAGAACGATATATAAACGATAGAACGATATATAGAACTATAGAATGATATATAAACGATAGAACGATATTTAAAACATAGAACGATATAAAGAACGATAGAACGATATATAAACGATAGAACGATATATAGAACTAAAGAACGATATATAAACGATAGAACGATATATAAACGATAGAACGATATATAAACGATAGAACGATACATAGAACTATACAATGATATATAAACGATAGAACGATATATAAACCATAGAACGATATAAAGAACTATAGAACGATATATAAACGATAGAACGATGTAAAGAATGATAGAATGATAGACCGACACATAGAATGATAGACCGATATTTAAACGATAGAACGATATAAAGAACGATCGATAGAACGATGTATAGAACTATAGAACGATATATAAACGAAAGAACGATATATAAACGATAGAACGATATATAAACGATAGAACGATATATGAACGATAGAACGATATATAAACGATAGAACGATATATACAACTATAGAATTATATATAAGAGATAGAACGATATATAAACCATAGAACGATATAAAGAACTATGGAACGATATATAGAACTATAGAACGATAAATTAACGATAGAACGATATATATACGATAGAACGATATATAAACTAAAGAACGATATATAAACGATAGAACGATGTTAAGAACGACAGATAGAACGATATAACGATATATAAACGAAAGAACGATATAAAGAACGATAGTTCGATATATTAACGATAGATAGAACGATATAACGATATATAGAACGATAGAACGATATATTAACGATAGAACGATATATATACGATAGAACGATATATAAACTATAGAACGATATATAAACGATAGAACGATAAATAAATATAGAACGATATATAGAATGATAGACCGATATTTAAACGATAGAACGATATAAAGAACAATAGATAGAACCGTAGAACGATATATAGAACTATAGAACGATATATAAACGATAGAACGATATATAGAACTATAGAATGATATATTAAAGGATAGAACGATATATAAACGATAGAACGATATATGAACGATAGAACGATATATAAACGATAGAACGATATATACAACTATAGAATTATATATAAGAGATAGAACGATATATAAACCATAGAACGATATAAAGAACTATAGAACGATATATAGAACTATAGAACGATAAATTAACGATAGAACGATATATATACGATAGAACGATATATAAACTATAGAACGATATATAAACGATAGAACGATGTTAAGAACGACAGATAGAACGATATAACGATATATAAACGATAGAACGATGTTTAAACGATAGAACGATATATAAACAATAGAACGATATATAAACGATTGAACGTCGACTGGTGATCTGCAGAAACATGGAGCCGAACTAGCTCGAAAATATTCAAAAGACTTGAATGCAGTTGAATTTTGACAGGAACTTTCTGTATTCAAAGACCTAGTAACGGAAATTGATGAAAAATCAAGTGCATTCGACCTGTAACAACGATAGAACGATATATAAACCATAGAACGATATGAAGAACGATAGAACGATATATAGAAAGATATTCTGTAAAGTTGTAGCCTAATTGGCAATACTGATAACGTACGTATCACTGCCGGGGATTCCCTCGTATGTCACTTGTAGCACTAGAGGCTACACGAACCGAGCCGAATAACCCTTTACGCCAAGGGACGACCGTTGTTTAGTTTATTTTAGATTGCGTGTCCGAGTAATTAGTAAAATGAAACAACCAAGAGCCTACATGAAAACATCGCCTTCCTCAGTGGTCACGCATTTTTAGATATGTCGACTGGTGATCTGCAGAAACATGGAGCCGAACTAGCTCGAAAATATTCAAAAGACTTGAATGCAGTTGAATTTTGACAGGAACTTTCTGTATTCAAAGACCTAGTAACGGAAATTGATGAAAAATCAAGTGCATTCGACCTGTTACAACATCTGTGTAAGAATGACTTGCAAGAAGCGTTTCCTAAAGTTAGTAAAGCTTTGAGGATATACTGCACATTACCGACGACATCTGCCAGCTGTGAGCGAAGTTTCAGCAAACTGAAAATAATTAAAAACTATCTGCATTCAACAATGAGCCAAGAACGTTTATCTGGCCTCACGATTCTAGCTATTGAAAATAAAACTGCCTTTGAGACGGACTTTGATGAGCTAATAGATTCTTTCGCGGAAAAGAAAGCACGCCGTGTAAAGCTGTAGTAAGATAAAAGAGAAAAAAAAACGATGAGGAAAATTAAAAAAATGTCTTGAATATCGGGAGCGTTGTTAATTGTTGTTGTTATATTTAATTTGATGTCACACTAAAGAAAAAGTTATCAGCAATAAATAATAAAGAGTACAATTTTATTAAATAATATTCTTTCGACCACCAAAAATGCCACTTAGTGTTAATCAAACGCTCACGAGAGGGAGCGCTATATCAAGTTCTTGCCCCGGTTCGAAAAAATAGTAGATCCGGGGCTGGGGTAGACATACCAGACAAGGGCAAAAATAAATAAATATAATTAGCTTACATTAAAACGAACTTGTTTACTTACAATAAAAGTTATTAGATAGAACGATAGATAGAACGATAGAACAATATATAAACGATAGAACGATAAATAAATATAGGACGATATATAGAACGATAGAACGATATATAAACGATAGAACGATGTATAAACGATAGAACGATATATAGATAATAAGCTAAACTTCCGGGAGCATCTTAATTATATTATCCAGAAGACTTCGCGTTTGGCTGGCTTCATAAATAGGCAAACTAAGGTACTGCAAAATTCTCAAGTCACCATATTAATTTATAAGGCCTTGGTTCGGAGTATCTTGGAGTTTAACAGTGTGGTATGGAACCCAGGGTACTCAGTTCACTCGAATCGGTTAGAAATTGTGCAAAAGAGGTTTCTCTACATGTTAAGCTTCAATGATCGCCTGTGTCATACCCTAACTTCTTATGATAAAAGACTATGTCATTATAAATTACAAACACTTAAAAGTCGTAGGACCATATCAGATATTCTTTTTATCTACAAAACAATAAACGGCCAAATAGATTCTCCTGAACTATTAGAATCATTAAATTTTTCAATTCCACGATCCTGCAGTAGGCTTCAAAATAATAAAACCTTTCGTCTCCCGTCAGTAAGAACCAATCTAGGAACTCACTCCCCTATTTATCGCATGTGTTCGTCAACTAACTCAGTTCGATCTCTTTTAGATATATTTAATGATAGCTTGGCAGCCGTGAAACACTCATTATCAATTTATTATAGTGCTCCATAATTATTATTATTTTTTGAGCAACTTTTTTGAGTTTTTTATCTTTTTTATCTTCTTTTTTATGCCTTTGTCTGTTGGTGTCAGATTTTTTTATTTAAATTATTTAAATTTTTTAGTGTTTTTAGTGTTTAATTTTTAATGTATTTTTTTTTATTCTTGTGTTTACAATCATTGTCATTGTTGTCAGATTTTTTTATTTAAATTATTTAAATTTTTTAGTGTTTAATTTTTAATGTATTTTTTTTATTCTTGTGTTTACAATCATAGGTCTAAGATAAAATATTTATTTATGTATTAACGAGCATGCAGTATCTACATCAAGTAGAGTGCAAAAGAAAAACATGTCGTCAATATTGTTGTATTGTTACTTTCCTAATTTTGTACTTGGTTTTGTAGATCAATAAAAAAAAAAATAAAAAAAAAAAAAATAGAATGATAGATAGAACGATAGAACGATATATAGAACTATAGAACGATATATAAACGATAGAACGATATATAGAACTATAGAATGATATATAAACGATAGAACGATATTTAAACCATAGAACGATATAAAGAACGATGGAACGATATATAAACGATAGATAGAACGATAGAACAATATATAAACGATAGAACGATATATAAACGATAGAACGATATATAGAACTAAAGAACGATATATAAACGATAGAACGATATATAAACGATAGAACGATATATAAACGATAGAACGATACATAGAACTATAGAATGATATATAAACCATAGAACGATATAAAGAACTATAGAACGATATATAAACGATAGAACGATGTAAAGAACGATAGAATGATAGACCGATACATAGAATGATAGACCGATATTTAAACGATAGAACGATATAAAGAACGATAGATAGAACGATGTATAGAACTATAGAACGATATATAAACGATAGAACGATATATAAACGATAGAACGATATATAAACGATAGATAGAACGATATAACGATATATTAACGATAGAACGATGTATAAACGATAGAACGATATATAAACGATAGAACTATATTTAAACGATAGAACGATATAAAGAACGATAGATAGAACGATAGAACGATATATAGAACTATAGAACGATATATAAACGATAGAACGATATATAGAACAATAGAATGATATATAAACGATAGAACGATATATAAACGATAGAACGATATAAAGAACGATAGTACGATATATAAACGATAGAACGATATTTACACGATAGAACGATATAAAGAACGATAGATAGAACGATAGAACGATATATAGAACTATAGAACGATATATAAACGATAGAACGATATATAGAACTACAGAATGATATATAACGATATTAACGATAGAACGATATATATACGATAGAACGATATATAAAATCTAGAACAAAATATAAACGATAGAACGATGTTAAGAACGACAGATAGAACGATATATAAACAATAGAACGATATATAAACGATAGAACGATGTATACACGATAGAACTATATATAGAATGATAGACCTATATTTAAACGATAGAACGATATAAAGAACGATAGATAGAACGATAGAACGATATATAGAACTAAAGAACGATATATAAACGATAGAACGATATATAAACCATTGAACGATATATAAACCATTGAACGATATATAAACCATTGAACGATATATAAACGATAGAACGATATATAGAACTATAGAATGATATATAACGATATTAACGATAGAACGATATATACGACAGAACGATATATATACGATAGAACGATATATAATATATAGAACGAAATATAAACGATAGAACGATGTTAAGAACGACAGTTAGAACGATATAACGATATATAAACGATAGAACGATGTATAAACGATAGAACGATATATAAACGATAGAACGATGTACACACGATTGAACGATATATAGAATGATAGACCGATATTTAAACGATAGAACGATATAAAGAACGATAGATAGAACGATAGAACGATATATAGAACTAAAGAACGATATATAAACCATTGAACGATATATAAACGATAGAACGATATATAGAACTAAAGAACGATATATAAACGATAGAACGATATATAAACGATAGAACGATATATAAACTATAGAACGATATATAAACGATAGGATGATATATAAACGATAGAACGATATATAAACGATAGAACGATATAAAGAACCATAGTACGATATATAAACGATAGATAGAACGATATAACGATATATAGAACGATAGAACGATATATAAACGATAGAACGATGTTAATAACGACAGATAGAACGATATAACGATATAACGATTAACGATAGAACGATGTATAAACGATAGAACGATATATAAACAATAGAACGATATATAAACGATAGAACGATGTATAAACGAAAGAACGATATACAGCGTGTTAGTTTGACGGCGATTGTTACTTCAATATTAATTCGTATATTAAAGTTTAATGCTTAATATCCACCATATGAAATAAAAAAACAGGTTAAAACCGCTTTAGCAGAAAAACTTACTTTCTCCATCAGATGGAAAACTGTAGTTACCTACACTAGCCTAGCGCACACACTCCTACCCCTTTTTATGTCTCCGCATTATGACAGCAATGCAAATTTGAATTTCGCGGCCTAAACATGGCCGTTTGATTTTTCTTTGAACTTACCGCCGCGCCTGGTGCCGCTGTGGTCGTAGTTGCCTCGTATTTCAATCCAGTATTAAATATGGGGTAGTGTAATTCAAACATTTTCAAGTAAATAAAAATGTATGAAGAATAAAAGAGCATGTATGAAAAGATTGATGTACGAAGATCGTACGAAGTGGCGATCGATAGTCTCTGCCTACCCCAATGGGAACTAACGGAGTGAGTATGTATGTAATGTATGTCCTTCATGAGCGTAAGATAATAAATTTAAAAACAAATAGAGACCCTCGAAACGATGCATTTACGTGGCATAAAATAAAGTGCGCAAGAAATACCTATTCATTCATTAACCGACATCGAAATTGGAGGAGTTCTTGGTGTTTACTAAACTCTCTCGGGGCTAAAGGGCTCTAAACGGGTGTATCTGTACTCTATCACACTCAACTAAAGAATATGCATAAAAATAACTCACCCCGTTTTGATTGGCAGTGGCAGATCCGGGCTATCACCTTTATTTGCGTAAAACGCAGAACATTTTGAGAATTAACATTATAAAACACAAACACTGAATGTAACCATAACACGACTACCATAGAATGAAAAAGATAGTTATAATACCATTGTGTATTTCAATGGTATCAATTCACTTCAGGCAGTAAAATATATACATACACATACTCACGGTTATAAATCCCTAGATGGGGTAGCCAGAGCTAAAGAATTAGAAATTTCTTAGCCACTTTTGGAAAGTTTAGTGGGGAAAAGATGGTAAAATAAAGGTGATGGGTCTCCAACCTCATCACCCAAAAATCCCTTAAAAACCCTAATACCGTTAGTCGCCTCTTACGTTCACCCACCGGAAAAAATGGGGTAGTGGTATTCTAAGCCGACACTACACAGCACAGCCGACACTACACAGCACCTTGTTCAAAATGTGCACCGTTAACTAACAAACACGCTTCAGCACGTTTAAGTACATTTGCCCGCACTCGTGAAGGTATGTGCATCATTTTGTATTTCACGAAATGCACTTCGAATGAATCTTAGCTCCCGTGGGTTATTAAATCACAACACTATCACAACACAAGATACTGAAACTGAACTCACACTCCGAAAATTAATGCGATAAATCAAAGTGACCTCCAATCATAAGCAACACAAACACAATGAGCTACAAACAACTAACTTAGTACTAATACTGTTCCTTTGATGTCATGCCGACAAGCCCGCCCGACATGATACGTACGCAGATTTTGAATTTCGCGGCGATATGTTTAAGTATAATTTTTCTCTGAACATACTGCCGCTCCCAGTGCCTCATTGCTCTTAGTCGCCTTGTATTCCAATGCAGTATTAACAATGGGGTAGTGTTATTCAAATTTATCACATCAAATAAACATGTAAAAAATAAGAAGATATTAGAAGCTAAGTTCGATTGATTACTTTACTGGCCTTGATTTGATTTGGCCGCCGGTTAAGGGTCACGGCGGGTCGCAGCTGTCAGCTGAGTTGGCCGCCTTGTCATCGCGTTTCACGCACACATTGAGCGTGTTGGTGTCAATAGTACTACTTTCTTAGTGCAAATTTTAACAAAATTTGAAAAAAAATAAGTGTGTTTTTTTTCAACGAATTCTGCCTCTATACGTGATAATTAATCATACTTTTCATTGAAAACAGTCGTTACAATCACACCCTGTATAAACGGTAGATCGATGTATAAACGATAGAACGATATATAAACAATACATAAACGATAGAACGATGTATAAACGATAGAACGATGTGTAAACGATAGAACGAGATAAAGAACGATAGATAGAAAGATAGAACAATATATAAACGATAGAACGATAAATAAATATAGGACGATATGTAGAACGATAGAACGATATATAAACGATAGAACGATGTATAAACGATAGAACGATATATAGAATGATAGACCGATATTTAAACGATAGAACGATATAAAGAACGATAGATAGAACGATAGGACGATATATTGAACTATAGAACGATATATAAACGATAGAACGATATATAGAACTATAGAATGATATATAAACGATAGAACGATAAATAAATATAGGACGATATATAGAACGATAGAACGATATAGGGCACAATGGTAACACAGACTACGTTCAAAATAAGATAATAAGTGCATATGTATTTTTCTTTGGCGGTATTTATGTATGGATCTGTGCATATTATGTCGGGAAGGCAGATTTATCTTGGATCTCCTTAACATACCACATATGTTTTAAGATTGAGTCGTTCAGTTTATCATCATTGATTCTTTATTCAGAGTTCCTTTGTGTCCAGAATATTTTCTTTTTCATATTGTATATTTTCATGCTTTTATGCTTAAATGGTCCGCACTAAGAATCACAATTTGAATGTGGCACTATTTAATGCGGGTTCTTTGAATACGGGGCATGATAACTTCCTGATCGCTATGGACAGGGTAAAGCCCGATTTGATAGCTATTAATGAGAGCTGGCTGCCGGCTGGAGAAGGAGGTCGTGCTCCCGCCCCGCCCGGCTACCGCCTGGTGCTCACACCTCGCCCTACCCATATGCGTCGCGGAAGAGGAGGTGGAGTGGCGTTCTATATTAGTGACTCTCTTACTACGACTCACCATAGAGTAAATGATGATAGACTTGAACAGATGTGGTTGTCTACTAAATGTAATGGTTTCAAAATTATAATAGGCACAGCATACAGACCACAGTGGTTGAATGTTGATGTGTTTATCGACGCGTTAACTGATTCAGTCTCACTGTTTTCAAAATACGATTATATGATTCTACTCGGTGATTTTAACATAAATTTACTTGATAAGAATGATAGAAAAACTGCAAAATTGAATCAATTCTTGCACTGTATGGATTTAAAACAGGTCGTCAAAGAACCTACTCATTTTACCGATGTATCTGAAACTCTTATTGATGTTGTCTCAACAAACTGCAGTGTAACAAACGTAGAAGTTCTGGATGTTGCTGGAACCATTGGACATCGAATGATTAACGTCACTTTGGCAATTAGAAAACTAAAAATTTTACCGAAAACTTTTACATATAGACCTATTAAAAACATTGATTTTGATAAATTTAATACTTACTTGAATGCAATAGATTTTAGTTCTGTGTTTAATTTAAAAACGGTTGATGAAATGGTCGACAAGTTTAATAGTGTAATACTCTTGTTGTTTGATAAGTTTGCTCCAATGAAGACAGTAACGTTAAAGCCTAAGTCTCTACCCTGGATCACAGAAAACCTAAAAACTATGATTCTAGACCGTGACAAATCTCTGCAAAAATATAAAAAATCTAATACAGACCTTGATAGATATTGTTACAAAAATGATAAAAAAAAAATGTTCTCAAAACTATACAGGAAGAAAAAAGACAATATTATAATAATTTGGTAAATTCTAATGTAAAAGATAGTAAGCAATTTTGGAGTAATATAAAGAATAAAATATTGGTTGATTCGACTAATAGTAAAACGTTGCCCGATTTTCTCTGTAATCCCGATAAAATTAACGATAATTTTCTTAATTTACCTGCATTGAATACTGTGCAACTATCTGACTTGACATATTTTGAGTATAATCGTTTCAGCTCAGCCACTTTTACCATAAGACAAGTAACAGAATCTGAGGTTCTTAAAATAATTAAGTCAATACCGTCTAATGCCACAGGAATTGATGGTATCAGTAGGGAGATGATCTTGCTTACAGTACCAAACTCACTTACAGCTATAACTACTATGATAAATTGTTCTATTGCTACTTCTACAGTTCCGCGTATATTTAAGACGGCATTAGTAAATCCAATGCCTAAAATTAGTCAACCAAAGGAGTACACTGATTTAAGACCTATTAGTGTTTTGCCATTTTTGTCGAAGATCTTGGAGAAGGTTATTTATTTACAGCTGGTCAAGTATGTCGAAATTAATGAAATACTACCTCCGCTTCAGTCTGGCTTTCGTAGAGGTCGTGGTACTGTAACTGCATTACTGGACGTGACTGATAATATACTGGCTGACCAAGATAATGGACGTGGTACACTTTTAACGCTCCTTGATTGCTCCCGAGCATTTGATAGTATTTTTAGGCCACTTATTTTGTCTAAGTTGTCATACTACGGTCTTGACTTAGCATGCATAAACTGGTTTGACAGCTACTTGAGTGAGCGGATACAATCTGTTAAACTTCAAACGAGTAATGGAGAACAAATGGTCTCACGACCAAGGGTAGTTACGTACGGTGTTCCACAAGGATCCATACTAGGCCCTCTCTTGTTCATAATTTATACGGCTGACATAGTGAAATGTATAAAAAACTGCAGATTTCACTTATATGCAGATGATGCTCAGCTTTACATATCGGAGGTGCCTAGTAATATACAATGCGCAGTCTCTGACATGAACGAAGATCTTGGGTCAATAACAACGTGGTGCAACAGAAACGCTCTGTTACTAAATCCTCTCAAATCGAAATATATGGTTCTAGGTAGTAAAACGCATATCAGCAAAATTATTTCTCAAAATTTGGATATTCAAATTGAAGGCCAAGCAATAGAACGTGTTGATAGTGCAAGAAACCTAGGACTCGAGTTTGACGGATCATTACGTTTTGAAAAACATATAGATAATTTGATGCGAAATTGTTCTATCATCATCAGAAATCATAGGTCTAAGATAAAATATTTATTTATGTATTAACGAGCATGCAGTATCTACATCAAGTAGAGTGCAAAAGAAAAACATGACGTCAATATTGTTGTATTGTTACTTTCCTAATTTTGTACTTGGTTTTGTAGATCAATAAAAAAAAAAAAAAAAAAAAAATAGAATGATAGACCGATATTTAAACGATAGAACGATATAAAGAACGATAGATAGAACGATAGAACGATATATAGAACTATAGAACGATATATAAACGATAGAACGATATATAGAACTATAGAATGATATATAAACGATAGAACGATATTTAAACCATAGAACGATATAAAGAACGATGGAACGATATATAAACGATAGATAGAACGATAGAACAATATATAAACGATAGAACGATATATAAACGATAGAACGATATATAGAACTAAAGAACGATATATAAACGATAGAACGATATATAAACGATAGAACGATATATAAACGATAGAACGATACATAGAACTATAGAATGATATATAAACCATAGAACGATATAAAGAACTATAGAACGATATATAAACGATAGAACGATGTAAAGAACGATAGAATGATAGACCGATACATAGAATGATAGACCGATATTTAAACGATAGAACGATATAAAGAACGATAGATAGAACGATGTATAGAACTATAGAACGATATATAAACGATAGAACGATATATAAACGATAGAACGATATATAAACGATAGATAGAACGATATAACGATATATTAACGATAGAACGATGTATAAACGATAGAACGATATATAAACGATAGAACTATATTTAAACGATAGAACGATATAAAGAACGATAGATAGAACGATAGAACGATATATAGAACTATAGAACGATATATAAACGATAGAACGATATATAGAACAATAGAATGATATATAAACGATAGAACGATATATAAACGATAGAACGATATAAAGAACGATAGTACGATATATAAACGATAGAACGATATTTACACGATAGAACAATATAAAGAACGATAGATAGAACGATAGAACGATATATAGAACTATAGAACGATATATAAACGATAGAACGATATATAGAACTACAGAATGATATATAACGATATTAACGATAGAACGATATATATACGATAGAACGATATATAAAATCTAGAACAAAATATAAACGATAGAACGATGTTAAGAACGACAGATAGAACGATATATAAACAATAGAACGATATATAAACGATAGAACGATGTATACACGATAGAACTATATATAGAATGATAGACCTATATTTAAACGATAGAACGATATAAAGAACGATAGATAGAACGATAGAACGATATATAGAACTAAAGAACGATATATAAACGATAGAACGATATATAAACCATTGAACGATATATAAACCATTGAACGATATATAAACCATTGAACGATATATAAACGATAGAACGATATATAGAACTATAGAATGATATATAACGATATTAACGATAGAACGATATATACGACAGAACGATATATATACGATAGAACGATATATAATATATAGAACGAAATATAAACGATAGAACGATGTTAAGAACGACAGTTAGAACGATATAACGATATATAAACGATAGAACGATGTATAAACGATAGAACGATATATAAACGATAGAACGATGTACACACGATTGAACGATATATAGAATGATAGACCGATATTTAAACGATAGAACGATATAAAGAACGATAGATAGAACGATAGAACGATATATAGAACTAAAGAACGATATATAAACCATTGAACGATATATAAACGATAGAACGATATATAGAACTAAAGAACGATATATAAACGATAGAACGATATATAAACGATAGAACGATATATAAACGATAGAACGATATATAAACGATAGGATGATATATAAACGATAGAACGATATATAAACGATAGAACGATATAAAGAACCATAGTACGATATATAAACGATAGATAGAACGATATAACGATATATAGAACGATAGAACGATATATAAACGATAGAACGATGTTAATAACGACAGATAGAACGATATAACGATATAACGATTAACGATAGAACGATGTATAAACGATAGAACGATATATAAACAATAGAACGATATATAAACGATAGAACGATGTATAAACGAAAGAACGATATACAGCGTGTTAGTTTGACGGCGATTGTTACTTCAATATTAATTCGTATATTAAAGTTTAATGCTTAATATCCACCATATGAAATAAAAAAACAGGTTAAAACCGCTTTAGCAGAAAAACTTACTTTCTCCATCAGATGGAAAACTGTAGTTACCTACACTAGCCTAGCGCACACACTCCTACCCCTTTTTATGTCTCCGCATTATGACAGCAATGCAAATTTTGTATTTCGCGGCCTAAACATGGCCGTTTGATTTTTCTTTGAACTTACCGCCGCGCCTGGTGCCGCTGTGGTCGTAGTTGCCTCGTATTTCAATCCAGTATTAAATATGGGGTAGTGTAATTCAAACATTTTCAAGTAAATAAAAATGTATGAAGAATAAAAGAGCATGTATGAAAAGATTGATGTACGAAGATCGTACGAAGTGGCGATCGATAGTCTCTGCCTACCCCAATGGGAACTAAAGGAGTGAGTATGTATGTAATGTATGTCCTTCATGAGCGTAAGATAATAAATTTAAAAACAAATAGAGACCCTCGAAACGATGCATTTACGTGGCATAAAATAAAGTGCGCAAGAAATACCTATTCATTCATTAACCGACATCGAAATTGGAGGAGTTCTTGGTGTTTACTAAACTCTCTCGGGGCTAAAGGGCTCTAAACGGGTGTATCTGTACTCTATCACACTCAACTAAAGAATATGCATAAAAATAACTCACCCCGTTTTGATTGGCAGTGGCAGATCCGGGCTATCATCTTTATTTGCGTAAAACGCAGAACATTTTGAGAATTAACATTATAAAACACAAACACTGAATGTAACCATAACACGACTACCATAGAATGAAAAAGATAGTTATAATACCATTGTGTATTTCAATGGTATCAATTCACTTCAGGCAGTAAAATACATACATACACATACTCACGGTTATAAATCCCTAGATGGGGTAGCCAGAGCTAAAGAATTAGAAATTTCTTAGCCACTTTTGGAAAGTTTAGTGGGGAAAAGATGGTAAAATAAAGGTGATGGGTCTCCAACCTCATCACCCAAAAATCCCTTAAAAACCCTAATACCGTTAGTCGCCTCTTACGTTCACCCACCGGAAAAAATGGGGTAGTGGTATTCTAAGCCGACACTACACAGCACAGCCGACACTACACAGCACCTTGTTCAAAATGTGCACCGTTAACTAACAAACACGCTTCAGCACGTTTAAGTACATTTGCCCGCACTCGTGAAGGTATGTGCATCATTTTGTATTTCACGAAATGCACTTCGAATGAATCTTAGCTCCCGTGGGTTATTAAATCACAACACTATCACAACACAAGATACTGAAACTGAACTCACACTCCGAAAATTAATGCGATAAATCAAAGTGACCTCCAATCATAAGCAACACAAACACAATGAGCTACAAACAACTAACTTAGTACTAATACTGTTCCTTTGATGTCATGCCGACAAGCCCGCCCGACATGATACGTACGCAGATTTTGAATTTCGCGGCGATATGTTTAAGTATAATTTTTCTCTGAACATACTGCCGCTCCCAGTGCCTCATTGCTCTTAGTCGCCTTGTATTCCAATGCAGTATTAACAATGGGGTAGTGTTATTCAAATTTATCACATCAAATAAACATGTAAAAAATAAGAAGATATTAGAAGCTAAGTTCGATTGATTACTTTACTGGCCTTGATTTGATTTGGCCGCCGGTTAAGGGTCACGGCGGGTCGCAGCTGTCAGCTGAGTTGGCCGCCTTGTCATCGCGTTTCACGCACACATTGAGCGTGTTGGTGTCAATAGTACTACTTTCTTAGTGCAAATTTTAACAAAATTTGAAAAAAAATAAGTGTGTTTTTTTTCAACGAATTCTGCCTCTATACGTGATAATTAATCATACTTTTCATTGAAAACAGTCGTTACAATCACACCCTGTATAAACGGTAGATCGATGTATAAACGATAGAACGATATATAAACAATACATAAACGATAGAACGATGTATAAACGATAGAACGATGTGTAAACGATAGAACGAGATAAAGAACGATAGATAGAAAGATAGAACAATATATAAACGATAGAACGATAAATAAATATAGGACGATATGTAGAACGATAGAACGATATATAAACGATAGAACGATGTATAAACGATAGAACGATATATAGAATGATAGACCGATATTTAAACGATAGAACGATATAAAGAACGATAGATAGAACGATAGGACGATATATTGAACTATAGAACGATATATAAACGATAGAACGATATATAGAACTATAGAATGATATATAAACGATAGAACGATAAATAAATATAGGACGATATATAGAACGATAGAACGATATAGGGCACAATGGTAACACAGACTACGTTCAAAATAAGATAATAAGTGCATATGTATTTTTCTTTGGCGGTATTTATGTATGGATCTGTGCATATTATGTCGGGAAGGCAGATTTATCTTGGATCTCCTTAACATACCACATATGTTTTAAGATTGAGTCGTTCAGTTTATCATCATTGATTCTTTATTCAGAGTTCCTTTGTGTCCAGAATATTTTCTTTTTCATATTGTATATTTTCATGCTTTTATGCTTAAATGGTCCGCACTAAGAATCACAATTTGAATGTGGCACTATTTAATGCGGGTTCTTTGAATACGGGGCATGATAACTTCCTGATCGCTATGGACAGGGTAAAGCCCGATTTGATAGCTATTAATGAGAGCTGGCTGCCGGCTGGAGAAGGAGGTCGTGCTCCCGCCCCGCCCGGCTACCGCCTGGTGCTCACACCTCGCCCTACCCATATGCGTCGCGGAAGAGGAGGTGGAGTGGCGTTCTATATTAGTGACTCTCTTACTACGACTCACCATAGAGTAAATGATGATAGACTTGAACAGATGTGGTTGTCTACTAAATGTAATGGTTTCAAAATTATAATAGGCACAGCATACAGACCACAGTGGTTGAATGTTGATGTGTTTATCGACGCGTTAACTGATTCAGTCTCACTGTTTTCAAAATACGATTATATGATTCTACTCGGTGATTTTAACATAAATTTACTTGATAAGAATGATAGAAAAACTGCAAAATTGAATCAATTCTTGCACTGTATGGATTTAAAACAGGTCGTCAAAGAACCTACTCATTTTACCGATGTATCTGAAACTCTTATTGATGTTGTCTCAACAAACTGCAGTGTAACAAACGTAGAAGTTCTGGATGTTGCTGGAACCATTGGACATCGAATGATTAACGTCACTTTGGCAATTAGAAAACTAAAAATTTTACCGAAAACTTTTACATATAGACCTATTAAAAACATTGATTTTGATAAATTTAATACTTACTTGAATGCAATAGATTTTAGTTCTGTGTTTAATTTAAAAACGGTTGATGAAATGGTCGACAAGTTTAATAGTGTAATACTCTTGTTGTTTGATAAGTTTGCTCCAATGAAGACAGTAACGTTAAAGCCTAAGTCTCTACCCTGGATCACAGAAAACCTAAAAACTATGATTCTAGACCGTGACAAATCTCTGCAAAAATATAAAAAATCTAATACAGACCTTGATAGATATTGTTACAAAAATGATAAAAAAAAATGTTCTCAAAACTATACAGGAAGAAAAAAGACAATATTATAATAATTTGGTAAATTCTAATGTAAAAGATAGTAAGCAATTTTGGAGTAATATAAAGAATAAAATATTGGTTGATTCGACTAATAGTAAAACGTTGCCCGATTTTCTCTGTAATCCCGATAAAATTAACGATAATTTTCTTAATTTACCTGCATTGAATACTGTGCAACTATCTGACTTGACATATTTTGAGTATAATCGTTTCAGCTCAGCCACTTTTACCATAAGACAAGTAACAGAATCTGAGGTTCTTAAAATAATTAAGTCAATACCGTCTAATGCCACAGGAATTGATGGTATCAGTAGGGAGATGATCTTGCTTACAGTACCAAACTCACTTACAGCTATAACTACTATGATAAATTGTTCTATTGCTACTTCTACAGTTCCGCGTATATTTAAGACGGCATTAGTAAATCCAATGCCTAAAATTAGTCAACCAAAGGAGTACACTGATTTAAGACCTATTAGTGTTTTGCCATTTTTGTCGAAGATCTTGGAGAAGGTTATTTATTTACAGCTGGTCAAGTATGTCGAAATTAATGAAATACTACCTCCGCTTCAGTCTGGCTTTCGTAGAGGTCGTGGTACTGTAACTGCATTACTGGACGTGACTGATAATATACTGGCTGACCAAGATAATGGACGTGGTACACTTTTAACGCTCCTTGATTGCTCCCGAGCATTTGATAGTATTTTTAGGCCACTTATTTTGTCTAAGTTGTCATACTACGGTCTTGACTTAGCATGCATAAACTGGTTTGACAGCTACTTGAGTGAGCGGATACAATCTGTTAAACTTCAAACGAGTAATGGAGAACAAATGGTCTCACGACCAAGGGTAGTTACGCACGGTGTTCCACAAGGATCCATACTAGGCCCTCTCTTGTTCATAATTTATACGGCTGACATAGTGAAATGTATAAAAAACTGCAGATTTCACTTATATGCAGATGATGCTCAGCTTTACATATCGGAGGTGCCTAGTAATATACAATGCGCAGTCTCTGACATGAACGAAGATCTTGGGTCAATAACAACGTGGTGCAACAGAAACGCTCTGTTACTAAATCCTCTCAAATCGAAATATATGGTTCTAGGTAGTAAAACGCATATCAGCAAAATTATTTCTCAAAATTTGGATATTCAAATTGAAGGCCAAGCAATAGAACGTGTTGATAGTGCAAGAAACCTAGGACTCGAGTTTGACGGATCATTACGTTTTGAAAAACATATAGATAATTTGATGCGAAATTGTTTTTACCGTTTAAAAATATTATATAAAATAAGAGACTATTTGACAGTAGATGCACGCGTTACTCTTTGTGAGGCTGTGGTTTTATCGAAACTTAATTATGCAGATGTTGTGTACGGGCCACGTCTTTTAGCAACGTCAGAACGTCAGATTCAGTGAATCCAAAATGCTTGCTATAGATTTTCCCATAGTATACCGCCACGTTGTCATATCTCACCTTACCTGAATAGTTCTTCTACACTTAACATGGAATCCCGTAGGCGCTTACATATGGCTTCATTAATGTTTGATGTAATGAAGTTCAAATGCCCAGAATATCTTTTTAACAAATTGAAGTATTCATCATTTGGAAGTTTCTATTGTGTTCGTAGCCTGCTCCCACCTTTATCACTGATCCATCATCGTACTGTAGCTTTTACTGGAAGTTTTCGTTACAATGCAACTAAGTGTTGGAATAATATTCCTCCACCAATGCGTGAAATATTAAATAAATTTAATTTCAAAAAACAGTACAAAACGCTCCTTCTGAATCAACAAAAAATTAATATCTCAAAGACTTTCTCACACGTGCAAGTAAACTTCCAGTAAAATAATAAAAATAACTAATGTATAAATGTATTGCTTGGTTTTCTCATGTGAACCTTTACTTGAGAATTTGTGAATGCTGATAATGTTTTCTTGTTCTTTTAATTATTTAATGTTCTGAGACTAAGCGAATATGTTTAAAGATAATTTTGAAAGATATTGTTTTTTATTATTATTTTTTTTTGTTGTGCATTTGTTTAGTTTACTGTCTGTTCCTTTACTATTTATTCAATTTTGTTTACTTCAAATGTGGCAGACACAGATTATTTTGTTTATATATTAATTAATTATGTGTAGTGTAGTGTAGGCCTTAACTGAAAACCAGTGTTTTGCCACTTGGCAATATCAAGCACTGAGTTAGGACCTAGTTTGTGTTACCATAGCACTAATTTTAAGTTTAAAATATTGTTTTTTTTTTTCACTTTATGTATTGTTTTTCATATTGTATGTGGTGTTATGTTAACATAAATAAACGAGTTATCTATCTATCTATCTATCTATATATAAACGATAGAACGATAGATAGAACGATAGAACGATATATAGAACTATAGAACGATATATAAACGATAGAACGATATATAGAACTATAGAATAATATATAAATGATGGAACGATATATAAACCATAGAACGATATAAAGAACTTTAGAACGATATATAAACGATAGAACGATATAAAGAACGATTGAATGATCGACCGATATATAGAATGATAGACCGATATTTAAACGATAGAACGATGTATAGAACTATAGAACGATATATAAACGATAGAAAGATATATACACGATAGATTTTTTTTTTTTTTATTATTTGGTCTACATTTTGGATTACATTATAACTTAAGAATAAACAAAATGCGTTAGTGAACAGATATTAATGAAATCCTACTAAGAGTAGACACAGTATGCCTTTATGAACTTGAATTAAGTGAACTACAATTTCGTTAATCTAATTCTAATTGTAACATTAACCTAAAAACTTAACTTATTTATAAATAACTTATTTATAAATCTAAAACTATTTTTTTGACTGAGGTCACAGAATCATGAAATATATCAGCGGATGCACGGATAGCATTAGTTGATGAGCATATTCGATACATGGGAGAATGATGACGAAGAACAGTTTTATAAAAGGGTACCTGAAATGTAACACGATTTTGAAGGCGACTTGCCATACGAGGAACAGAAAGATCAAGTTTTTCCAATAGATGAGGGCAATCTATCTTGTTTTGTATAAGCTTGCACAAAAATGCAACATTAGTGGCTTTTCTTCGATCGCGTAGAGATACCATTTCATAGTGTGACAGCCGCTCTTCATATGATTTTAAACTTCTACATTTATTGTCGTTATATGAAAGATTATAAAGAAATTTTTTTTGAACTCTTTCTAGTCTGTCACTATGTACTTGGTATCCCGGATTCCATACAACGCTACAGTAATCCAGTAAACTGCGCACAAAAGTGTAGAAAACTATTTTAGTGACCTTATAGTTGTTGAAGCACTTCAGTTGTCTAACTAGAAAACCCGATAGTTTAAGGGCTCTCTTAGTTATGTGATCTATATGTGGAACAAAGGACAGTTTGTTATCAATAATAACTCCCAGATCCTTTATACAATTAACCTCTGTCAATAATACACTATTTATAAAATAATTTGGTTTAGAAGGTATTAATTTTCTACTAAAGTTAATGCAAAAGCATTTGGTAGGATTTAGTTGCATACTGTTTTCTGTACACCACTGTTGAACATTGTTTAGGACACTTTGTAATGCTTCTATGTCTGCTGAAGAATTAATTACTCTATAAATTTTCAAATCATCAGCGTATAATTTAAAATTGGATGTCAATAATTTACACAAATCATTTATAAATATTATGAAGAAAAGCGGTCCAAGAGTTGAGCCCTGTGGAATACCTGAGGGGACCGAGTATGCGCTAGACCTATAACCTCCCAGAGCCACTAATTGCGATCGATTTTCCAAATAGGAGATACACCATCGGAGTAAACAGCCATGTATACCATACATTTCAAGCTTCCAACCCAGCAGAAAGAGATCAACTAAATCAAACGCCTTTTTGAAATCCGTGTATACAGCATGTACTTCTTGGTTATTATCTAGGGCTTTCGAAACGTCTGTAACATAACTTACAAGGTTAGTTTCTGTTGATCTTTGAGGCAGAAACCCATGTTGCTCAATACTAATTTGTGGTTTTATATGAGCCATAATTGCTTTATAGACATGCTGTTCAAAAATTTTACCACAAACCGATAGAAGAGAAATAGGACGATACTGTGAGATATCACTGAGGGTGTCCGATTTCGGTATCGGGCTAATATAAGCCGTTTTCCATTCTGCAGGAAATTTACCGGTTGCGAGGGATTGATTAAATATTGCAGTTAGAGGTTTACTGAGGTGATCCGCACAACATTTTAGTAAATAAGGTGACAATCTATCTGGCCCCGGGCTTTTATCAGTTTCTAGCAATTTCAGTGACTTTTAAACATCTGATTCTTGAACCATTACTTGTGTAAGTGGTGATTGACTATTACCGTCAAAGGACGGGGAGCACTTTGCTTTCGGCTGAAACTGAGTCAATTTGTACACGTCTTGAAAGTAACTGCTAAATAAATCTACTATTTGTTGACCCCCTTTGGCAGATCTGTCCTTTAGATATAGTTCGTTAGGAACGTAATGGGTAGAAGATTTTTGATCCCTAATGTACTTCCAAAACAATTACGGTCGAAACCGTAAATGTTCTTGAGCTTGCTTTCTAAAATTATTGAAGTCCTCTTTTGCAGCAGTATCGCATCGTGCTCGCAATAATTTGTATGAAATGTTATCTAAAGAATTACCATACTTTTTAAATTTTGTGTGATATTTTTTTTTCTCCTTCAACATTTTTATGAGTGAGTGGCTAAACCAGACTGGATATTTAAAATCTTTGGGACGTCTAACAGGAGTATGAACATTCAAAATAGAAAATAATTTATTATAAAATGAAGATAGCATGTCATCGACATCTTTAGCATCAGTCCACACCTCATCCCAGTCAACAGAAGCCAGTTCGTTGTGAATGGCATCATAATCTGCGAGATAAAAATTGGGGGTAGCTACACGTTTTGGCTTAAACATGTTATTAGTAGATATTTGGAAGTCGATCATTAGTGGTGGGTGATGTGAGTCTATAGGAATAAGAGGTGATTCGGCTAATGACACATTGAAACATGGCGGTTTGTTGGTGAATACAAGATCAAGTATGCGCCCATTGGAATTGCATATGTTATTGCACTGTGCCAAATTATTGAACGCGATTGCATCAATAAAATTATTGCTAAGTGCGCACGTACAAATATCAGGGCTCAGCGATTTGAGATCCGCGTTCTCAATCCAGTTTATGCCACTAAAATTAAAATCACCTACTATGAGGGTAAAAGAATCAGATAAATATTTTTGCATAATATTTGTGAGGTTAAATATGAATCTATCTATGTAATCTTTCTTCAATGGGGGGGGGGGAAGTAGGTAAGACAAACATGAAGTTTTTGTTTAGCACTAATTTTTAGAGTAATCCACACTTCCTCACACATTAACTCCCACTTAGGCTTACGCAATACTTCGAACTTTCTACTCGCCGCTATCAAAACGCCGCCGCCATCCTTTTTATTTTTGTAACTACAGGTGGAGGACCTATCTCGTCGGAAAATAAAATATCTGTTATCTAAGATTTCGTGGTCAAAAACTGTATCATTCATCCATGTTTCGGTCAGGAGTATAATATCATAATCTTTTGAAATCGCTGACATATAAATAGTTTCTGTTTTAGTTCTGAGACCTCTACAGTTTTGGTAATATATTGAGAGATTGAATTTAATAAAAGATGATATATATATATATGTTATGATCATTACAATATACAGTTTCTTAAATACTATTATAATTTCTTAAGTGACTCTTCATCTTTAATAAGAATAACATTTGACCTTTCGTCTTTTCTAACTAATATACGTCCGCTTCTAACCTATATGAACTTGTAATTCTTCTCCTTTGTTATTTTTTTAGCCATAGCGTGGATCTTCTTGTAGTATGGTGACAATTGTTCCTGAACATAAATTTGTTGACCTGAGGCAAATCCAAGATTCGAAGCGTTTATTTTAGAGTCCATGTTACTTTTGTTATAATTTTTGACAGCTCCAAGGAAGTTATCTCGAGTGATTACACTGTTAAGTTTTACAATGATGTTACGAGGGCGAGTAGAATCACTTTGTTGTTTTGCTGTACGATGATAATTAATTATTTGATTATCAATTAATGGAAAATTTGTCACTTTGGCAAGTTGTTTTATTATTGTTAACAAGTTCTCTGACTTTGACTCAGGTACACACTGTATTTCGAGGTTGGAATCTCGGGCCTGTTGCTCCAAAGTTAGCAATTTGTTTTCAGCTTCTTTTAGCCGTGACTTAAGATTTTCATTGTCATTCATTAGTTCCGAAAAGCATTTTTTATTTTCCCTATTAATATTGTTTTGATCATCGTGGCCTTCAGAGAGGTATTGAACTGAGGCAGTAATTTCATTAAAATCGGTTTTTAAGCTATTGAACTGGGTATTAAGCTGCTTGACATCGTGTTGCACTTTGTTCAGCACGGTGGTAAATTGTTGAAATTGCAGTTGCTGCTTTTCGAATAGATAGAACGATATAACGATATATAAACGATAGAACGAGATAAAGAACGATAGATAGAACGATAGAACAATATATAAACGATAGAACGATAAATAAATATAGGACGATACATAGAACGATAGAACGATATATAAACGATAGAACGATGTATAAACGATAGAAAGATATATAAACGATAGATAGAACGATATAACAATATATAGAACGATAGAACGATATATTAACGATAGAACGATATATATACGATAGAACGATATATAAACTATAGAACGATATATAAACATAGAACGATATATAAACTAAAGAACGATATATAAACTATAGAACGATATATAAACTATAGAACGATATATAAACGATAGAACGATGTTAAGAACGACAGATAGAACGATATAACGATATATAAACGATAGAACGATGTATAAACGATAGAACGATATATAAACAATACATAAATGATAAAACGATGTATAAACGAAAGAACGATGTTAAGAACGACAGATAGAACGATATAACGATATATATACGATAGAACGATGTATAAACGATAGAACGATATATAAACAATACATAAACGATAGAACGATGTATAAACGATAGAACGATATATAAACGATAGAACGAGATAAAGAACGATAGATAGAACGATAAAACAATATATAAACGATAGAACGATAAATAAATATAGGACGATATATAGAACGATAGAACGACATATAAACGATAAAACGATGTATAAACGATAAAACGATATATAGAATGATAGTTACGAAACAGCAGGTTGTTGTGCGCCTGCTGCTCGATCACGAAGTTGACCCACGTTGTAGGGGCCTCTTGAAGGTTGGTGATGCAGATGGTTGCAGAAGTAAAAGGCAGATTTGCTGCGACTAGGGTTTATTGTGAAACTGTTACAATTAGCTTAGTATTTAATTGAACAATCTAAATGACTTCGCGTCTTCTGTGTCTTCTTGTGGTAGATAAGATAAAAAAGAGGCTGAATAGTGCCTGAAGCGGCGTATTTATACATTAATGAATGACAGCTAATATTTAAACGATAGAACGATATAAAGAACGATAGATAGAACGATAGAACGATATATAGAACTATAGAACGATATATAAACGATAGAACTATAGAATGATATATAAACGATAGAACGATATATAAACCATAGAACGATATAAAGAACTATAGAACGATAAATAAACGATAGAACGATATAAAGAACGATAGAATGATAGACCGATATATAGAATGAAAGACCGATATTTAAACGATAGAACGATATAAAGAACGATAGATAGAACGATAGAACGATGTATAGAACTATAGAACGATATATAAACGATAGAACGATATATAAACGATAGAACGATGTTAAGAACGACAGATAGAACGATAGAACGATATATAAACGATAGAACGATGTATAAACGATAGAACGATATATAAACGATAGAACGAGATAAAGAACGATAGATAGAACTATAGAACAATATATAAACGATAGAACGATGTATACACGATAGAACGATATATAGAATGATAGACCGATATTTAAACGATAGAACGATATAAAGAACGATAGATAGAACGATAGAACGATAGAACGATATATAGAAAGATATTCTGTAAAGTTGTAGCCTAATTGGCAATACTGATAACGTACGTATCACTGCCGGGGATTCCCCCGTATGTCACTTGTAGCACTAGAGGCTACACGAACCGAGCCGAATAACCCTTTACGCCAAGGGAGGACCGTTGTTTAGTTTATTTTAGATTGCGTGTCCGAGTAATTAGTAAAATGAAACAACCAAGAGCCTACATGAAAACATCGCCTTCCTCAGTGGTCACGCATTTTTAAATATGTCGACTGGTGATCTGCAGAAACATGGAGGCGAACTAGCTCGAAAATATTCAAAAGACTTGAATGCAGTTGAATTTTGACAGGAACTTTCTGTATTCAAAGACCTAGTAACGGAAATTGATGAAAAATCAAGTGCATTCGACCTGTTACAACATCTGTGTAAGAATGACTTGCAAGAAGCGTTTCCTAAAGTTAGTAAAGCTTTGAGGATATACTGCACATTACCGACGACATCTGCCAGCTGTGAGCGAAGTTTCAGCAAACTGAAAATAATTAAAAACTATCTGCATTCAACAATGAGCCAAGAACGTTTATCTGGCCTCACGATTCTAGCTATTGAAAATAAAACTGCCTTTGAGACGGACTTTGATGAGCTAATAGATTCTTTCGCGGAAAAGAAAGCACGCCGTGTAAAGCTGTAGTAAGATAAAAGAGAAAAAAAAACGATGAGGAAAATTAAAAAAATGTCTTGAATATCGGGAGCGTTGTTAATTGTTGTTGTTATATTTAATTTGATGTCACACTAAAGAAAAAGTTATCAGCAATAAATAATAAAGAGTACAATTTTATTAAATAGTATTCTTTCGACCACCAAAAATGCCACTTAGTGTTAATCAAACGCTCACGAGAGGGGATATATAAACGTTAGAACGATATATAAACGATAGAACGATATATAAACGAAAGAAAGATATATAAACTATAGAACGATATATAAACGATAGAACGATGTTAAGAACGACAGATAGAACGATATAACGATATATAAACGATAGAACGATGTATAAACGATAGAACGATATATAAACAATAGAACGATATATAGAACGATAGAACGATGTATAGAACTATAGAACGATATATAAACGATAGAACGATAAATAAATATAGGACGATATATAGAACGATAGAACGATATATAAACGATAGAACGATGTATAAACGATAGAAAGATATATAAACAATAGATAGAACGATATAACGATATAAAGAACGATAGAACGATATATTAACGATAGAACGATATATATACGATAGAACGATATATAAAATATAGAACGTAATATAAACGATAGAACGATGTTAAGAACGACAGATAGAACGATATAACGATATATAAACGATAGAACGATGTATAAACGATAGAACGATATATAAACGATAGAACGAGATAAAGAACGATAGATAGAACGATAGAACAATATATAAACGATAGAACGATAAATAAATATAGGACGATATATAAACGATAGAACGATGTATAAACGATAGAAAGATATATACATAATAGATAGAACGATATAACGAAATATAGAACGATATATTAACAATGGAACGATATATAAACGATAGGTAGAACTATATAATGATATATAAACGATAGAACGATATTTAAACGATAGAACGATAAAAAGACCGATAGATAGAACGATAGATAGAACGATAGAACGATAGAACGATATATAAACGATAGAACGATATATAGAACTATAAAATGATATATAAACGATAGAACGATATATAAACCATAGAACGATATAAAGAACGATAGACCGATAGATAGAACGATAGAACGATATTTAAACGATAGAACGATATAAAGAACGATAGAACGATATATAAACGATAGAACGATATAAAGAACAATAGATAGAACGGTTGAACGATATATAAAGGATAGAACGATATAAAGAACGATAGTACGATATATAATTGATAGAACGATATATAAACGATAGATATAACGATATAACGATATATAGAACGATAGAACGATATATTAACGATAGAACGATATATAAACGATAGAACGATGTTAAGAACGACAGATAGAACGATAGAACGATATATAAACAATAGAACGATATATAAACGATAGAACGATGTATAAACGATAGAACGATATATAAACGATAGAACGAGATAAAGAACGATAGATAGAACTATAGAACAATATATAAACGATAGAACGATAAATAAATATAGGACGATTTATAGAACGATAGAACGATATATAAACGATAGAACGATGTATAAACGATATAACGATATATAAAATATAGAATGATAGACCGATATTTATACGATAGATCGATATAAAGAACGATAGATAGAACGATAGAACGATATATAGAAAGATATTCTGTAAAGTTGTAGCCTAATTGGCAATACTGATAACGTACGTATCACTGCCGGGGATTCCCCCGTATGTCACTTGTAGCACTAGAGGCTACACGAACCGAGCCGAATAACCCTTTACGCCAAGGGAAGACCGTTGTTTAGTTTATTTTAGATTGCGTGTCCGAGTAATTAGTAAAATGAAACAACCAAGAGCCTACATGAAAACATCGCCTTCCTCAGTGGTCACGCATTTATAAATATGTCGACTGGTGATCTGCAGAAACATGGAGCCGAACTAGCTCGAAAATATTCAAAAGACTTGAATGCAGTTGAATTTTGACAGGAACTTTCTGTATTCAAAGACCTAGTAACGGAAATTGATGAAAAATCAAGTGCATTCGACCTGTTACAACATCTGTGTAAGAATGACTTGCAAGAAGCGTTTCCTTAAGTTAGTAAAGCTTTGAGGATATACTGCACATTACCGACGACATCTGCCAGCTGTGAGCGAAGTTTCAGCAAACTGAAAATAATTAAAAACTATCTGCATTCAACAATGAGCCAAGAACGTTTATCTGGCCTCACGATTCTAGCTATTGAAAATAAAACTGCCTTTGAGACGGACTTTGATGAGCTAATAGATTCTTTCGCGGAAAAGAAAGCACGCCGTGTAAAGCTGTAGTAAGATAAAAGAGAAAAAAAAAAACGATGAGGAAAATTAAAAAATGTCTTGAATATCGGGAGCGTTGTTAATTGTTGTTGTTATATTTAATTTGATGTCACACTAAAGAAAAAGTTATCGGCAATAAATAATAAAGAGTACAATTTTATTAAATAGTATTCTTTCGACCACCAAAAATGCCACTTAGTGTTAATCAAACGCTCACGAGAGGGGATATAAAAACGTTAGAACGATATATAAACGAAAGAAAGATATATAAACTATAGAACGATATATAGACGATAGAACGATGTTAAGAACGACAGATAGAACGATATAACGATATATAAACGATAGAACGATGTATAAACGATAGAACGATATATAAACAATAGAACGATATATAGAACGATAGATCGATGTAAAGAACTATAGAACGATATATAAACGATAGAAAGATATATACACGATAGATAGAACGATATAACGATATATAAACGATAGAACGAGATAAAGAACGATAGATAGAACGATAGAACAATATATAAACGATAGAACGATAAATAAATATAGGACGATATATAGAACGATAGAACGACATATAAACGATAGAACGATGTATAAACGATAGAAAGATATATAAACGATAGATAGAACGATATAACGATATATAGAACGATAGAACGATATATTAACGATAGAACGATATATATACGATAGAACGATATATAAACTATAGAACGATATATAAACTATAGAACGATATATAAACTAAAGAACGATATATAAACTATAGAACGATATATAAACTATAGAACGATATATAAACGATAGAACGATGTTAAGAACGACAGATAGAACGATATAACGATATATAAACGATAGAACGATGTATAAACGATAGAACGATATATAAACAATACATAAACGATACAACGATGTATAAACGAAAGAACGATGTTAAGAACGACAGATAGAACGATATAACGATATATAAACGATAGAACGATGTATAAACGATAGAACGATATATAAACAATAGAACGATATATAAACGATAGAACGAGATAAAGAACGATAGATAGAACGATAGAACAATATATAAACGATAGAACGATAAATAAATATAGGACGATATATAGAACGATAGAACGATATATAAACGATAGAACGATGTATAAACGATAGAAAGATATATAAACAATAGATAGAACGATATAACGATATATAGAACGATAGAACGATATATTAACGATAGAACGATATATATACGATAGAACGATATATAAAATATAGAACGTAATATAAACGATAGAACGATGTTAAGAACGACAGATAGAACGATATAACGATATATAAACGATAGAACGATGTATAAACGATAGAACGATATATAAACGATAGAACGAGATAAAGAACGATAGATAGAACGATAGAACAATATATAAACGATAGAACGATAAATAAATATAGGACGATATATAAACGATAGAACGATGTATAAACGATAGAAAGATATATACATAATAGATAGAACGATATAACGAAATATAGAACGATAGAACGATATATTAACGATGGAACGATATATAAACGATAGTTAGAACTATATAATGATATATAAACGATAGAACGATATTTTAACGATAGAACGATATAAAGACCGATAGATAGAACGATAGATAGAACGATAGAACGATAGAACGATATATAAACGATAGAACGATATATAGAACTATAAAATGATATATAAACGATAGAACGATATATAAACCATAGAACGATATAAAGAACGATAGACCGATAGATAGAACGATAGAACGATATTTAAACGATAGAACGATATAAAGAACGATAGAACGATATATAAACGATAGAACGATATAAAGTACAATAGATAGAACGGTTGAACGATATATAAAGGATAGAACGATATAAAGAACGATAGTACGATATATAATTGATAGAACGATATATAAACGATAGATATAACGATATAACGATATATAGAACGATAGAACGATATATAAACGATAGATAGAACGATATAACAATATATAGAACGATAGAACGATATATTAACGATAGAACGATATATAAACGATAGAACGATGTTAAGAACGACAGATAGAACGATAGAACGATATATAAACAATAGAACGATATATAAACGATAGAACGATGTATAAACGATAGAACGATATATAAACGATAGAACGAGATAAAGAACGATAGATAGAACTATAGAACAATATATAAACGATAGAACGATAAATAAATATAGGACGATATATAGAACGATAGAACGATATATAAACGATAGAACGATGTATAAACGATATAACGATATATAAAATATAGAATGATAGACCGATATTTAAACGATAGAACGATATAAAGAACGATAGATAGAACGATAGAACGATATATAGAAAGATATTCTGTAAAGTTGTAGCCTAATTGGCAATACTGATAACGTACGTATCACTGCCGGGGATTCCCCCGTATGTCACTTGTAGCACTAGAGGCTACACGAACCGAGCCGAATAACCCTTTACGCCAAGGGACGACCGTTGTTTAGTTTATTTTAGATTGCGTGTCCGAGTAATTAGTAAAATAAAACAACCAAGAGCCTACATGAAAACATCGCCTTCCTCAGTGGTCACGCATTTTTAAATATGTCGACTGGTGATCTGCAGAAACATGGAGCCGAACTAGCTCGAAAATATTCAAAAGACTTGAATGCAGTTGAATTTTGACAGGAACTTTCTGTATTCAAAGACCTAGTAACGGAAATTGATGAAAAATCAAGTGCATTCGACCTGTTACAACATCTGTGTAAGAATGACTTGCAAGAAGCGTTTCCTTAAGTTAGTAAAGCTTTGAGGATATACTGCACATTACCGACGACATCTGCCAGCTGTGAGCGAAGTTTCAGCAAACTGAAAATAATTAAAAACTATCTGCATTCAACAATGAGCCAAGAACGTTTATCTGGCCTCACGATTCTAGCTATTGAAAATAAAACTGCCTTTGAGACGGACTTTGATGAGCTAATAGATTCTTTCGCGGAAAAGAAAGCACGCCGTGTAAAGCTGTAGTAAGATAAAAGAGAAAAAAAAAACGATGAGGAAAATTAAAAAAATGTCTTGTATATCGGGAGCGTTGTTAATTGTTGTTGTTATATTTAATTTGATGTCACACTAAAGAAAAAGTTATTAGCAATAAATAATAAAGAGTACAATTTTATTAAATAGTATTCTTTCGACCACCAAAAATGCCACTTAGTGTTAATCAAACGCTCACGAGAGGGGATATATAAACGTTAGAACGATATATAAACGAAAGAAAGATATATAAACTATAGAACGATATAACGATATATAAACGATAGAACGATGTATAAACGATAGAACGATATATAAACAATAGAACGATATATAATCGATAGAACGATGTATAAACGATAGAACGATATATAAACGATAGAACGAGATAAAGAACGATAGATAGAACGATAGAACAATATATAAACGATAGAACGATAAATAAATATAGGACGATATATAGAACGATAGAACGATATATAAACGATAGAACGATATATATACGATAGAACGATATATAAAATATAGAACGTAATATAAACGATAGAACGATGTTAAGAACGACAGATAGAACGATATAACGATATATAAACGATAGAACGATGTATAAACGATAGAACGATATATAAACGATAGAACGAGATAAAGAACGATAGATAGAACGATAGAACAATATATAAACTATAGAACGATAAATAAATATAGGACGATATATAGAACGATAGAACGATGTATAAACGATAGAAAGATATATAAACAATAGATAGAACGATATAACGAAATATAGAACGATAGAACGATATATTAACGATGGAACGATATATATACGATAGAACGATATATATACGATAGAACGATATATAAAATATAGAACGTAATATAAACGATAGAACGATGTTAAGAACGACAGATAGAACGAAAGAACGATAGATAGATATATAAACGATAGATAGAACAATATAACGATATATAAACGATAGAACGAGATAAAGAACGATGTATAGAACTATAGAACGATATATAAACGATAGAAAGATATTTAAACTATAGAACGATATATAAACGATAGAACGATGTTAAGAACGACAGATAGAACGATATAACGATATAACGATAAACGATAGAACGATGTATAAACGATAGAACGATATATAAACAATAGAACGAGATATAAACGATAGAACGATGTATAAACGAAAGAGCGATATATAAACGATAGAACGATGTTTAAACGATAGAACGATATATAAACAATACATTAACGATAGAACGATGTATAAACGATAGAACGATATATAAACGATAGAACGAGATAAAGAACGATAGATAGAACGATAGAACGATATATAAACGATAGAACGATGTATAAACGATATAACGATATATAAAATATAGAATGATAGACCGATATTTAAACGATAGAACGATATAAAGAACGATAGATAGAACGATATATAGAAAGATATTCTGTAAAGTTGTAGCCTAATTGGCAATACTGATAACGTACGTATCACTGCCGGGGATTCCCCCGTATGTCACTTGTAGCACTAGAGGCTACACGAACCGAGCCGAATAACCCTTTACGCCAAGGGAAGACCGTTGTTTAGTTTATTTTAGATTGCGTGTCCGAGTAATTAGTAAAATGAAACAACCAAGAGCCTACATGAAAACATCGCCTTCCTCAGTGGTCACGCATTTATAAATATGTCGACTGGTGATCTGCAGAAACATGGAGCCGAACTAGCTCGAAAATATTCAAAAGACTTGAATGCAGTTGAATTTTGACAGGAACTTTCTGTATTCAAAGACCTAGTAACGGAAATTGATGAAAAATCAAGTGCATTCGACCTGTTACAACATCAGTGTAAGAATGACTTGCAAGAAGCGTTTCCTAAAGTTAGTAAAGCTTTGAGGATATACTGCACATTACCGACGACATCTGCCAGCTGTGAGCGAAGTTTCAGCAAACTGAAAATAATTAAAAACTATCTGCATTCAACAATGAGCCAAGAACGTTTATCTGGCCTCACGATTCTAGCTATTGAAAATAAAACTGCCTTTGAGACGGACTTTGATGAGCTAATAGATTCTTTCGCGGAAAAGAAAGCACGCCGTGTAAAGCTGTAGTAAGATAAAAGAGAAAAAAAAAACGATGAGGAAAATTAAAAAAATGTCTTGAATATCGGGAGCGTTGTTAATTGTTGTTGTTATATTTAATTTGATGTCACACTAAAGAAAAAGTTATCAGCAATAAATAATAAAGAGTACAATTTTATTAAATAGTATTCTTTCGACCACCAAAAATGCCACTTAGCGCTATGTCAAGTTCTTGCCCCGGTTCGAAAAAATAGTAGATCCGGGGCTGCTGAATAGTTTAGCTTTGTGATTATGAAAGCGCTTTAATGAACAGTTCAGTATCTCCGACAACAAACCCATGCAAACAAAGAATCAGAATTACAAACTTTGCATACATCATACATACACTCACGGCTATCTTTTGCCCGCGCAACCATTACTAAAAAATAATCCAGCATGATTCAGTATTCACGTGCGACGACAGGACGCGATGGCTTATTTCATGTATAAGTTTGGTGTTTTTATACCGATTTCTATGATTCTTTTTTTATTGAATAGGTAATAAGAGATGAATGACAGAACTATAAATGTTAGAGTTAACAAATATAATCAGGATGCACCGAATTGCTATCAGGAGTTACACGTGTTATTGTGAGTCAACTATAAAAGATAGACATATGCTATTGAAAGATATTTTTTACACAATTTCATGGCAAATATTTCCGTGATACATGATTTCTATGTAACTGTAACCATTAACGCTGCACACGCGACGGAAGCTTAAAAAACGGAGTAACTTCTCCCGTTTTCCCAAAATTTCCCTTCACTACTCTGCTGAAAAGTACATTATGACCTGCCTAGGAGTATGAAGAATAAATTAATAGTTTAAAAAACACTAAAAAACACGCTTTTATAAGTGCACTTAAAAGTCAAAAATAAATTACGGGTCGTTCAAGTGGTCTCTATTTCTGGGCTGAAGTGTAAACTATGTGCTTTTAATTATAATATTTGATTGTAAAAGCGTGGGGCGCTGGAAAAGAAAAGTTTTTTGTTTACCTTGCTAAGAAATCAAGTTAAGCGATGTTTCGGGAAGCAGGTTACAGAGATCGGCACTAACTAGAGTTGCAGCACCACTAGTTGGAGGCTCTATATTAAACAGTCTGTTCAAAGTACTAGTCAACAGTGGCAAAATGTAGATTTGTTGTTCGTGTATTTGTTTACAAGAAAGTTTTTCCTGCTCCAGCGCCCCACGCTTTTACAATCAAATATTATAATTAAAAGCACATAGTTTACACTTCAGCCCAGAAATAGAGACCACTTGAACGACCCGTAATTTATTTTTGACTTTTAAGTGCACTTATAAAAGCGTGTTTTTTAGTGTTTTTTAAACTATTAATTTATTTTATGCTTTTTAGTCTTTGCTAATGGCATATTTTAAACATTTATTTGAATTAGACGAATGAGCCCGCATCCTCTCCATCTCCGCCAGTGCGTCTGTATTGCATGGTGTCTTACCTGTCAGCTTAGAACAATCTAACTCTTTAATCTGGAGACCACTAAGTGATTTTACTCGACTTAGCGCCACATATGCCTGTCCATCCGCAAAAGTACGGGACCCTAAGTACACCACGGCGTGGTTTACCGTACAGCCTTGCATCTTGTGCACGGTAGATGCCCAACTTAAAATCACTCGGAGCATGCGCCTTTCCACCGTACCGTAGCTGTACTTGGCCGGAAATTAAACGGTCAACCCGCCCAGAGGTCCGAGTAGAGGAGCAAGGCTACTTACAACAGGGTTTTGCCCAATTCCCTGAGGTGACGCTAGCGACATGACATTTTTAACCACCCTCTTGCCATTCAGCCCTCGGCACGTTTCTCACCTTGGCTTGGGTGGGATCTTTAACAAGCTACTACCCCATTTACACGTCAATATACATCGTAGGCACGTAAAGCCGTTGGTGCCGGTTGTTATCGTAAGATAGCAGTCGTCAAGCTTTGTCAGAGACCCAAACGGGCGGCTTGATAACATCTAGCTGTAAGGTGACCACTAGCCTTACAAACCTCCACCAACCCGGCTGGCCCCCGTGGTGAAGTATGGCTAATACCTTCCTCACGGAAGAGACCCGTGCCCAGCAGTGGGACGTTATGGGTTGGTAACGATACATCGTATGCTAATATTCATAATGAAGTTCCAGTTCAAATCTTCCGGCTTCATCATCATATCAGTTCGATAGTACCATATGTATTGTATTCAGACCTTGAAACCTAATCGTGGTCAAAGTTCATTACAAGACCTTTCTAACATGTCCAAATACGGCTATAATACGATCATCCATCATTAAGTTCCAGTTAATATCTTCCGGCTCCATCATCAGATGAGCTCGACAGTACTATATTATTGTATTCAGACCTTGAAACCTAATCGTGGTCAAGGTTCATTACAAGACCTTTCTAACAAGTCCAAACACGGCTATGATACGACATTTCATCATGGAATGCTAGTGCCTATCTTCTGGCTTCATCATCAGACCTTGAAACCTAATCATGGTCAACGTTCATTACAAGACCTTTTTAACAAGTCCAAACACGGCTATGATACGATCATCCATCATGAAGTTCCAGTTCATATCTTCCGGCTCCATCATCAGATCAGCTCGACTGTACCATATTATTGTATTGTCATCGAAATCACATACAACTGCCAATTTCCATAACGCTATGACCTTTAGAAGATGGTTAAATTAGTTTTCTTAGATTTGATTACATAGTTACATACATACAGGTCGACCTAATAAAAGCGTGTTAAAAATTCTACCAAGTATCGTTAAAATCCGTCGAGTAGTTTTTGTTTCCATAAGGAACATACAAACCGACAGACAGACAAAAATTTTACTGATTGCATTTTTGGCATCAGTATCGATCACTAATCAGCCCCTGATAGTTATTTTGAAAATATATTTAATGTACAGAATTGACCTCTCTACAGATTTATTATTTATTTATTTATTTACACAAGTAAAACAAACAGCTGTGATACTTAAAATTAGGATACACTTTTAACACACATTAGCCTGATAGTTTTCACCAATAAAATATGGAACCTTAGTCCTTCTCAAATTTGACAGTAAAATTAAATGTTAACTAGGTATTAATAGTAAATGTAAAGATATATATAATATACCAATAAAATAAACATAAACATACTTTACATTATATGTATAGATATCATCATGCTAAATATCGTAGGGAGTAAGCAGTATAAAAACACCATCCCACAGTGATTCGCGTAGAACAAGCTAGGTGGACAAAAGTCATTGTCCAATTTCCTGGAATTGATCGTTTTATGTTGTCAAGAACAACCCTATTATCTCATTTCCAAAAATTGATTGTGCAAAGTCCCGTTATGGCTTGCTAATGAGGTGTTAAAGGGTAAGTAATGACGATTATTACTAATTTGTAATCGTCTCAGTTGCAATTTTGCCACATATTCGACAACACCTCATGACTTGTGCAGTAAACGAATCAGTGTTTTGTGCTATGGATCCTATTAGTACAGGTAAAAACATTATATTTTTATAGAAATCTTACTCCTAGGTAACTAAATCCAATAAAATTTTACGGTCTAAAAGATAGTAGGAAAAACACAAAGAAAAATATATTTTTTAAATGTTTTATAGACTGCAACTTTTTGTCTCCACATGTCTCCGGGTTAGATTTTATATATGTCGTAGATCTAAGCCTAAACTTAATATTAAACATCACTTTCCATGCTCCTTTTTTGCTCTAACATTTTTTTTATTTTTTTTACAGACCAAGTGCTTAGTGTTTCGAAAATTGAATTTTTCGAAGAGTGGATAAAACACGATAAAGAAAACAGAAATTCACGCATTTTCGATTTTTTTTCGGTTAAATTTGATCTCTCAAATATAACCGAAGTATCCTTGCGTGAAATCACCAAGAGCATCGCTGCTAGTAGCATGAAAATAGCCCAGAAATGGAATAGTGCTAGTCGCATTAGGGAAAGGTTTCTCTCTATGCATAAAACATGGCTGGAAGGCAAAGACTTTCATTTCAAGGTGTCTGTTAACCCTCCAGTTGCCACCACTTCTACTGAGGGTGCTCAGCGACCGGGAAGACCTCAAAAGAGCTTTGAGGAGTCATCATATAAAACAAAAAAACTACGTGTGGACGGCATCGTTTCTGAATGGAGTGCAAAAGAGTTGGCAATTGCTGCAGAAGTAGCTAGTAGATCGGAAGGCAAGCGGAACGTTGCCCAAGCTATAAAACGAGCGAGTGATGGAACAAGTGTTGAGCAAAATGTAGCCTGCCCTAATGGAAGACTTCTCACCGATATTGAAGCGTGTGCCTATTATATGGACGCTAAGTGTACAAGTCACACGTACAAAGCTAAGAGGAAGTGGGAAATGAAGGCGGGACATAAAGTGTTACCATCATACTATAGTATACGTAAGTGTTTTTTATCCTGTTATCCCCCTTCGGAGCACATTTCTGTAACGGAAACACGCGCAGAAATTAAGCTACAATCGATTTAAGACAAAACTGCTGAGAGATTAGTAAAAACACAGGAAGAAGATATAATAGGTGTGCTTCCACAAAATTCATTCGCCCATTTCGCGACCTTATGTAAATATCCCTCGTAATGAAAATGATTACATAGAGTCGGATTCTTCAGATGATGATAGTGATAGGGAATGATTGTAACATATATAGAATATTATTTTTTAAGTAACTGACTTGTAAACATTTGTTTTTCATATTAGTTTTAAGTTTAGAAAAATGTTTAATGTGGAAGAAATCATGATTTTTGCATTTATTTTAATATATAAATATATTTTTTTTCATTTTTTGTATTTTTATTTACACAACCCCCCTCCCATTTACCTTAAGTCATGAAATTTTAAAAAAAGTACAGAATACGTATGATTAAGCACATATAGAGCCATTCGAGTCGAAAAATAATTTTGTCCATCTAGCTTGTTCTACGCGAATCACTGTGCATCCGTGCGAAGCCGGGGCGGATCACTAGTATTTGATAAAATACATGCAGTGAATTATATGCAATGACAGTTATGTTATTGTTTTTGTCAATTGGCAAAAATTTATTCAAATGTGTTTCTTGTTACAAGACTGTAAAGTTGCTTTACGCAGATTTCTATTTTGTATACCTACTCATTTTGATACGATTACATTTAAAATGTATGCCTAATGCTTTAAGGTATATTTTCCCTAAATGTTCAGATATTTATGATCACCCTGTCTGAGCAGATAACTTTGACGAGTTGTGCTTTCAGATATTATTGTCTCTTTGAGTGTTCAGATTTAATTGAAAAACCACTGCTCATATATTTGTGGCAAATTGGATGTTCAGATCTTATTGACCTTATTTACCGTAAAGAATTTATTGAAATTTATTGCTGCTCAGATATATTTGAGTACCTCGGCCGCTCCGATATATCTGATGGCGACTGTACCATAACGGAACAGTTAAACGTGTCACTACACTACCTATATCTTTCTCAGAGACTAACATCACTTGATATTGTTGTTACCTGGTGTTAAGATTACCCACGTTTTGCTTAGACGGTATACTCACGTGATTGGGGGCAGGCCTATCGCCTTTTTTGTATTAATACACTGTTACATGGCTAACTTACTCATGTAGTGTAGGTTGCCTCAGGATGTTTCCTCTCACCGTTAAAAACCATGATTAATTTACCACACAAATGACTTTAAAATAGACATTGGTGTAGGTGCGACTCGAGCTTTGATTGAAACCTTGTCTGTCTGTATGATAGGTGGCTGTTATACCAACTGAGCTATCACCGTGGTATAATTTTCTTGTTGACAAAAAATACAAAAGGGTGGCTCCCTTTTGTATTTTTTGTCAACAAGAAAATTATTTCTTCTTCCATGCCCATTCTTCAGTGGCAAGTTGTTTTAAAATTTCGAATAGTGTTTCGAACTACAGTGACTGAAAAGTAAACAATCGCTAGGTGTTTTTAATTTTTATATATATTTTACACAGTCATTTTGCTTCGCCGGTCGTCGGAAACGGCAAATTTATTACACAGGAAGAATATAAGTGTCTCAGGAGTTGGTTTCACTTTGCCGGCTGCTATCATTTTACGCAGGTTGCGAATGCGTTGCTTGTGAGGGTACTCTTTGGTCGGGTCCGTGTCCTCCTAAAAATATAATGAAGAATTATATACTATCGGAACGTAATTTGGAAACTAGGCATCGGATAATTCAGATATTGGATGTATCCAACTAATAATACATTATGATAGAAATATTTAATCACTTGCCTTCCCTTGTGGAAAATAATGGTTAGGAATTAAACTAGTTACTAATAATTATTAAAAAACTTGTTGTCCAAGAAAGTTTATCACTGAAGTAAAAATAAAGTGGCTGAATAAAACCCTTTAGTTTTCTTTGCAAACCAAGCTTGCACAATGGCTGTCATGCATGAGCATGACCAAATAGATTGCGGCCATTAAATTAATACTTACTAATAAAAAAATTGATAATTATATTGGAATAATAATATTATTATTAATTAAAGTGCTTTGTGCTGCCAATATTTTTCCTTTATCTATTATTTGGAATTAGGGTCAAACTCATCTCAAATGGCTAAGTATGCGCAATTAAATCAATTAAAATTTCGATGCCAGCGGCTTGATTCCAATAGGTGAAAGCGGATCAGCAAAACGGACCAAATAGTACGAAATCTTACTTCTTCTACGTTATCTTGTTGAGGTGGAATTCCGATGATGCTGCTATCCCACATGACCGGGTGCCACGGACGTCGCACGGCCTTCTCCGCAGGGATCGCTGGCTGTGGAGGCTTCAGTGGCAACTTGCGGACGTCTACATATTGCTCTTCTTCAAACTCTACGTCACGGTCTGGTCTAGCCTGTCAACAAAACATAGTTAGAATATTTTTTTGTTCATGAAAACCTTATGTAGGGATTACTTATTACTAATAAATAAAGGAAAGAAGAATTTCGACACCAGATTTATTAATTAGTATAAGAAACACAGTTATTTTTATTACAGCTCGGTGTATTTTATATAAAATATAGTTTAAACATTTTTTAAGTATATGGTTCCAAAGTCTGTGAAAGTGAGTCAGTTAAAGTCAGCTTAGAATGTACTTAAATGGTGAATTTGTATTTTAAACCTCTATCTACCGATTTTTGGGATTAATAGCCGTGAGTATATGTGGAAGTAAGTGTCAGTTACAAATACATAATTTTGTGTAAAAAAAAATGCGTTTCTTTGATAATTGGAGTTTTTTGTATGTATTTGTAAGTAAATTAATAAATATGGTGTCCTCTACTAGATTAAAAAGCCACTTATACATATTTTTTTGTACATTAATTTATAAGGGAATTGGGGCAGAGAGTAAATAAAAAATCAGCAACTCAGCGTTTTTCTAATGTTTCTGCTGGTGAATTCTAAAAAAAAATTAGACGGCTATAGCGCCGCTCTATACTTCTAAATGAATTTTGATATTAAACAAGATGGAACAATAAAAATATATCCTTTTTTGAATTGATAACATGTCGTGTGCGTATATGACGTGTGTATGAAGAAATATAAATCCCGAGAAAGGGTAGATAGAGCTCCAGGATAGAAAAATCGATAGCCCATTTTGCAAGTTGAGTGAGGAAAGGGTTGTTGGTGATGGGCGCCAACCACATCGCCAAAAATCACTTAAAATATCCCAATACCTAAGGTTCGCCTCTAACGAAAACGCACAGGATGAAATAAAGTAGTGCTACTCTTAGCCGACACTACAAAGCTATGCTTATAATAATAAAAATACATTCCAACAAACAGCTATCTGTTATCAGCCACACTATTGTGGGGCGCTCAGAAATAAAATTTTACTGTACTTTCATTTCTAATTATGTCCTCTTTTACCAGAATCAGGGCAGAGACACTAATTCTTTTAATTAAAATTATCATTTGACAAACATATGAATTACTTTTTAAAACAACAGGGATACCGGATTCGATTAGTAACATATAACGTGTGGCTAACGAATGACCCTCAACATTTTTATAAGGGTATTTCAAATATAATTTGTTTCTCTGTATTAGCTTACTCAGCCACTTTTGAAAGTTCCGCTATGGGTAAAGATGGTCAAATAAAGGATCGTTGGTGATGGGCATTGAATCGTATCATCCAACAATCGCTTAACAAGCCCCTTACGTCATGGGAAATAATGGGATAGTGGCTATACTTACAAAATGAGACGAACTTAAAGATTATCCAAGAAACAATGGCAGATAATCGATAAATTAAAAATAACTATAAATTTTCCATTTATCATTACGAGGGCTGCTATTTATGTATCCGGAACTGGCCACTTACAGAACAATAATTTAAAAAGTAATTACATCATTTAAAAATAGAACTCTTTAGCTTTAGAATACATTTATTTTTATGTGACTGTCAATTGTTTTCACATCGTAGCGTCATTTTGAAAATTGCGTGTCTTCACCACCATGGATTTAACTCGTGAACATTTTCGTGCCATGATTTTTTACGATTTTCGGCGTGGTCTAACTCAAAAACAGTGCATCGATCAGCTTACTTCGACTTTTGGGGATGAAGCACCCTCAAAGACCACTGTGTATCACTGGTTTAGCGAGTTTAATCGTGGACGATCTAAGCTTACTGATGAAATTAAAGAAGGTCGCCCTAAAACGGTCGTTGTACCTCAAAACATCGATGCTGTCCGGGAACTAATAACTCAAGATCGTCATGTTACATATCGTGAGATAGAGGCATCTCTGGGCATTAGTATGACGAGCATACATAAGATACTTCATGAACATTTAGCTGTAAAAAAAATTTGCTCCCGTTGGATTCCGCACAACTTGAGTATTGATCAAAAACAGGCTCGTGTCGATTGGTGCAAAGAAATGTTAAAAAAATACAACCGTGGTGCGTCAAAAGCTGTTTATAATATCTACACAGGTGACGAATCTTGGATCTACGCTTACGACCCCGAAACTAAGCAGCAGTCCACGGTGTGGGTGTTCCAAGATGAGCCGAACCCAACAAAAGTTATTCGTGCAAAAAGCACATTGAAGCAAATGGTCGCTTGTTTTTTTGGTATAAATGGCCATGTAGCTACAGTGCCTTTAGAGAATCGTAAAACTGTTAATTCGGAGTGGTATACGACCATTTGTTTGCCGGAAGTCTTTGAACAAATAAGAAAGACTAACCGACAACGTAGAATCATTCTGCATCACGACAATGCTAGCTGTCACAGGTCGGCCGTCACAACTCAGTTTTTAGAAGCTCAAAAGATCGAATTGACAGGTCATCCGCCGTACAGCCCTGATTTGGCACCCAATGATTTTTATTTATTTCCAAATGTGAAGAAAAAATTACGTGGTCAACGTTTTTCGAGCCGCGAAGAGGCAGTCGATGCGTTCAAAATGCACGTTTTGGAGATACCTCAGTCTGAGTGGAAAAAGTGCTATGAAAATTGGTTTCAACGCATGCAAAAGTGTATAGATCTGAGCGGCGAATATTTTGAGAAGCAATAAAACCATATTAATTGATATATGTTTGTTTCTTTTTTTTATTCCGGATACATAAATAGCAGCCCTCGTATTAATCTGTACCTAGCTCGTATGTATTGAGACCGCTCGAACAATCAATATACTGCGACACAGATATTTTGGCAAAGCGTCAAGAAATTATTTTTTGTTTTACTCGCTTATAATGCGAGCACAATGAACGAATCGAAATATCACTTACGTAGCCACAACGCGTGCTCGCGCCTTTGATTAATTTGGCAGACAATTACAAAACATTGAGCTAATGGAGAGGCGTCGACAAATCGCCAGTACATCGCTTCGTATTCGCATATTGCAACCGTTAAACAGGGTTAGTTGGGACTAATAAACACTTTTCAAAAGATATTACAATATTATCATCTTAATATATTGAACCTGATTGTATTTAAAAATAAATGATGTTTATTAGTCCGAAATATAAACATATTAAATCTCATACTCCGCGCCGAAACAAAACCGCAGATGGCCGAACTACAAAGTTTTAAGGAATTAACCGCACGCCTAGTGTCGGGCAACTCGGAGTATTTATTAGATAGTTAATCTAAGTTAGCGTTCACATATCCCGAGTTGGCTGGTTGAAAACGGTTTTTCTTTTTTTTTTGAACTTATTAATCGCTTAAAATACCAACACTAGGTAATGTTTTCGTTTCGTGTAAACTTAAAATTATATCGTAGCACTTCAGGATCATTCAATGTTTTTCGGCTGGATTTTCTAATCCTTCCATGATTATATAGTAAATAAAACTGAAAAATAATTACGAAGTAACCACAAGCTGTAGTTAACAAACACTGGATAAAGTGTCTTCTATTCTACTAGCCAATATAGTGTCTTCTTTCAATACAGGAAATTCTGTCTTGTCAAGCTTAAAGCCGTCGCCTTCGGCTCGGATTTAGGATCCAACTCGGTTGTCATGGTATAAAACCGACCTATTGCCTAGGTAATAGGCCTATTATGCCACTTACAGGCAAGTTTTGTAAATATATATAGTCAGCCATAACCCATAGCCAGCGCAGGCGCTGTGGATTATCACCAATTTCGGGGTAATTGTAACTGTTATTGTAATCATCAGAGCTGCAGAAGTGTAATGCGTTCGTATTTCTAAATAACTATGTTAATACTTTGGCCTTCAGCTGGATTAGTCACGGAATGATTAACGCCGGAAAGTTATTACATTTAGAAATTGTGAAATCTGTTATCCCCAATACTGACGTGTTGGGAAGTATAATAAACACTAATTAACAGTCTGAAGCCACGTAATCGAATATTAATACAGATTTGTAATTCTCAAATGCAATATTGAGAACCATGTTACGAATATTATCAAATTCCTCACAGCTCATATATGGCTCGTGGCTTCATACGTGGCACGTGCCCTCCAAAGCACGGAATCATCTTAATTTGGATAATCAGGTGATTCGAGCCTGCAAATATCCTTCCAAACTGGGCTAAATTTTACAAATTAAATTTGTGAGTTTATCCCTGAGGATCGAACCGGAGACCTCCGTACTTGAAGCCAAGTGCTTAACCGTGAGACCACGGAGCTCCATCCGCGGAGGCCATGAGGCAGACCACGGAGCAAATTGCTCGTAGTATAATAACGAGTGTTAAAATATGTGATCCGGTCTACAGCCGGATATCGGAGAAGGAGACCCGTGTAGGTGTAGGTAGGTGGCTGTGTAGTGTCGGCTTAGAATAGCACTACCCCATTTCTTCCGGTGGGTGTACGTAAGAGGCGACTAACGGTATTGGGGCTTTTAAGGGATTTTTGGGCGATGCGGTTGGAGACCCATCACCAACAACCTTTATTTAACCATCTTTTCCCCACTCAATTTTCCAAAAGTGGCTGAGGAATTTGTAATTCCTTAGCTCTGGCTACCCCTTCTAGGGATTTATAGCCGTGAGTATATGTTATGTTGTGTTATGAGACCCGTGGGAGCCAATGAAAATAATTGTATGATAGCTAAAAAAATTTGAAACTTAATAACAATTTTCGATTTTCGAATTAATAACAATTTAAAAAAATATTATCAATTATATGTGTTTTTATCTATATTTGCCTGCTTGTTTGCATGCTTGAAGCTTGGTTGCATGTTAAGGGGGTGCAGAGGGGTTGCGCCCCCTGCTTGGGTGGGTCGCAAGCAAAGAAGAGTTAGGTCACATTAGTTAGGTTAGGTTAGTAGATTATGTATAAAACGAGTGAGCACCTTAAATGCATGATTCATGCATATTTGCATGCATGCTTGCTTGTTTACCGTAGTAACAATATTATTAATAAAAAAATATGACCATTGAATGTTATAAACAAAAAGGATCTTGAAAAAAATTATAGTTTTAAAAAGATTCTTGGTTGTAACAGTATTAATTAAAAAAATATGATCACTAACTGTTATGAATGACCTCCGTTGTTAGTATTAAAAATGTATGAATAAAGAAAGTATGAAAAATCAAATTATGAAGAGTGATTATTCTGAACACAAATCGTAAGTAAGACGACAAATATGATTTAGAATTTTATGTGAGCCAATATGGAACCGCGTTAAATTATTATGGTGATAAGTACTAAGGCAAAAACTTCAATAAAAATCTTAACTTCACTGCATGATGTATTTTTGTATCTTTACTTATAATAAATCTGTAGAGAGGTCAATTCTGTACATGAAATATATTTATTAACTATCAGGGGGTGATTAGGAATCGATACTGATGCCAAAAATGCAATCAGTAAAATTTTTGTCTGTCTTTCTGTCTGTCATGTTCCTTATGGAAACAAAAACTACTCGACGTATTTTTACGAAACTTGGTACTATTATTTATCATACTCCTCCAGGTTATAGTATACTTTTCACCAAAGTAGTGAAGGGGAATTTTGGAAAAACGGGAGAAGAGCCTTAATGGTAAAAGTTATACAGAAATTATGTATGACGGAAATATTCTACATAAAATTGTCTAAACTTGACTCACAATAACACGTGTAACTCCTGATAGCTTAGCAGTTCGAAGCATTCTGATTATATTTGTTTAATCTTACGTTTATAATACTCTCACTCACCCCTTATTTAAAAAAGTTAACATTATTACCTATTCAATAAAAAAAGAATCATAGAAATCGGTATAGAAACACCGAAGACATACAATGAAAAAGTATTCGCACGCAACCAACAAAAAATACTTACTAATTTGCATACTGGCGTCATCTAGTATGTTAATACTAGATGACGCCAGTAGTTTCATCCTACAATGTTTCTTTTTTAGATTGTTTTAAATATTTCATAGCGTTTTACTCAACTTCAACTCTACCAATTCAACCTGGAAATTAGCTTATGTTCAGATATACAGAACCGTTCATAAAAGCGCTTTCAAAATCACAAAGTTACAATATTCAGAAGTGCTACAATTTGTAATCAAGGCATTAAATTTCGCTAAATTTCATAAATCTTGAGCAGTGATTGAAGAAACCTCAGATTTTTTAAAACTAAGCTACCCGTGTGGAGCTGGGCCGATCCACTATTCTTAATAAATCTTGTCTACCGAGGGTCCATGCATAAAAGTGTGTATAAAAATCCAGTCTGTATAATTATTTAAATATAATACGGTTAATAATTTAAGCTAACGATTAGTATCCCAAAAAAGTGTAGCCCCATCTGTCACTAATACACGACTTTTCAGCCACTATTGGAACTTGCGAGACAATAAGCTGTTGAAATAAAGGCTCATTGGTAATGGGTTTTCGCAGCGCAAAATAACTAGAACACTTCTCCCACATTCTTAGTTGGTTTATGCGCGATCCACAGTAACAAATAGGATAATGCTGTGCTAAACCGACACTAAATGGCTCAAGCTCTCTCTTTAGTTTGTTAATTGAATGAACGTGTAATTAAAGAGGTAAAGCTGCCAACATGAAATTAGATTGGCAAAAATAATAAACGAAAATGTGCACTTTGATGTAAAAAAAAAACATAAAACACGGACGTTTTATCTTCCATCTATAAATAAATCAAACAATAAACAGATTGTGCGATTATTCCTATATTATTGCGCGACCGATGGCGGTTGGGGTTTAAGAGTTTTCGTTTTGGCCTTAAACCTTTCACAGGGTAGAATTATGCGGTGAAGGTTGAGGAAAGCCGTGTCGGTCCAGTGTTAATATTTTGGTTGGTCGCCTATGTCAAATAGTGATGTCTATTGTTTTATTAGAGACGTAAGAAGCCTATTTCGAGTCCCCAAATAAATTTGTTATTATTTAATAAAGTGATGTGTGTGTGTGTGTGTGTGTGGCTTAATAATAAAAAAAATGTTTATTCCTAAATATGTTATATTTCCAACTGTGCAAGAAGATCTACAGGTACCACTCAACAGTGTGATTATTTATCAATATCTTACGAGACCAACGAGACGTTACTTAACTGAAGTCGGAAATCAAATAATTGCGTGTACATAAAATTAATAAAATATTTAATATTATATAAAAAATAAATAATCCTCTGCGTACCCGACAACACTCTTTATGAATCTTTCCATCATCTATCTCGGCGATAGGTGGAATAAATTATTTCATGTGAATAAAATACGATACTCTACTTCACCAGATCTACCACATGCGTAGGTATAGGTTTTGTAACAAATGGTCATGTTTAGAATTATCAAACATGATTCTTATAAAAAGTTTTAAATAAAATTAATGTGACACATGCATTTTGAAAAACAACCTGGATAAAGGGCTGGTCGCAAGTTGTTGAATAATTAATAAATAAAGGAAAGAAAAATTTCGACACAGGCGGGATTTATTAGTAATAATCCCCACATGAGGTTTTCATGAACAAAAAGATTTAAATTGTTGAATAATTGTTTGATAAAATATTTTTATACTTCTTCATTGTGCACAGGTCTAGTGGCTAGACGATTCGCTTGTAAATCCAGCGTCGCCGGTACGATCCATGCTGAGGGCAATCATTTGTATGATGAATATAGATGGTGCTTTTTAAATCTTGGATTTCATATTTATATGTGTATTGTGAATAATTTTGTATATCTTTGAGGTAGCATTCGTAACCATAAGTCTTTATTAAACTTTTAAAGGGGTTCACTAGGTTCGTGTGTGTAGAACTTAATAATGCTTCTTACCAACGCCATTGTAAATGAGTCCGATCCGATAGAAAATTGGTACAATCCAGTAAACAGCTACAGCTCACAGTACACACGACTACCTAATCCAACCGACTGCTCGTTATGCGGCGTCTTAATGTACTCGCACCAGACGTGCCGTTTGGCTAACGATTTTATTGAGCATTTATCTTGTATATTTATAAATCACCGAAGCACTGTTTGCTTCTGTACTGATATTTGTATGAAATATCCGGTGAATTCTTTCTCTGCGTGCCAGCCTCCGGCAGTCTCGTTGGGAGAACTCACCCAGTGACGTTTCCGATTTGATCGTTTGGCTATTTACCAGCAAAAATAGGAACACTACATACAAACAGACAAGTGGAACGGTGACCGCGAATCGTGCCAACAGTATTCGATTTGATGGCGTGCTTTTAATGCTATTACAATTCGATTATGAGATTTATCTGTTCGTTGTAATTGGATTATTTATACTCAAGAGAACGAATAATAACTAGCACAATAATCCTGGCTCATAAACTAAATTTCTTATGCCATTATCGGTATGACGAGCAGTGGTGAATACTAAGACTTATTTTTGTCAACTTTTTCTTTCCGTGTTGTATTTAATTCTTCTTTGTGTTCCTGATCCTCTTAATATTCCTTTGTCTATGTTTTTTTTACAATTATATCATTCATACCATACAATTCACTTTTTATCACTTTCGCAAAATCTGATGAAAGTTTCTTTTCCTGTCCATGAAACGGATAGCCATTTGACTAAAAGTTAACTATTAACTAAAGGGCTAGGCTGATGTTAAAATAATTTACATCACAAAAGTCTGGCTGGCCAACCGGCTGATTACTTTTTTAGCTCGTTGTTAAGGCGGACTTTATCAGTCGAGTACTTAAAATTTCTAATTTAAATGCTAGAATAACCATGAGTGAAAAATCAAACCAAAAGACTATATTATGGATTAGCTTACACTAATTTACACGAGTAATCTAAACATACCCTACATATAATAAAATTGCACCGGTATCAAAACTGTATATTGCCTATATTTTTTATAAATCGCATGGAATGCAATAAATTGTCGATAAAGAAGTTTATTTTATTTTATTTTCATTTATTTAGGAAACAAACAGTCGTAAACAATTTAAATGTATACAATTATAAAATAAACAATTAGACCTACAGCTCCATAAATTAATATTTTACAATTTTGGATGCGGCAGGTAGATACATCAGTATTTTTTTGTATTTCTCAACAGGTCCAACAATACGATTAACCTTAATAGAAAATTGGTTTAAAGAAATTATGTGAAAAAATAACATTTACCATATTAATGAACATACATACATATACTCACGGCTATAAATCCTTAACGGGGTAGCCAGAGATTGGGAAGAAGATGGTAATAGTAAATGTTTTTGGTGACGGGTCTCCAACCACATCGCCCAAAAATCACTTAAAAGGCCCCTATACCCTTAGTCGCCTCTTACGATCACCCACGGGTAGAAATGGGGTAGTGTTATTCTAAGCTGACACTATACGGCAAACAACATAATCAATGAAATGAAGTCAAAAGCCAATATCTTAATTTAGTGACAAAAGAGTTTAAACTGTTACAAAACATAGCATATTAAATCTATGGGAGTCATACGTTTCACCGAATGTCGCGAGCTCGACGCACGCGAGCTCGAAAAAATATTTGAGTGGTACGCCAGCTCGAAAGTACGTGAATTCGAAAGCCGCCAGCTCGAAAGACGTTGGCGCGAATCACGTTTCACCGAAAATCTTTCGCAATGGTTTATCAGTTTGAGAAGCAGATTATAATTAATGTCTTAATCGTATTAATATTAAACATATTTTCTTTTAAGGTACTTTGATTTTTTAATTATTGATGTTATTTGCATCCACCCTCATTAAAATAATGTAGAACAAAACATATTGGTGCATATAACTTAGCGCAGTATATAGCTATAGCTCCTAATACTCATCTTTACTGATTTTTTATACAATTTGGTTTTATGTTTTTTTTGTTTATGTTTTGTCAAAACAATGTTTCTTATATAGGATTTTTTTTGTTGAAATTTTGTTACCTTGTTGTAGGATAATGGCAGGAGTTTACCTATTTTCAATAGCAACTTAGTATTTTTCATTTAATATTTTCGAACATATATAGTTTTATATTGATTTTTTTACGCTACGATTAAATGGCAAAGAAAAAAATAAGTTTAAGCAAAAAACAGATGCTGTTTAGTATCGGTTTAGAATAGCACTACCCCGTTTCTTTCCGCGGGTGTACGAAAGAGGCGACTAAGGGTATTGGGGTTTTAAAGGCTTTTTGGGCGATGCGGTAGAAGACCCAAATTTGCTGAGGAATTACTAATTCTCTCTCTCTGGCTACCCATTTTAGTGATTTATAGCCATGAGTATATGTATGTATGATATCTAATTTTGTGGCTCTGGCTACATTTTGGGTCTTTTAGGTAAGTTTAGGTAGGTAGCTAGGTGATTTTCCAATAAGCGTAGATATTTTACTGAGGGTGGATGCAAATAACATCAATAACTAAAAAATCAAAGTACCTTCAAAGAAAATATGTTTAATATATAAGATTAAGACATTAATTATAATCTGCTTCTCAAACTGATAAACCATTGCAAAAGATTTTCGGTGAAACGTGATTCGCGCCAACGTCTTTCGAGCTGGCGGCTTTCGAATTCACGTACTTTCGAGCTGGCGTACCACTCAAATATTTTTTCGAGCTCGCGTGCGTCGAGCTCGCGACATTCGGTGAAACGTATGACTCCCTAAATCTATATGCACAAAACTGATCAATTTCACAAAATACAGACTTCATACAAGTCAACTCGGAGCGGAGGGACAAATAACTGTTTATTGCGAGAGCCATGTCTAGGCATTTTAAACGATATTTTTTCTAACATTGCTGGGGAGTCAACTTTACTATTTAATAATTTAAACAGGAAACGCAAGTCAAATTGCTTACGTCTATTTTTGGGGTATAATTATAGTTGACAGTGACTAGTAATAATATGTGTAATTAGGCGACAATGTTTTAACCAATTTGTTCTTAATTTATTATTTTACTAGACATCTTGATAAAAAAAATGCATTATGATGATAGCTTACACACACAGATCAACATATAGATTTACATCTCACTAATAACGCGATTATTAACAGATCTCCTTAGATGATGTTTATTTATGCCCCCACCGCATTGGCGGACGTACCCGCGTGACTAATCATGTCCTTAGATTAGATTAGATTAAATTTTAGATGAACCTACTAACATTAGATGTAAGCTTTACTAACAAATCTGTACCATATTGTTCGTGAAAAAAGTATTATTATTTATATATAAAAGCTAGCATGATAGTTTACACTATTTATAACTCGAAAACGGATAAACCGATTTGTATGAAAATTATTGGAGTAGTAATTTAGAACCAGGAAAAGGTCATAAGATACTTGTTTTAATAATAAAAGGGGGGGGGGGGGAATTTGTAGGCATGTTTGTATGTCTGTAATGAAAAGGCTCCTCAACAACATCACCGATTTAAAAAATTCTTTCACCAATGGAAATCTTGATCTGTGTATATTTATATATGTCCGTATATATTTATTATGATTAATAACAGGTGGTTTAAAAGAAGCCTTTAGCACTTTGATTAGGAGCCGAGGAGGCGTTCAGTTATTTAACGCGATATGGCTGGGTCATCTCGACTTTTTTCACTCTACTCTCATGATTCTTTTTGAACATCCAACATTCACTGTCATACGCTAACTATATAAACTTATTAATGAGCAAATATCTAAAATTTAATACTTTGTGATAGGATCGGTGCTAGGTGCTAGAGTCGACTTTAAATAGCACTACCGCATTTTTCTTGTGGGTGTTCGTAGCAAGCGGCAAAGAGTATTGGGGCCTTTCAAGTAATTTATTTATTTATTAACATTTACAAAAAAAATGCCATTACAGTAATTCCAATGCGACATTTTTTAAATATACTTAGCACACATTTATCGGAAAGTTACAACAAAAAACTAAAATTATATCTAGAAATTAAAACTAATAATCTATAAATACCAAATTTTATTAACAAATAATATCTAATAAATTTTATACCTATACCCATAACAATAAAAAAATAAAAATATTATTCGGGATTTCCGTAGCATATGAACTTTAAACTTTCTCAAGCTCGCTCATATTGCATACTAGGATGTCGACCTCATCTGCCAGTATATTTAATAGTCGAATGCCTCTTGTGAGGGGTGCGTCGTTGACCAGAGCCGTCTGTCCCAGCGGCACCTCGAACATTCTGTTGTTGCGGCGGCGGAGTGATCTGCTTAGGACGACTAATCTTAGCAGTTTTAGCACATTAGGGTTGTACTCAAGTCCACTTACTACTTTAGTAAGAAACATCACCAGGGCTACGTTTCTTCTCACTTCGAGCTTGTTGTACCCTACCATTCCCAGTACAAACAATGTTGGGTAAATGAGTGGGTAGAAAGGGTAAACCCGTACATTTTCAGATACAAGAACCTTTTGAACTTGTTCTGCATGCGTTCTAACATCGCAATATACTTGTCTTGGTGAGGACTCCAAACAATTGCATTGCATTCCGGTTTACTTCTTACCATGGCATTGTATAATGTTCTGACGGCCACAGTATTAGAGAAGCTCTGACATTGTCTTAGAAACCCAGTCTTTGGAATGTTTGCTTGCAGATACTAGTAATATGATCTCGGAAGTTCATGGCACTCCTCAACTGCACCCCGAGGTCTCACACTCGTAGGTCTCTGTACTCGTAGTGTAGTGGATTTCTGCCTCGGCCATAGCTCATAACCTATTTATACATGAGTAATATTTGGGCGGTGCGGTTAGAGACTCATCACATCACCAATAAACTTACAAAAATTGCTAAAAGGAATTAATTATTCTGAAGCACTAGATAACCTGTCTAGGGATTATGATTATGTGTGATAGGAAATACCTTCATCCTACAGGGTCATACAGAACATATATTTAGTCATGGAAAAGTCTGCTACTAAAAAATATTTTAATAAATCGGTTTTGTAGTTTTAGACATTCTTTCCTACCACTTATAAACCAGTTTACGATATTCAGTAGGCCTAAAAATGGGACTCTAAGAGCACTAAGAGCGAATTAAAGATTTGTATTTTTTTGGAAAAATTACGTTTGTATTGCATGGTCAGCTATTCTAATATTTTTTACTTCATTTATATCTTATATAGGATATCTTAGAAAAAAGTTTAAGAAATACCTCCAACTAAAGTTAGCATGATTTAGGTTAGTTACCATCAGGTTTAATAAAGCCCTCCAATGGGATCCCTAGCCCGTTAATTCATTGCCTGTATTTAACCTGATGGCTTGACCGTACTTTTATTGAATTAAAGTGACCATCCGGCTAATTGATTGGTTTGCCTGAAGATAATGGCATAAAGGGTGCATACTATTTCTGGAGGGCACGAGGGATGGAGGTACAAAAAGACAGTTTATTTTTTTGAGGTCTCTGGTATGGCTTAATCTTACCGCTTGGTCACTGGTAAGGACTTTTTTCCTCTCTCTAACCAATACAGGTAGTTTAGGTACACACGCCTTTGACCCGCCGCCCCAGGGCAGCCCTAAGGTGGTAGTGATTAGAATTGAAACATCAGATTATTTAAAATGAATGTAGCACCAATTCAATGTTATTTTAGACACTGTCAAAAATGAAATATGCAATAAAAAAAATACATTTATTTATTTAAAACTAGTTAACAAAAAATATATGAATAGAAAATATCAGTTTTTATCTACGACCAATGATCTCCTTCGATTAGTGTCAAATAAAATGTAAACCAATTAGACACTTTCCGGTAGATTGTTTTGAAATATTTTATGCACGATTTGTTGGGCGTTGAAACTCTGTTACGCAATTTGGCGTTCCATTTCGTTCCGAACTTTTTGTGTAAATCTTGTACAATGGACATGCTCTATTAATGTAGATTATTTTATTATAACGTAACTTGATGAAAATAAACATTTATGCACCTGCTACCGTTTCATCAAAAGAAGCTTCATGCTCTGACCTAGACAGCATATATTGAGGCAAGGACACACCTAAGGTGGCGCTATATCTCGGCAAAGTTTCAGCCCAAAATGCACCCCTTGAATCAGCACCTGCAAACTCTTCAGGAGGTGCTATATTTGTTTCGTCAACTATTGATGAAGGTTCATCGCTGTCCTCAGACTCAGCATTTCTTTTTGTTTTTATTGATGGAAAGGAAGATTGTATGGGAATATTCACCGGTACGCTAGTTTGACCGAATGTGGTGGATGCACTTGCTACAATGGGTACAGCTTTTTTTCTTTTAAGCTTTTTACCATATCCAGAGTTAGCTACCACATAAGCAGCAGATTTGGATGCAGGTAAAGGTGCACTTGTGGTCACAATTTTGCTTTCAGCTCCATCGTTTCCAAGCGTTGGTGGTTTGGATGTAAACTCTTTAAGTTCTTGATAAGCTAAGTGACTACGTTTAGGGGCTGATTCTGATACAAACATACATTCTTCATTCTTTAATCCTGATTTGTCTATGCATTGATAACAGGTCATTCCGTTCTTTTGAACTCTTTTGCACGAAGATCTGTCTTTCTTTTTAAATTCAGCTAATACATGTTCTACATCTTTTTTTGGCTCGTTGTCACTATAAAATCCTGGAATGGCTTTTTGATAGTTATATGGCTTGGATAGTGTATCAGATTTTTCTTCTGAATCTTCGTCATTACTGGCCACGAGAGCTGCACTTGGTTTTGGCCTAGAAGAATGGACATAGTAACCTTTATTATAACTGCCAGGATCGTTACCATCATTATAGTTGTTATTCCTTGTAGAGGGTTCTTTTGATTCCTCAGATGAATCTCTTGATCTTTTTCTTGATTCAGTGTCTTCATCACTTTCTTCCCGTTGATTATTAGGAGATTTATCTTTTGATTCCCCTTCAGCCCCATCAGGCTCGTCGTTACTATCAAATTTTCTTTCTTTGGAATAAGCATATTTGTTATTTTTTGGCTCGGTCACATACGAACACGATTCATAGTTACCGCCAGTTTTGGGATCTTTACATGTTACACATTTCATCCCATCTTTAAGTACCTCGTTACAATTACCAGGGTTTTGTTTAATTTCTGCGGCCTGCTTTTCTGAAAGTTCTTTTATTCTTTCGTATTCTTTGTGATCGTATCCAGAATCATAATCATATGGATATTCGTAATCTTTATTGGGATCTTTTTCTTCCTTATAAGGACTTCTATAAGCATCACTATCAAATGCCTTAGGCCTAGAAACGTATTCGCTTTTATAGTCATAAGGTTCTTCACCATCTTCTTCTTCTTCTTGGCTACTTTTTCTTTGACGTTGTGATTTGCCTCCATCGGAATACCGCCGGATTCTGCTGGATCCTGTAATATACGTATTCGGCTTATAGTATTGATCAATGCTTTCACTGCTTCCTGAGACGTCATCCGACCTATATTTTATGGGATGGGCTACTTCAATATTAGTAGTGGCAGGTTGAAAATATGAGGCCACTGACGGGTTTCTTTTTAAAGTAGCCAGTATTTCCCCGTTATCATTTTCTTCTGGATTATAAATTTTATAATTGGCATCATGAACAGTTCTTATGTCATAAAGTTGACCAGACTTTTCGTTGGGATCAAACGGTTGGTGTGATGGCTTTTTCGGTGCAACCAGTTTTGCAGATTTAACAGGAGCATGAAAACCTTGACTTGCAATCGGATTAAAACCAAATCTCTCAGGGGAAAACGTATTATCTTTTGGTGCTAATCGAGTATTCAGTGAGTCGATAGAACTACTAACAACAGTATCGAATAAATAAGGATAATGACTTTTATCAGCTTTCAGAATGGCTTTGGTGACAGGATTTGATGCTAACGCAGACTTACCTAAAAGCAAGATTTTGTTATAGTATTGCAGTATATATATATCCAACAATATAATCAAGTACAAAAATTACTATTAAAATTAGCTGTGTAGTGCCGGCTTAGGTGTACGTTTTTTGTTTTTTATCACCAATAACATTTTGTTATACAATCTTATCCCCAAACAACTTCTAAAAGTGGCTGAAGAATTTCTGATTCCGAAGCTCTGGCTACCACTATTAGGAATATATATAGCCGTGAGTATATGTATCAAAGTACGAAAATCACGTGCTGGAACTTTTCATTCAGCGAATACGTATTGCATATTTTTGTATTACCACAGTTTACAAAATGTTGGTGAAAATAATAAACTATTTATTGATGAAAGCTAATTAATGATAACAACGAACCTGTTTGGAAAGATGAGAAATCCAAGGGCTTAACGACAAAATCCTCGTTATTTTCTCTTTCACAAAGAACTCCTGCATACAACGCCCAAACCATAAGCTAGAAACAAAACACACTAAATTATTTATATTCGATAAATGATATAAAATAAACATTTATAATAGAAATACAGAAAAGAAACCACAAATGAATAGAAAAGACCGCAAATTCAAAATATGATACACTTGGAACTTTTATGTGAGAGTGAAACAATAATAAGTGCTTTATTGGTAAAATGGGTAAATAATCGTACCAAACACCGTAATTTTAACATCTTGTGTTTTGGGTAAAAACCCAGGATACCCTTGTTAAAGTGCCCTTATTTTGAATGACTAAACGTGATATCGCTGCCGGCACGGTATAAAAGTAACGTGATAAGATTGCAATGACAAGGTTTTATAGCTGTTACGGTTGCGAAGGTGAAAGATCGCTGCAAGAGAAGTGAGGCGGTGGAGCGTGTCCCGCGACAATGCCCGATTACTACATCTGCCAGCGGCCGCGCGGGGTCACGCACCCGCCAAACACCATCCCTTCCTATATTTATGAAAGTTTATATAGAAACCTGGTTATTCAGTGGTAATGAAAAAGGGCTTTTATGCTGTGAGAGTTGGGTGGACAGGGTTCAGATTACTGCTTATTTACTTCTGCCCACCTCTGCCCCTACGCAGTACTCGGTTATATACTTGTACGGGGTATCTTATATTGTATAGATAATGGTGCGGAATTAAGATGCGCGAGCCGATTCGTAGCAGGTTTCTTTTTTATTTACTACCTTGTAGTGTGTTGTCAAAGTCGAATCCATTTAGTTCTGATTGTATTTAAATCACACATTCATACATATACTCACGGCTATAAATCCCTAGAAGGGGTAGCCAGAGTTAAGGAATTAGAAATTCCTCAGCCACTTTTGGAAATGTGAGTGGGGATAAGATGGTAAAAGTAAAGGTTGTTGGTGATGGGTCTCCAACCGCATCGCCTAAAAATCCCTTAAGGCCCCAATAACGTTAGTCGCCTTTTACTTACACCCACCGGAAGAAATGGGGTAGTGCTATTCTAAACCGACACTACACAGCAAATCCTTAGATATATTATGCTGTATTAAATCAGTCTTATGATTGCTACATTTTATAACGCTTATTTGTAACAGTGTCCTACTAACCTTATCAGTGTTAATTGTGAAAAGGTAACGTATTCGTAACGTGTTTTGTTTGACGTAGTCAAAAGTATCTGTATCTACTATTGTAAATATATTCAAGAAAATAGCATGGGCTAAGAAAAATAAAATGCAATGGATATGTTATCTAGTGAGAATTTTCTTAATTTGTTCTTCGAGCTGAAAATTGTTTTTCTCTGAAGGGGCTTCTCCAATAGCCGTTTTGAAGGCAGATATGATGGCTTCAAGAATCAGAAATGGAATACCCCGTAGCCAATCTTTGATTTACGGAAAGCATTATCGTGATACAGGAAGACTCAACTTCATGGACGTGTGTGGAGTATATTTTCCAAGACATCTGGCTAGCTACTTTTAGATATTTGAATAGCCTAGTCTGCTGTAACTATATTTTTATTAATTATATATTTTTAGTACTTTGTTACTGTGTAGCATTATGACCAGTCTGTTAAAAAGAGGATATTTGGTCCTTCAACTCTAGGTTTCTTTTCTTTTGTTCCTCAATACACGAAAGGGAAAATACACCTATTGTGCAGATTGCGGTTTGGTTTCAAGTTTGTAACAGTGCACTCCTGTTTTGTTCACTGTCCCTTCGCAACTCAACTTCACACTACTGAGTAAAAAGCTATCTGACTCTGAGATGCCAAGTATGTCACTTTTCCGTCTATTACTAACATGTGCCTCAAAGCATTGGTCACATCCTCAGAAGTCGCTGTTCTAAGACCTCCTTCGTGAGGTTCATCACAGACTTAAATTCGAGAGAAATAATTTAAAATCGCTGCCAAATTTCATTTATAATCTAGAAGTCATATAATATACATAGCGAGCCGTGCACCAAGAATAGCAGAAAAAATATATTCAACGGTCTTCCGTTCCGTATGATATACTAACCATCGCATTTATGAAGATGTAATCTCCAATTTTATAAAGATGTGTTATAAATATCCCGTGTTCCTAATGTCTCGTGTAAAAAGATCGTTAACAAAGAGCGGCAAATATTTGGTGCAGCCGTTTTACGACACGATCTGACCGGCTATTCCCAGTAGTCTTACTGGATAGTCTTACCAGTAGAACTAATGGGTCATTTTTCCCAATAAACTTACCAAAAGTAAGACATTTAAATCTTTTTGTTCATGAAAACCTCATGTGGGGATTTATTTATTAGTAAGAAATTGTCTATGTCATATTTTTCCCATTAGTCTTACTGAGCATATTGTTTTAATACATAGGCCTCGTAACTATTAGACATAGACAGGACCTTATTATAAAATTTACTTTTGTTGTTTGTTTGTTTTTAATATTTAAACATACAGTTTGTGGTCATATTCAGTTTACTAATGTATCAATTAAAAGGTCATTTTGATAAATGACATTAAGGTTTTTTGAAAATTATAAAAAAGAAGCTAAAAATGTGCGTAAATTTAACTTTCCATTTAAGTACTAGGAGCGCATAAATTACAAGTTCAAAACAACAGAACGCTCTCACCTTATAATGTAGGCATATAGACCATTAAGGTTATACTAAATTGTAGAATACAATGTAAAATCTGCTTCGTAGTGACAGTTTAGAATAGCGTAATGAGAGTGTCGTAAGGGGCTTAAGGTATTAGGGATTTTGGAATGGATGGACTGCGATTGGACTGGAGATCCATCACCCATAACTTTAATAAAAAAAGACAATATGCGTATCTTCCAAAAGTGGCTGAAGAATTTCTAATTCTTAAACTCTGGCTTTCCCTTGATGTGATATAGAGTATATGCATGTAATACAATATAAAAACCCAGTGCACATCAGGATTAAAATAAACTGATAAACATGAAATATATAAACATATACGTGAGATCCTTATGGGAATAGAAAGAGACTATCGATCGCGACTTTATACGCTCCTGGCAACCTCTCCAGTTTACATTCATCAATATTTTCTATATGCTCTCCTATTCTATATACTACGATGCCTTCTTTATAAACACAATTTCTATTTCATCTAACTGCGTCCTCAGTGGTCACCTTCTGGTCATATTGCCCTTCACACTCACACACATTTTTTTACCAATTTACTTTCATCCATCCACCCCGCTCTTTGTGGAAAAACACCTTAACATTCCTTTTTGCGACGACGTCCTTGGTTGAATGGATAGGTGACTAGCTTCTCGGTCCGGAGGTTGCGGGTTCGATCCCCGCTGAGCATAAACAATTGTTGCTCAGTCTTGGATATTATTTATATATTAATATTATATAACTAGTGGATCGGCCCAGCTTCGCACGGGTAGCGTAGTATTAAAAAAACTGAGGTTTCTTCAATCAACTCTCAAGTTTTATGATTTTTAGCGCCTTGATTACAACTTCTAGCACTCCTAAATAGTGTTACTTTGTGATTTCGAAAACGCTTTCATGAACGCTTCAGTATCTCCGACATTAAACATAGGTTGAGTCGGTAGAGTCGAAGTAGAGTAAAATTCTAACGACCGATTTTTGAATTGAGCATTCCAGCTGAGAACAACTTAAGTGTCGTTCTGTCCCATTGAAATCTTAACAACTGAATGATACAAAACGATACTTAAGTTGTTCTCAGCTGGAATACTCAATTCAGAAATCGGGTTTAAGAAGTATTTATAACAATGTACAAAAAAATATTCAGCGATGTAGGACGCAACTACTGTCGCTGTCTGCTGTCTGGAGTCTTGCTAGTGTTCTTCAGATAACATTAGCTCTTTTTGTACATAGCAAATATTAAACGCAAATGTAACTTAAAATTTTGTGAAGGTAGTAAGTAATCATAATTTTATAGTACTGTATAATGACAAATAACACCTCAGTCTTCCCGTGACCATGATAACTGAAAAGTTTTCGAAACGTCGGGCTTTAAAAATAATGTAATAACACGCGATTAAAATATCCGAAAATCAAAAAGTTGTTTCAATTATAATGTGCAATCGTGAAAATCTTAGAAAATACTAAGTATACAGTTTAAAATTCTTTAACGTACTACGCTGGAATACATTTTCTACACAACAACCATTTGGTTTTATCAATGTCAAAACTAAAAAGAGTCTTCTGCTGGGAGGTATTCCCCGCTGACCAACTAATCCGTACAACTAGTTGTACGCTGTGTATATATATATATAAATATATATGTCCTCATTTAATATAATTATATATATATCCATCAATCTTTTTACTTGAAAATGTTTGAATTACACTACCCCATATTTAATACTGGATTGAAATACGAGGCGACTAAGACCACAGCCTCACCAGGCGCGGCGATAAGTTCAAAAAAAAATCAAACATAGCCGCGAAATTCAAAAAAATTTTGCATTGCTGTCATAGTGCGGTTTATATGGTCACGAGCAAGTGTGCGCAAGACTAGATGGTCACATGACGCGCCCGCTGTTCTCTGTGTGTGGGTGAGACATTATACGGATAGGAGTATGTGCGCTAGGCTAGTGTAGATAACCACAGTTTTCCATCTGATGGAGAAAGTAAGTTTTTCTCCTAAAGCGGTTTTAATCTTTTTGTTTATTTCATATGGTGGATATTAAGCATTAAACTTTAATATACGAATTAATATTGAAGTAACAATCGCCGTCAAACTAACACGCTGTATATATATAATTATATTTTTTCTATTTTATATATATATTATTAAAATTATATTAAATGAGGACAATAAATCTAATGGTTAAATAAATAAAATAGAAAAAATAATATGAACTCTTGATAAAATACAAAAATTAAACATAAGTTAGGATCTAATTGATTTCTAATCATTAAACCGCTAGGCCCTGGCGACTGACACGAAAGTAGATGAAATATTGCAACGCATTCGTACCTATTATAATTTGGCAGCTTTTATATTACCATAGATATAGAAGCGCATAGATTAGCAGTGAGTAAAAAACGTCATAGAAATAAAAAAAAAATACAAAAAAAAGAGTGAAAATATAAAAAACAATAAAAATAATACCTTAAATGTTTACAAAGAAAACACAAAATCAAAAAGAGGAAATTATTAACAAATTGAAATGATAAACTAAAAAAAAACATTGTGCCATTGAACAGCGAAATGGCGCTGACTCAGCAAAAACTGTGAGGAGTTACCTCACAGCACTGATTTTCAGTCAGCGCTCTCCAGTGACAGCACGAGAGTCATACAAGCGGAATACAATATATAATACATTACTTATGTAAAAACAAATAGTCGATATAAATATATAGCTCATATCATAAGTCATATAAAGAGAATCAATAAAAATAACAAAAAAAAACATACATTGCAACGAATACATCATAATTGTCAATAAAGGCAGGACCTCTCACAGACGATAACATCCTACAACGATTTTGGCATAAAACATGAAAGAAAATAATTGACTTATTTTTACCTTGGTGATTTTTTGATAAAGTTATTAATATTTAATAGCACAGAATATAAATCGAATACATATTCTTTGGCAAACACAAAATTATTAACCACTTATGTCCAAACTAAGACTGTAAGAAATAATTACAAGTCTATATGATCTTAAACCAAAGTTTGCAATGCAAATATATGATAAAAAATATCTTGTGACATCATAGTACTACAATTACTGTAAAGTTTACAATTTGGCGAAAATAACAAATACGTGAATTTTTGTAAATTTTTATATGCTAGTATGGGATCCGCCATACTAATGTCACGCACACACACTCATTTACGCACACCGTTGTACTTTTTTTTGGTCTCACCTGTCGTATTTGTATTGCCAATCTATATACGTAAGTATAGCATAATAAATCTGTGAATATTTGATAAATACATGCAGTGAATTATATGCAATGACAGTTATGTTACCGATGTTGTGAATTGGCAAATATTTTATTCAAATGTGTCTCTTGTTACAGAACTGTAAAGTTGCTTTTCGCAGATTTCTATTTTGTATACCTACTCATTTCGTAAAAGGAAAATTCATTACATCTGTACGATTACATTTAAACTGTATGCTTAGTGCTTTAAGGTATATTTTCTCTAAATGTTCAGATATTTATGATGATTTGTTTGAGCAGCTAACTTTGACGAATTGTGCTTTCAGATATTATTGTCTCTTTGAGTGTTCAGATTTAATTGAAAAACCACTGCTCATATATCTGTGGTGAATTGGATGTTCAGATCTTATTGAGCTTATTTACCGTAAAGAATTTGTTGAAATTTATTGCTGCTCAGAAATATTTGAGTACCTCGGCCGCTCCGATATATCTGATGGCGACTGTACATTGGTCACCAACAACAGTGCAAAGACTTAACGATATTGTTGACAATAAAAAGGCAAAGAATCGGGTGCTTCCACTAATAACAGGTGCACACAGCATTAACAAAGAACATGCTAGTGTTAAATCGACCTAACTTACATATCAAAGAGAATACATCGACAGTGACAAATACCAGTAGGTATACTTGCAAAATACAGTAGGTAAAATGCACTTACTTTGCATGCAAACAACATTACATTACATGCTGTGTAGTGTCGACTAAGAATAGCACTACCCCATTTCTTCCGGTGGGTGTACGTAAGAGGCGACTAACGGTATTGGAGCTTTTAAGGGATTGTTGGGCGATGCGGTTGGAGACCCATCACCAACAACCTTTATTTTACCATCTTTTCCCCACGCAACTTCCAAAAGTGGCTGAGGAATTTCTAATTCCTTAGCTCTGGCTACCCCTTCTAGGGATTTATAGCCGTGAGTATATGTATGTATGTGCAAACAAATAAACCACCATAATAGTAGCATACAAACTTAAGTTAAATAATATTATCTATCTTATTTATTTAGATTCAACAATTTAGAATTAAATGCTGTCTTTTTATCACTGAAAACGTCGAGTTCGAAAGAAAGACATGAATTGTTATAAGCAGACAATAGTCTCGACATAGGTGCATTTTTACCAACAAGAGATCCGAAGTATGAAGAATAAGAGAGCATGTATGAAAAGATAGATGGATGTGAACGAAGCTAGAGAGGTTTGCCAGGATCGTACAAAGTGGCGATCGATATAGTCTCTACCTACCCCAATGGGAACTAACGGCATGAGTATGTGTATGTATGTGTAATATTATACAATATTCATAGATCATGCTTGCCTTCGCCGTGTAGTGCTGGCATAAAATGACACTACTCCTTTCTATCCACGAGTGTCGTAACGTAAGACGCGACTAAGGTCATGGGGCTATTTAAGTGGTTTTTGGACGATGCGGTTGAAAAGCCATCACCAACGGTACTTTAATTCTACCATCTTAGTCCCAATCAACATCCAAATGCGATTATATGTATGTATCAAGCTAGTCCCAAACTAAGTAAACTTGTAGTATGGGGTAATAAACTCAACGATATATTTAATATTATATAATGGTCATATAAATAACTTCCAAGACTAAGCAATAATCATCTATGCTCATCACATAAATGTTGCTCTCAGCGGTGATCGAACCCGCAACCTTCGAACTGAAAAGCTAGTTACCTATCCACTCGGCCACGGACGTCGTCAATTTAGATAAGTTCTCTATGGACCAACCCCACCAAACAATGGAGGGTAGAGGTAGGTATTTCTAAAATAGAAAATAGGCTTAAGTCCACCACGCTGGTGTACCACCCAAGTACGTGTTTGCAGACTAACCACTACTACCGTGATAGTAGCCGGGAACGAAAGCTTAACGTGCCCTGCGAAGCACGGAGGTTTACTAATGCCATAATGAGCGATTAATTTAACAAATTGGTAACGGTGGATTATTTACAATGTACATATAATATTGTGTTCGCATGGAGCGGCAACAGACCAGCCCCCGAACACATAAATACACAGGCAAAAATTGATAACTGAAAACCAGGTGTGACTATCACGATACTTCCAGAAGTGGCACATTTGCCATCCAAACCTAACGTTTACCTGCTCTTCGCGCAACCACCAACTTCAAGAAGTAGTTAGTGGAATGATTAATTATGACATTTAATTCATAAAATTACAACTGATAAAAAAATCGGGATTGAATTAAAGAGAATTATTAAATATCGTCGGGATTTTCGCTATTTTAAAAATGCACTGCAAAAAGTAGGCTTTTGAACGAAGTCTGAGGGTAATAGATTCTTGTAATTTATTGTTACGAAAATAGTTTGTAATTATCGGAGTTGAAATAAAAAGTCCTTATATATTCGAATAAATTTATTGCACATGATGAACATATTAAAAAAACTTATAGATAATCAGTACTGTCTTAGACACTACGGAATGGTAAATATTGTTAAATATATATTTGTATTATACTGGCAGCTCTTTAATTTTACTGTATAGGTCAACTCGGTCGGGGTATCTCGTATCTTGCAGCACTGACACAATTGATTTCTGAAATAAATAAAACTAAGTTGTAAATTTCGCTAATACTAAGAACGACGAGACGGAGCGGTAAAACATACATCTTTTAAGCAAATAAATAATACTTAGGATCTAAATTACTTAACTTACATTAATATTTATTTATTTTTGCCTTTTATTCAATTTACTTATGCTATAAATTCAAGGAATTTAAGTTTTAATATCACTAAAAAATAATCTACATTTATTCACACATTAACTAATATTTAAATCACTATCACAAATTAATATCTGATAATCATTAACTGAAGATATCCTATCCATCCATCTAAGTTATAATTGAATACCATACATACTTACCGCAAGTTTACTCGTAGACGGATCCTTCTGTTTATGGTACAACAAGTACAGATTAGTAGCGAGCGAGGCAACGGAGGGTTGTGCTACGTCTGCCCGACACAGCACTCGCCACAGCAACTGTAGTAGCAGGTTGCATTGTTTGCGAGGATCCGAACCCAGGACTTTCAGAGTCACGAGTAATTCCTGACACATGTCTGTGGCGTATTGCTCTATCACTTCTATGAATTCTGGGTCGGAGCCGTAAAGCACGTCGTTTGATAATACTGTGGAATAGATTATTTTATTATAGGTATGTGAATCTTTTTTTTATGCGATGATAAAGTGTGTGGGTTCGGAAAAGGTAATCTCTGAATCTACTGAGGTAATCTATAATTAAATTTAAAAAAACATTTTATTTTTAAAATGAAATCTTTGAGAGGAAACATTGAATTTACGTTAATGAATCTACGATCGCTTAAGAAGTATTTGTTAAGAAGAGGAACAACAAAAAACCCTTTTGCACTTAACATTATTTATTTACTCAAGAATTTTATAATATAAATCTTTCCGTTACCTGAATCTATATGATAAGGGTATTCTTCCTGCGCCATATTGCAGAGTAGGTCAAGGGCGTGTAGGAGACTAGTGTAGTACAATTCATCAGTTTTCCTCCAATGTATTCGCTCCAGAGTTTTGATGAACCCACTCAGTATGTACGCTTTGCAGTTGCTGTTTACGTTGTCCTGAAATAAAAACGTATATTATATAATATTGTAAGGTTTAGGTACAGGAAGGAAAAAGCATTCATAACTTCGATATAAATAATAAAGACTTTAAAATCTGCAAACAAAAGTTTAATTGGTGAATAATCTTTTAAGCTTTCTTTAGGGTTTTGGAGATTCTAAGTGATTACTATGCGATGTTGCTGGGATCCTGACTCCCTTGAGCTCTATACACTTTGTCAAACGCTTCTCCAATTTTTTGTTCCCTTCCAAAAAAAAATTATTTGTCGAGGTCCTCAAAATAGGCCTTTGTTTGCGAGATGACTTCATCATTGGAGTCAAATCTTTTTTCACCTAGCCATTTCTTCAGGTTTGGGAACAAGTAGTAGTCGCTCGGAGCCAAATCTGGAGAATAGGGCGGATGAGGGAGCAATTCATAGCCCAATTCATGGATTTTTGCCATGGCAACTGCACATGTGTGCACCCTTGCATTGTCTTGGTGGAAAAGAACTTATTTCTTCGCCAAATGAGGTCGGTTTTTTTTCACATCGTCATTGAATCGGTCCAGTAAGTTGGCATAATATTCCCCATTGATTGTTCTTCTCTTTTGTAGGTAGTCAATGTGGATTATCCCGCGTGCATCCCAAAAAACAGTCGCCATAACTTTATTAGCTGACAAACCCACCTTGGCCTTCTTTGGCGCCGATTTACCCTTCGAAACTCACTGTTTTGACTGATGTTTGGTCTCTGGTGTGTTGTGATGGATCCATGTTTCGTCCACGGTTACAAAACGGCGCAAAAACTCCTCCACATTGCAATTAAACAACGCCAAACCTTCCTGTGGAGTTGTTACACGATTGCGTTTTGGTCGACTGTGAGCAAACGCGGCACCCATCTTGCGGAAAGCTTTCTCATGCCCAAGTGATCATTCAAAATTGAAACCACTGAGCCATAATCTCTCTCACTTTCAATCTTCGGTCGGCCAACACCATATCGTAAATTTTTTCGATTGTTTCGGTTGTAGAGACCTCAACTGGGCGTCCAGGACATTCGGCATCTTCAGTGCTTGTACGGCCACAACGAAATTCAGTAAACCACTTTTTTACCATTGAAATCGATGGTGCAGAGTCCCCATAGTATTTATCAAGCTTAGCCGTGGTCTCGGTAATGGTTTTTTTTCGCAAGAAATAATGCTTAATAAGCACACGAAATTCCCTTTTTTCCATTTTTTCCTCAAAGGGTGATGGGAAAAAACGTCCCCACCATCCAACAGATTTCAAACAAGTGTCATTTGAAACATCTATAAGAATAGATAACTTTTTACTATGGCGACATATTTCAAATGCTTGGGGTTTAGATTTTATAATATATTCTTCTTTTTCACTTACACATTTACTTAGTGTGCATTAAAAAGGACTAGAATATGGCGATCTAAATAATATTTTAATATAAAATGCGTAGTATTTTAATAACATAACATAAACATATAACATATTCGTTACGCCGAATGTCCCCGAAGGGGTTGGCAGAGGTACTAATACTTCTGAACATCACGTGACTTTGTCACCTGGTGTTCAGAGTACCCACGTTTTGCATGGACAGTGTACTCACGTGATAGGGGGCAGGCCTATCGCCGTTTTGTACGAATACACTGTCACATGACTAAGTACAACTCAGCCATGTGGGTTTCCTCACGATGTTTTCCCTCACCGTTAACAACCATGATAAATTAACCACACATATGTCTTTAGAAAAGACAAATTGGTGTATCCGTGTAACCGTGATAGCCCAGTGGGTAGAACACTCGGTTATCGCGCAAACGACTAGTGTTCAAATCCTGGGTCGGGCCTACACCAATTGTCTAGTATTTTAATATCTTTGCTATAAGGTAACATTATTTTTTAGAAACCAAAAAAAACATTTTTTTCTTATATTTCATTGCGTGGAGATTAAGTAGCTCTAAGAATAAAAAAGTATTACGCTAAACGATAATAGTGTCGCAAAATGAAGGTGCCGGAAACCGGTTCGAGCTAGTCGGGACGTGCGCAGAGGAGGTGATTTTGAGAACGTTTTGGCACAATTATGGATACAGGAAGTCAATGTACATGAATCGTCATTTGTTTACGTGAAATATGCCTTTTTGTTTGTAGAAAAAAATATTTTTGTTTAAAAATAAATACATTTGTGCCGAAAAGTTATTTTTTTATTATAAAAAAACCCAAATGTTTTTGCAATTAACACAGGTACTTTAGACTTTTTTGGGTCCCAATGAACAAATTGACACATATCCCATGACTGTTGTAGGGTGGGGACGGGGTTCATACAAAATCCCCCATGGTCTTTTGTGAGTAGTCTGATAAAAATAGCTGTCAAACACAAACTAACTGACGCAGCAATTTAAAATTTAGACAGGAGTCAACTGACAGATGCCTGTTCACAGGAGCAGTGTTGCTGTTTCAGTAAAGAGGTCAGAAATTCAAAAAGTCACGGACTTATTGACCCGCCCTGGTACAACCCAGCCCACTAAACTTCTAAAAATGTCTGAAGCATTTCTATGTCTATAGCTCTGGTTTTGCGATACATATCCGTGTGATAATTAATGTGAAGGTTAACGGCTGAAAGAATTTAAATAATCGAATTTCAAATTATTGACAACTAGTGGATCGTCCCAGCTTCGCACGGGTAGCGTTGTTTTTTTAAATATCTGAGGTTTCTTTCTTCAGTCACTGCTCAAGCATTGTGAAATTCAGCGCAATGTTTTCAATTTATTAAATTAATAGCACTCCTTAAACAGTGTAGTTTGGTGATTTTGAATGCGCTTTAATGAACGGTTCAGTATTTCCGTTTAATAGCAAATTTTGGAATAAAACGCTATGAAGTATTTATAACTATAACAATCTACAAAATAAATCGTTACGTGATGTAGGATGCAACTACTGGCGCCATCTAGTATGTTATATGTAAATTAGTAAAGATTTGGTTTTGGTCACGGGCGCGATGGCTTATTTTCTGTATAATTTCGGTGTTTCTCTATCGATTTCTATGATTCTTTTTTTATTGAATAGGTAATAATGTTACCTTTTTTAAATTAGAGATGAGTGAGAGGTTTACAAACGTAAGCGTAAACAAATATAATCATAATGTTCCGAACTGCTAAGCTATCAGGAATTACACGTGTTATTGTGAGTCAACCGTAAAAGATAGACATAAACTGTTGAGGATTTTTTTTTAGATAATTTTATGAAGAATATTTCCGTCATACATGATTTCTATGTAAGTTTAACCATTAAGGCTGCACACGCGACGGAAACTTAAAAAATGGAGTAACTTCTCCCGTTTTCCCAAAATTTCCCAAAATTCCCCTTTACTACTCTGCTGGAAAGTATACAAAAACCTGTCCAGGAGTATGAAGAATAATTGTACCAAGTTTCGTTAAAATTCGTCGAGTAGTTTTTGTTTCCATAAGGAACATACAAACCGACAGACAGACAGACAGACAGACAGACAGACAGAAAGACAGACAGACAGACAGACAGACAAAAATTTTACTGAATGCATTTTTGGCATCAGTATCGATCACTAATCACCCCCTGATAGTAATTTTGAAAATATATTTCATGTACAGAATTGACCTCTCTACAGATTTATTATAAGTATAGAAGATATATGACACAACCAACTCTTTTCAGGTTGAAATAAATGTGATTATACACAATTATCTGAAGTAATAAGGCTTAGCTTATAAGTAATATGTGATATAATACTAATACTGCCACTCTGCTTTCAAGTTGATAATAACACTTATTTTATTGGCCGTGTAGTGCCGGCTTAGAATGACCCCTTTCTAACCACGGGTGCCGTAAAAGGCGACTAAGGGTATGGCTTTTTTAAGTGGTTTTGGTACCCCGTTTCTTCCGGTGGGTGTACGTAAGAGGCGACGAACGGTATTGGGGCTATAAGGGATTTTTGGGCGATGAGGTTGGAGACCCATCATCACCAACGATACTTTATTTCTACCATCTTGTCCCCTATCAACTTCCAAATGTGCCTGAAGAGTCTCTAGCTCCAAAGCTCTGGCTAGGGATTTATGGCCGTGAGTATAGGTATGTATGTATCTTACTAATAAATAAAGGATAAATAAAGGAAAGAGAAATTTCGACACAGGCGCCCCCATCGCTCTGCAAACACTACTAAAAGTGTAAAAGAAAAAAAGGATAGAAGAATTTCGCGCTGGCAGCCATTGACACGGTAGCTCAATTGGCAGAGTGACGGGGGTTTATACATACCCGAGGTCGCGGGTTCGATTCCCGCCTGTGTCGAAATTTTTCTTTCCTTTACTAGACCCCGTTATCTTTGTAGCATTTTGGTGGCAACTGATTTTAGTGATGGGGTAATTGATAATAAATTAATCTCTGTTGTCTTTATTATTATTTATTATTATAATAAAATAGATAAGTAGGTACATTAATATTTTATATTTTATATATTTACATTCATATATTTTATTCACATTGACATTTGTTTAGTATGTGACACTCGTAGTAAATAACTTGGATTATCTATTCTTGATGCAATTTTCTATAAATTTTCTGAAGTTCGGGTTATCTATTTGCGTCCATGGTATTTAAACCATAAACTCTATCAGATCTTTGCTAAAATTTATTTGACCTTCCTTAATTTTTTTATGTACGTCCGATTCCAAATGTTTCACAATGTTGTCTTTTTTTGATTTTAAAAATATGGAGCATGAAGTACAAAAACATTTGCCATCCCTTACTTCTAGTTCTGGCAAGTTTCTAATTAAGTATTCAGAACAACTCATTTGGGTCAAATGTTCTTTGTCAATTCTTGAATTGATGTGCTTCTCGATATTAAACTTTTTACGAACGATGTTAATTTCGCACGCAACGAACGCAATGGACTTTGTCACCGCGAAGTTCTAGTTCACAATGGTCTTCTATGATTTTATTCATTGTAGTGATAAAAATAATATATTTTTTGCAATACGTGACAAGAAAATTCTAAAACATGTTGTGAAGATTGTATGTCAAAGTCACTCTTGACATTGATGCATTTGTCATTTAACGATTAGGTTTATCAAAGAGGTCAACTCTCTAAGTCGATTCAAGTAATTATTAGAATTAATTAATTAATAGAATTATATATTTTATTAAATAATTCTAATGTAATTTTTCAAGAATTTATACTACCTACGCATTTTTTAACCATTAATATTAATATAACTTACACCATCACTAAGATCAGGTGCCACCAAAATGCTACAAAGATAACGGGGTCTGGTAATAACCCTCACATGAGGTTTTCATGAACAAAAACATTCAAATTATGTATGTATCTTATTTATAGACAGTTTATATTTTGGGTATATAACATTCATAGAGATTACACGATAGCATAAAGGATGATATACAAATGTCTTAAAAGTACAATTATTAGCTTACCGGCAGCAGAAGTAATGTAGATAGGAAATTGCTTATCAGTCCACCAAACTTGGCATGGGTCGATTTCTTTTGACCATCTTCTAGAATGTATTCCGGAATATCCGGGATCAAGCTAACAAATGCTTTCAAGTTGGCTTCAGCTGCAAAAGAGTAATAAAATTTATTAATAAGGTCAATTACCACATTGAGACTTGTATATTTTAATAAGATGAGTTCTGTATCTTTGCTGCAATAAAATGACAAATAAAAATAAACAAATATACCTGTATAATATCATATAGACAATAAGAGATAAACATCATGGTATAGACGTCAAATAGGAGAGACCATGAAGCTACTAACTAAACAGGAGAGAGTACTCACAAAAATATGGTAAACAAAAATGCATTTTATTACCATGCAATAAAGTTAATTATCTTTTAAAGACTGTCAAGCAGAGAAACGTCCTAGAACGAGAGCCGTGTGGGAGAGAAGTGTGTCCCGCTCGCACGGTTGCCAGTCGAGATTAAGTTCAAAGAAAAACAAATTAAACTTATTTATAGGGAGTATTTTATAAAAAGCAGGTTGTAAACTGTTCCTTTTTTGTATTTTATTTTAATTATTATTGTCGCCTATCGATTTGGAGATAAATAATTGGTTAAGTTTGGCAAAAGGGATATTAATATTTGTCACGGGTATCCCCATCAAAACAAGATAAATGTGGTGTCCACAATTTATCATCTGTTTGAGTGTTTTGGAGCTTTTATCATTTAATAGTGATAAATATGGGTTCATGTTATGGAACAATAAATAAAATAACCTGTATCATCTCGAACTTTACCACATGAATGCATTAAACGATTTGAATTTGGTTTGCTCAAAAAGTGGCTGAGGAAATTTTAATTCTCAAGCACTGGCTACCCATTCTTTTATAATCTATTAATTAAGAATAAATATGTATAAAAAGCACGTTGATTTACCAAAAACAATGTATATATGTAAATATAAGTGTTTTTATAATATATTTTTTTATAATGTATGTATGTAAATATAACTAATAAATAAAGGAAAGAAAAATTTCGACACAGGTGGGGATCGAACCCGCGACCTCGGGTATACGCCCCCGTCGCTCTGCCAATTGAGCTACCGTGTCAAAGGCTGCATCAGGTCCCCACATGAGGTTTTCATGAACAAAAACATTCAAAATATGTAAATATAAGTGTTTTTGTATCCTTTAGAGGAACTCTTATTAAAACACCAACAGATGGTCACCCTACTTAAAACGAGACACAGTTAGCTAGTTAGCCATCCTTCTTCAGGACACTTTAGGTCGCCAGCGCGCGTTCCTGTTTAAATAATACTTCCATGGGAGAGACCGTTCACTGACAGGGTAATTGCCTATATAGCGATATCAAACGTGAACAAAACATTTTGACTAATTTTTGTGAATTTCAGTAAATAAATAAAATTACGGAATTTGATTGATGGAGCTTGTTAGTTGTCTGCCATGCTAGCGTCAAACAAACACACACGTACATTTTATTTTTGCTCTCGCTGCAATCCTTGTATTGATAATCTATATGCGTAAGTATAGTATAATATATTTATAATTATATGTCTCAAGTGCGGTTACCCTTGGTTAATAGTGTCGGCTTAGAATAGCACTACCCTATTTCTTCCCATGGAGGCGACTCGGGTTATTGGGACCTTCAAGTGATTTTGGGCGACTTGGCGAAAGTCCCATCACCAATGGTACTTTATTTTTACAATCTTACATGCATATAATCACGGCTATTAATCGCTAGAAGGGGTAGCCAGAGCTAAGGAATTAGAAATTCCTCAGCCACCTTTGGAAAGTTAAGTGGGGAAAAGATGGTAAAATAAAGGTTTTTGGTGATGGGTCTCCAACCGCATCGCCCGAAAATCCTTTAAAAGCCCCAATTCGTCTCTTACATACACCCACTGGAAGAAACGGGGTAGTGCTATTCTTAGCCGACACTACACAGTAGATGGTCAAATCACAAGTTCTTTTTTATTTCAGCTGAGGCTAAGAACCTCACTATACTTTCTCAGTTTGATCTAGGTACGACACTTTTTATTATTTTGAAAATTACATTTTTTTTTTTAAATGGCATGACGAGTAACAAATATGGCATATTCTGAAATGAAATTTCCACAAACTAATGAAGCACAGCTTACCCTGCCCCAGGCAGTTGTTGAGCAGCGCCACCTGTCCGCCGAGCAGGTGCAACTGCAGCCGCGAGAGAGCGCACCGCAGCGCGGGCACGGTCACCGCGCTGTACGCCGCGCATGCGCGCTGTAGGCGAGCGTTGCGCGTGCGCGTTGATAGGCGGTTCACTGCCTGAGGGTAAAGAATGTACATTTGAAAACTATTATAGGTATTCTCGTAACTAATGTGTTGCTGTATTTAATACAAGTAGGGCAGAATATGCATATTACTATAGAATAGAATAGAAAACTCTTTATTGTACAACACAGATAGATTTTTTTTATAAATATTATTATTAACTAGAAGTACAATTGGCGGTCTTATTGCCTAAAGCAATCTCTTCCAGACAACCTTTGAATGGTGAGTTCAGTACATTAATAAAAACAGTAGGTAGATGTACAAGACATAATGGAATGGGAGTAGCAACTATTTTACATTAAACGAAAACTTTACAACTAAACTTATTTCTAGTAAAGAATTAATTAATTATAAATAGTTTATAATCAACACTAATATAGTTTACACAATTAAAAATACGTAAATAAATCAATATATATGTCGTAGGATTATTTGATGTTTAGGTTTTTTGCAAAAAACCTAGGGATTTTGCAAAATTCCGGATAATTAGACAACGGTTAAAATATTTTCTAATCTTACTAGGTTTTTTGCAAAAAAACCAGTAAGTTTAGTAAGATTGTAATTGAAACAATTTTTGATTTTCGGATATTTTAATCGCGTATTATTACATTATTTTTAAAGATGATACTTTTGCAATCCTACCCAAAAACATAGTCTCTGCATTCTTAGACCATCTTAATTCCATTAACCCTAAGATCCAATTTACAATGGAATTAGAGACTAATAATAGTTTAGCCTTTCTAGATGTCCTCTTGATAAGGAATTCTGATAACTCAATTAGTCACACAGTTTATAGGAAACCCACCCACACTGATAGGTACCTCAATGGTGACTCACACCACCATCCATCTCAGTTAGCTACTGTTGGTAAAACTTTGTATCAGAGAGCCAAACATCTTTGTGACGAACACCATCTTGCTGGAGAGCTCAGTCATGTGAAACAAGTTCTTCACAACAACAAGCTGAAATTGCCCCGCCAACGTCACCGCTCCTCCGATAAACCACCTACTGTTGAAAGACTCCCTGCAACTCTACCTTTTGTAAAGGGTGTAACAGACAAAATTAGTACTGTGTTACAGCGTGCTTCCATTAAGACCTACTTCAAGCCGCACCAAAAGATAAGTCAGTTTCTAAGACCTATCAAATGTCAGATCCCTTTACAAGATGCAGGCGTTTATAAACTAGACTGTGAGTGTGGTCTTTCATACATCGGCCAAACAAAGCGTAGTGTAGCAACTCGCGTTAGAGAACATATTGCTGATATGAAGAATAGGCGTCCTGGAAGATCTGCTTTGTGTGAACACACCTTCGATAAGCCAAACCACCACATGCGTTTTGACAAACCTACAATTCTAGCAAAAGAGAATCGATTGATACCTAGAATGATACGCGAGTCTATTGAAATAAAGAAACATCCAAACTTCAATAGAGATGATGGTTGGCAATTACCACCTGCTTGGAACCCAATCATTAGCACAACCAAGCGAGGGAAGAACACTAGCAAGACTCCAGATAACATTAGCTCTTTTTGTACATAGCAAATATTAAACGCAAATGTAACTTAAAATTTTGTGAAGGTAGTTAGTATTAATAATTTTATAGTACTGTATAATGACAAATAACACCTCAGTCTTCCCGTGACCATGATAACTGAAAAGTTTTCGAAACGTCGGGCTTTAAAAATAATGTAATAATACGCGATTAAAATATCCGAAAATCAAAAGTTGTTTCAATTATAATGTGCAATCGTGAAAATCTTAGAAAATACTTAGTAAGATTGTACTTCCTTAATGCTGATTGGCTGATTTCTGATTGCTCACCAACACTTATTCTGATTGGTTCGTCATTGTGGTATTGAGATATTATAGCTTCAGTTATAAAAGGTAAGAAATGACAATACTTATTTGATACTAGGAATTAAATAATTTATTAACTCATTTGTTGGAGTAAAATTACAATCACGTTCGGACATATTATACACAGATCAAGTTACCCCAAACTAATTAACACTTGTATTATGGGATACTAACTCAGAGATATATTTAATATTATATAATACACATATGCTCATCACATAAATGTTGCTCTCAGTGGGGATCAAACCCGCAACCTCCAGACCGAAAAGCTAGTCACCTATCCACTCGGCCACGGGCGTCTTCAATATAGGTAGGAACAACAAAGTAGGTACGTTTTAAATTGTAGTATTGAGGTATTATATAGTAGAGTTATAAAGGGAAATGACAATACTATTTATATACTTACGAACTTTTTGTAACTAAAATAAAAATAAAAATCAAATTAGGTAGGAACAATGAAATAAGGTCGTCGGGAAACGAAATGTCAGTTTTTATGAATACTGTACACTGATTGGTCGATTGCAGTCGTCATCTCTGATTGGTTGTTAATTAAGACGTACTCACTTCATTGTTCCTACCTACATTTAATTTGATTTTAGTTACAAGAAGTTCCTAAGTATAAAAATAGTATTGTCATTTCCCTTTATAACTCTAACTATAATACTTCAATACTATAATTTAAAACGTACTTACTTTATTGTTCCTACCTATATTGAAGACGTCCGTGGCCGAGTGGCCCATAATACAAGTGTTACTTAGTTTGGGGTAACTTGATCTGTGTATTATATGTCCGAACGTGATTGTTATTTTACTCCAACAAAAGAGTAAAAGAATATATTTAATTCCTAGTACCAAATAAGTATTATCATTTCTTACCCTTTATAACTCTAGCTGTAATATCTCAATACCACAATGACGAACCAATCAGAATAAGTGTAGGCGAGCAATCACAAATCAGCCAATCAGCATAAAAGAAGTACAATCTTACTAAACCAACTAGTTTTTTTGCAAAAAACCTAGTAAGATTAGAAAATATTATAACCGTTATCTAATTATCCGGATTATTGCAAAATTCCTAGGATTTTTGCAAAAAACCTAAACATCAAATCATCCTACGACATATACACATACATACATATATGTAATACCTAAATGTCTACTGAGTAGTAGTTATAAAATACACACATACAAATAATAAATTATTGTAATAAATACACACAAATATGCAACATTTTGCTATATATCAGCTAGCTAAAGATTTTTTACCAGATTTTTGAAGATAGGGAGGGTTTTGGCTTTTCGACCATCTAAAGGAAGGGCGTTCCACAATTGAACATCCTGTACTGTGAAAGAGGACGAGTAGAAATTAGTGAAATGCGAAGGGATGCTTAAGAGAAAGTTATTACAAGAGCGAAGATTTAGATCGTGAGAAGAGAGAAATTGAAATCGTTCTTTCAGACAACGAGGGGTGGAGGGATTAAATAGGATTGTAAAAAGAAGGGATAAGGTATGTAAGTTTCGGCGGAGACGAATGGGAAGCCATTTAAGTTTATTACGAAATTCGGACACATGATAGTATTTACGCTAACCAAATATGAATCGAATGCAAAGGTTCTGAAGGCGCTCGAGTTTGTTGAGTTGCTCTTCAGTTAAATCCGGATAGCACGTGTCAGCATAGTCGAGAACTATGATGGTATAAATGGTGGAATGGTGAAAGATATAAGACAATCATAGGGAATAAATATGGCCCAACAATTACTGAGTTGATGCCGCTACTATAGCCGTAACAACGATACACAGAGTGCCGTTCTTGAGAACTTTATGACTTGAAAAATTTAATATTATTAAATAATTTGAAATATACTACAAATAACCCGTGTATTTTATGGAATTTTAAATAGAACTTAATACATGTAAAATAAGTGTTTTATTTTACATGTAGTTAACTTGTGTTATATGACTTTACTCAAAACTTATAAAAGTATATATCATCCACCATCACTTACATGCACAAGCGCGACGAGCACGGCGTCCAGCTTGATGAGCTTGGCGCGGCAGTCCACGTAGTACGCCAGCAGCTCCGCGTCTTCTGCCCCTGCCCCTCCCGCCCCTACGGCCCCCACCGCGCCCACCACGCGCACTATGAGATCTGCGCTCACCCGGCATTCGTCTTCCACTGTCACCGCGCTGACACACACATGAAGAGATATACGTGAATGATTAATACAGGGACTAGAGTAATGCATTAGGGAATACAAAGATCATAATTGAATGAAAAAAAAAATGCTTCAACTGAGTTAAGCAATCAAGTGAGAGAGCAGTACAAGCACAATGATTAGGGTTTAAGTGTTCCGCTTATTTGTTTTTTTGTAGAACCCAATTAGGATAATGCATTTCTGCTTGATGGTGTCGTACGAGCGAATCAGGGTGTGGGGGTTTACACGTGATTGTTGGGCGACTTGGCGAAAGACCCATCACCAATGGCACTTTATTATTAAAATCTCCCCAAACAACGTCCGAAAATGGCTGAGTAATGGTCAACTCCGATGGCATAAGTCATTTTATTGTTGGCGAATATCTGGGGACAACAGAACTGGTTTTGATACTCAACAGATTGAGTAAGAGTCAAACGTCACTGTAACAATGGATAACAACTATATTCAACGGCAAGCTTTATTATCCTTGATGTTTTAATCGTAACACATTTATCACAAGAAATGGTAAAACACAAATCAATATATTCATAGGATAAACCTCGTCAGTTACTGTTAATGCCACCACCAACACTTCCCGACACTTTAAAATAACGAAACGTTTCCTCACTTGATAGAATCATGCAGAATGTAGCAGAGCCTCATCAAGCTGGAAATGACGATTGGATCCTCGATCTGCACGGAGCTGTATCGCGTGAAGAACATAGAGAGGATCGTCTTGGCCAGCATTGTTCGCGCGTTCACGGTTTGCAGCAATTCCACTAACGGCATGAAAGCGTCCTATAAAGATATCATACATAAATCATATTAAAAAAATTATCCCCACTTACAATTTTCCTGAGGTGAGTTCGTTATTTTACAAGTTTCCTAAGACCTATCAGGTAAGATGTAAATTCGCACGCTGTTTGACGGATTTCCGTCAACTTACAAGTTTCCTAGGAAACTTATAAGTTAACGAGTTTGACGATTTCCCTGCCACATATATATTATCTAAACGGACGATTCACACAGATCAAAATAGTTACTTAAACTCATGTCCCTTATTCCCATCGGGGCAAGCAGATACTATCATTCACCACTTTGCGTGATCATGACAAATCTCTCTTGCTTCTTCTCTCTATCTACGCCTTTTATTTCTCTCAAACATGTTCCTTCATTCTTCTCGCTTAGGACTTTCGCCTTTATAACAACGTTTTAAATCTGTTCTTCAAAATTACTACTAGCAATGTATAATATTTTTGGAATAACTTTAACTCACTTTACTAACTGCACTGCAAAATAATAACACATAGCAAGTACCAAAAATCATTTTATTAAGGAGATTTTCGCAGGATGCCAATATTCTAAGTTGGACATTTATTTACTGAAACGTTGATAATAAAAATCTGACTTACCATCAAAAACAATTCCTCAATGTCGGGTATAGCTGTGAGCATTCTCTTGAAGATGATTTGGAAACCTCCTGAAAAGTCGTCGGCTGGTTTGCCGCTCTTCACGATGTACCGCACGGTGCCGCGTAGCAGGATGTTGATGTGTTGACTCTGTGTTTTATAAAAGAAAGAAAGAAAATGCTTTATTCTCCTTGTGAGGACACAAATTAATAATACACAAATCAATGTAACATAAAATTAACAAAACACAGAACTAAAACTAATACCAAAATGGTATTACAAAATAAAAACTTGTACCAGACATGTGCCCTCATTTGTTGAAAAGGTACCTGGCTCCGTATTGATTAAAAGTCCGAGTTAAAAATTGTGTATAGCGTCCGCCACATTCTAATTCTATTCTAGAAATTAGTCATTGGAGAATGGAGAAAAGATGGTGATAAGTAAAGTCTCGCGTAAAAATCATTTGATGAGTCCTTGCCACTGGTAGCCTGTTGCAATTTAAGGCCACAAATTAAATAATTAAGAAGCAATTTTTATGCGAAATCTTGAGCAAGAATTGCGTGGCAGTTCTTACCCGCGCTAATCTCAGTTACTACTGGTCTGGTTTAACTGGTCTTTTAATATTAGATAGTCCATACAGAGCACTTATATGAGTACAGCAGCAATCATAAATATTAAACAACCGGACACCAGTCACTAGGAATTTTGTTGGAGGTCAATAAATAGGGTAACACACAAACCCAATGATATGAAATTAATTCAAAGCATTTAAAAAATCAGATACTAAAACTAAGAAATATACTCACCGATAAAAATTTGCAGGCGAACTCAATCCAGGGAGCCATAGTCTGTAGATAGTGCACGGGTAGTTTAATTTCCACAGCCGTTTTCCACCACACTTGGACGAGAGTTTCTACGCTCACCTGTTTGTAACTGGTCACCTTGCACAGGTGCTCGCCCAGAGAACTTAATAACTCGTGAGTCAATACTGCAAAGAACAAATAATGGATATAGCACCAACAAAATAGGTAGAAAATAGCAAAGTAGGTAGCACAAGAAGGTAAGATCAAGATTTATCAACTCTGTATACAACCCCTAAAAGAAAGTAATTTAGAGGAGGCTACCGTTGGCAATTCCCCAACGAAACTGTGGCTCATGAGATGTAAGTTTAATGATTATATTCCTTCATGAGTTAATTAATTAAGTTAATTACCATTAGAAATGTAATCACTAATCAAATGTTTACCTATCTTTAAGTCTAATATTTCACTCGTTGCGATCTTCACTCCACAGCTTTCTCATTTTATAATAATTATAGCCGTGAAGAATGAGTACTATGAATTTATTTGTATTACGTACCATTGGTTTCTACGAATTTATATATCAGATTTACAATAATATCAGATTTTTCAATTATCAATTCGTGATCAAATGCGGCCAAAACACTGTGCAGCAGAAGTTCACTGAAAAAAATAATAATGTTATAACCTATTCAAGATTATTTCTGTATGAATATCAAAGTTTTCAACTCCTTACTTGTTGTTATTTTGTTCGCAATAGCCCAGGCACTGATCAAGTAGTTCATATTTGGATATTTTCGTTGACTGCAAAGTGCCTAAAAGCAACCAATCCATGACCGGCATATATAGACTGATATATTTATCCAATACCAACGATTGACTTTCGTAGTGTTTTCTCATTGACGGGTGAAATATCTGAAAGAAAATTTTTATTTAATCAAAGCACGATGGAAAATAAATGTATGGACCAAAATACATTGTCTTACACTCAAAAAATTAGGTTCAGTAAATTTAGACGTGATAACAAATATTTGTCTATTTACTGTTTGTTAAATCACATAAGTAAATGCGAAAAATATTTTTTTTAAGATTTAGGTTTTTGATTGCGATATGATATACAAGACACATAAGGAAGAAATACTATTAACAAAACTAAATATCTACCTTCCAACCTATAATCATGTCTATCCCAAAAAATGGAAGCTATGATGTCGAATATTTCTAATATTAACATTGTCCAAATACAAAATTCGAATAAAAATTAAACTACCTGCTGATAATCATCCAAAAGCTCCTTAAAGTTCTCATAATAGAGCTCTGCAAAATCATTTTCGAATACCTTCGACGCAACTCTACACAAATAAAGTCTCAGATAGGCGGCCACCAGCGGATCCCCTATTCCCCTTATCATGAGAGTGAGCCGTTGTATCGCCGGTCTCATCTCGTTTTTAGATATGAAAGCGTAGCATCGTAGTAGAGTCATTTCCATGTACATCCGTGGAAGCAATTCCCTGATTGACGCCATTTTGTAAATCCAGTTTTCACATGTGCCTTTTGCTGATTCAGGCACTTGATTTAAATCTATTTCGGTAATTGATTTAATCTTTTTTGAGCTGAAAATTGTAATTTTTAAATAGTTTAGATTTTTCTGTGAAAATAGATGATAGCATAAATTAAAAAGGTTCGCTTCTGAATTAAGAATCTTGAAAGTGTTGTAATAAAATATTTCAAATTGTATTTACATTGTTATACAGGGAGACCATTTTGGTAAGAAAACATTAAATAGCAGCCACTATTTGTTTAACATGATGGTACCAAAATGGTAAAACATACTTTATTTTAATAAGATTTAGTGATTGAAAATAAATGGAATTTAGTAGTAAATTTATATAATCGCCTTTGAGGCGATTATTCCTCTCATGTTAAGTCTGCATATTTATACAATACCCAAAACTTTTCTCCTCAAGTCTGCTGAACACCAAGTCCCCGAACATGTCCAGAATATTGGTAATGAGCACAAACTTGCTGGGATAGAACTGCATCACACTAATATCCGATAATAATTTAGAACATTGGATAGCTATTTTGAAAGCTTTTACTCTTTGTTCGGTGTCCCAAGCCTAAAAAAGTATACAAAAAATACATTTGCTTGAATTTTACTATCAATATATATTTCTTTTTAATTATTCATACTATGAGATGTTTTAGGACCAAAAAAACTTTCTTTGTGTATCTTAGAAAAACTTTTATATTGAAATTTATTGTTATACCATTAAATGGGTAACTCAATGAATTTCCTTTTTGAATCTGATGAGCAGAATTTGAAGAAGAAACAGTACATTATTATCGCACGGAAGCGTATTGGTAAACAAAAAATTTCTTGATAATAAGATGTATACCATTCATGATTTCAGTGTAATAAATGTAACCTTGTGACCTACATACATACATATACTCACGGCTATAAGTCAGTTAACGGGGCAGCCAAAGCTTTGGTATAAGAAATTCCTCAGCCACTTTGGAAATTGATTGGGGAAAAGATGGTAATAATAAATGTCTTTGGTGACGGGTCTCCAACCACATCGCCCAAAAATCACTAAAAAAAGCCCCTATACCCTTAGTCGCCTCTTGCAATCACCCACGGGTAGAAATGGGGTAGTGTTATTCTAAGCCGACACTACACGGCAAGTGTGACCAAGTTTGTTGAAAATTAATTTATGTATCTTCATAAAAATACTTTAATATAAAAACTACATAAATCTTTGAATTTATCGTAGCTAGTCATCATTTTCTTAATATACAAGTATTGATTACTTCGAAATACATACATTAAAATCGTATGATGAATCTTTCTTTATTAATAATGGATTTAACTTTTAAAATTATATTTTAAGTATTTTGAATGCATCCCTAAATCCCACTCTAGTTGGGATGATGCAGGCTGAATATAATGATTCCGTGCTTTGAAGGACACGTTAAGCAGTCAGTTCAACCGTCCTATTTAGAGTAGGCTCAAGTCTCTTGATAGGGGGGGGGCATCAATGAGCTGAGATGATAAAGCCTCAAGCGTTGTATGTTAAATATTTAATTTACCTGTTTTATTTCATTGTGTAGTAGATTTATTTTAGTGACATATTCTTGCTGAGTCAGCCCCATAGTTTTCTTGACAGATCCTTCATCAAATTCGTCTAGCTGCACGAGTCTATGTTTCACTTTTTCATTTAAATTGGATACTTGCCTAATTAAAGCTGAAAAAGTATTAACTAAAAAGAAACAAAAAAAAAGTAGGGAAAAATTTTTTGTTAGTCATTTTTTAATATAATTTGTTTTCACATTCCACAATGAGTCAAAAATTTTATAGAAGGGTTAGATATAAGAGTATAAAATTAGGAGTAAATAATTATGAAAGCAGCATTTAAGTCCTGAATCGTGTACATCGTCAATAATGGTTTTCAAAACAAAACCCCGTGGTTAGGCTGGACATTTTGGCGTACCGTTAAATACAATATAAATATAAGCCAAAATATAGTATCAAGCAGGTATATTATATCGTAACACTAACTGCCACCGCAAAATCTAACAGGTGGATAGTGACTATTAACACATTCTACCTCAATTAAAGGTTTAACAAGAAGGCGTTTCGGGTTTATCATAACCATGCGAAATTTGCGAATCATTGTCTCCTCCTACCACTCCCATGGGAAGTAGACCAGTGTTGCTATTCTAGGACAACACACGGCCAGTTTACCGGACTGGACCACCAATAGATTGTAAAAGAAGGTCTACTCTTCACGCCGAGAACGATAATTAGCATACTTATCTCTTCTACCCATATTAACATTTATTTCTTTCTCCCTCGCACGATCGAATATTCGGTTTTTAAATATTGGCGCTTTCTATTCGGTGAAACCAACGACAACTACGGAGGTATCGCTGGATTCGTCGAATGTCACCATGTATTCACATATATTAGAAATATCAAAATACGAATATTCGTTTCGTGTCAGCGAGAGAGAAATAAATTTTAATATAGGTTAGAAGATATAAGAATGCCTATTAACGTTCTCGATGTGAAGAGTTGACCCTCTATACTCCCACTAGATGAATCGACGAGCTGGTGAAGATTACGACACGCCGATGGATGAGAAAAACTCTGGCAGAGGCATGAACTTGCGGCCAGCAGTAGCTGATGCTGATAATGATTGATAAGTATTACAATGATTTATAAGTTCTCACCCTTCTCTGTGCCCGGTAGAAAACTGCTGATTATGGTAAGTTTTTCTCCTGTCGTGTACTTGTGCAATATACTTGCTTTAGTTCGATCCCATATTTTTGATAGGTTTGGCTTAGATTCCAATTCAGGATCGACTTCAGGCTGAAATAATTTAAGCTCATCTGATACTTAATGTATAATTATAAATAAATAACTGAGAAGTTGTAACAAACTTTTGTTTCCCTATCCATTGCCAAAATTTGCTAAAAATTGGGTATTCTCAAATGAGTGGAAGTATTGCATACACAACAGGGATTTTGAATTTAGGAATTTGTGATCTTATTTCAAATGTTGAGAACTATGATGAATATAAATGTGAGTTTCTTAGTCTTGGAAGTTTTTTAAGTGTACTATATATTCTTAAACATATCGTCCAGTTAGAATTTCTTAGAACAGGTCATTATTGTACCTTAGGGGCTAACTTGATTTGAGTAATTATATATAATGTAGCGACATGCTATCAGTACTCAATGATGCGCACTACATAGATACGCTGACAGTGCAAGAAATATCACATTCTATGTAACCAGGCAATATATCGTCATCAAGAATCGCAATACAATTCCTGCATCAAGATATCAAAGATTCAAAAATACTAAGCATATGTAGAAGTTCCAACTTAATACAGTTGGATCATGGTCCCCAGGTACACCACCGCCTGGCGGAAAATCTTCCGTTTTCCTCCACATACATTTATTTTATATACATACACACATACATATACTCACGGCTATAAATCCCTAGAAGGGGTAGCCAGAGCTAACGAATTAGAAATTCCTCAGCCACTTTTGGAAGTTGCGTGGGGAAAAGATGGTAAAATAAAGGTTGTTGGTGATGGGTCTCCAACCGCATCGCCCAAAAATCTCTTAAAAAGCCCCAATACCGTTAGTCGCCTCTTACGTACACCCACCGGAAGAAAAGAGGTAGTGCTATTCTAAGCCGACACTACACAGCAATTTTATATCTCCAGCTTTATATCTTTACATTATTTACACTTAATATCAATTTTAAAAATTACATAATTTTGTACACAGACAGAGGATCTGTTGTATTGTGTGCACCATATCTTCACATCCAACATGATATAATAGTAATTTTGATCTATTTTGTAATGGTGAGAAGAGACAATTTAATTATCCTTATATAAAAAAATAATAGTGCCGTGTAGTGTCGACTTAGAATAACACAACCCCATCCTTTTTTCTTTTTCTTTTAAAAAAATATTATGTATTTAGAAATCCTTTAAAATAAATTCTTTTGAGTGTGACGCTAAACATAAAATAAAGTCTCATTATATCAACACAAATATTTTTACCTCTTCAGCATTGTTTTGTTCAAATCGTAGTAATGGATCAATTTCTTCAAAAGCTGAACTCCACTTATTAAGATTCTCAACAAAATCATTTTTCTTTACTGGCCGCTGAAACAATGATTGTCAAAAATAAAATAAGTAAATAAAACACATTGACTTTAACTTAAATAAAACGTTTTGGATAATCATTTAAGTTGCTAGCAAATACTAAATATTATTGTTTTTCAAACTTGGTGACCAAGATAAACTAATTAAATACCCGGGCCACAGACAGCGGGTGAAAAAGGAAACTAAATTATCTTATATTGAATTTATTAATTAAATGTTACATTTCTAAGACCTAAATCTAACTTAGCTAAGCGCGAATGCGTTCGATGTTAGAATCACACTGCTCTTTACTTGATTTATTAATTTAAACTTACATTTCTAATTCCTAAACCTAACTAAACTAAGCGCGAATGTGTTCGATGTTAGAACCACAATCTTACTGCACAGCCTATCTTACTCGTAACTTCACAGTTTAGGTGGCGGGATCTGGATATTGCCGACCGAAGAGTCGGAGTTGACACTAGGCGCTAATGCTGCATTTTCGCCAATGAGGCTATGTGTCGGCACCGTACATAACATCTCCCCCCTTAGAACAGCAACTATTTGAAGACTTTCGTTGAGAATAGTGCTGGTCACATCTTCTATGCTGCATTTCTTCTCCTTGACTCTTGATTCTTCTTCGTACAGGGATTTTGACGTTTGATTTTCTTTTCTTATATCTCGACAAGAACTTACATTAAAATAAATTCTGATTAAGTTGCAAATTGACGTGTAACTGGTGAGTATCGAATGATTTTGCTGATACTGCAGATATACGATGCCATTAGATATGTTGCAATTTAGCGTAGGTAATGAATTCTTTGTGATTAAGTTGCAATTGACGTGCAACTGGTAAGTATCGAATGATTTTTCCGACTCTGCATATATGCGATGCCATTAAATATGTTCCTGTTCTGATTCCCGTGCGAATATTCTATATTCAGTATCTTCTAGTTCTTCGTACTGTTGACAACAATGGAAACGATTTCAATCAAGGAGTGCGTCCGTTTCAACATGGAGCCTTACCATTGTCCTCATGGGGCAGGTTCCTTGTGCCAGTTCTGGGGATCGGTGGCATCTTACTGTATGATGCCCATCATTGGATCGTGGAGATGTGCTTCGACCATGAAGAGTCCTTGCTGGCGGGGTTGCTGCCCTCGCATGGATACAGGGTGACAGGTGGAAGTGTTGAGGTCTCCATCTTTGTCACTATGGATGGCTGGAACACATGTGCAGGTGCCATGTTCTGCTGGGTGCCCTGGACATGGTGGACTCGGAGAATGAAGATAGTGGTGATAGTGACATAGATACTGCCCCGGCTGCCTAAACTTTTTGCTTCCTATTTTTTTTTTTATATTGTACTAATTAAATCTATTTTCTATAGTTTCTTCTTTTTGTCTTACATTATGTTCTGCTTCCTTTTCCGTTATCAATATCTGGATATCCTCCATTGCTGCGCCGCTCGGATAGTTCACGCCGCGATATCGAAGATCGATACTATAGCTGAAAACTTGAACTATCCCGTGAGTATCCTATAGATTCGGATATTCGATGAAGGCTTAATAGCTCAACCAATGACTGCGGAGAAAGCTAGAGCACCGATTTTTGGGGTCCTTTACTTTTACCACTTACATTGACTCAAATATCCTACCGACTGCGCCAATTAAATACTCGGGCCACAGACGGAGGGTAAAAAAGGAAACTAGATTAACTTATATTGAATTTATTAATTAAATGTTACATTTCCAATTCCTAAACCTAACTAAACTAAGCACGAATGTGTTCGATGTTAGAACCACAATCTTACTGCACAGCCTATCTTACTTGTAACTACCTATATTTAAACCACACAATCTAGGTCACAGTTTAGGTGGCGGGATCTGGATATTACCGACCGTAGAGTCGGAGCTGACATGAGGCGCTGATGCTGCATTTCCACGAATGAGGCTATGTTTCGGCACTGTACATAACAAACTGAGCAAGTTTGAGCAAGTGTGAGAAAATCAATTTTTACAAACTATAAAGTATTACAATAAATTTACTAGCACTATGGGGCATCAGTTAGACTTATCATTTTTAAACTTATAATACAATTCAACACATCATCATTTTTGGATTAATTGACATTTAACTATCAAAAAGTTCTGTTATCAAGCTCTAAGTCAGGGGTCAGCAATCTTTTGAGTCATAGAAGCAAATATTGCAATTTATAAAGTTTATATAGTGCCATATTTTATTTATGGCCAACTATATACAATATTTCCATAAATATTTATCTAGACTAAAGAATCACAGTTTCACATTCAATGCAACAGGTTACTAACCCTAAATACTTATACTCACCCAATAGTTACTACTAGGGATGACAAAGACTTACCAACTACTGCTCTAACAAATAAAAAAAAAATTAAGCCTTTAGTCTTTTCTTAAATAAAACACATTGCTTGTGATTTAAAGACATTGTTAACAGAAACCACTCCTCCCACACTTTTGCCAAAATTGAGTTAGGTAGGTTGTTAACAGAAACCACTCCTCCCACACTTTTGCCAAAATTGAGTAAGGTAGGTTGCAGATGTAAAGCTGTATTAAACCCTGTGAAGTAGTAAAAACTCCACTTATAAAAAGGCACACTTTTAAATACCCAACTTAACCCACAGCATTAAAAAAGCACAATAGTTCAAACTTACATAACATAATAACATAACATAAACGTTCACGCCGAATATCCCCGAAGGGGTTGGCAGAGGTACTAATACTTCTGAACATCACGTGACTTTGTCACCTGGTGTTCAGAGTACCCACGTTTTGCATGGACAGTGTACTCACGTGATAGGGGGCAGGCCTATCGCCGTTTTTTAATACACTGTCACATGACTAAGTACAACTCAGCCATGTGGGTTTCCTCACGATGTTTTCCCTCACCGTTAACAACCATGATAAATTAACCACACATATGTCTTTAGAAAAGACAAATTGGTGTAGGCCCGACCCAGGATTTGAACACTAGTCGCTTGCACGATAACCGAGTGTCCTACCCACTGGGCTATCACGGTTGGCTGGGCTAACTTAAAACAATCATAACTCAAACCAACTTTTTGAGGGTGGAGTCCTTTCTGCTTAACAATGCCTTTTAATCACAAGCCTCCTAATCATAATTATTATATAGGTCTGGTAAAAATACACATTTAAGTGGCAAGAGTAGAATAATACTTACAACAACCACAGAGGTCAACTTTAAAGGATGATTTGATACCTCTAAAGTGAGACTTTCATGTCGGCTACAATTTCTTTTTTTTAAGGTTGACCTGTATGACAGAAGCATTAATTACCATTAAATTATGGCTAATAATATACCAAGAATATAAACTTGATGACAACTTTATACTAACCATATATAAGGCATTGTAGACTTTTTAATTGAGGAAATGGAATAAAAAAAACGTATTAGTTTTATAACCAACAAATAAAAATTGAAGAATGTTAAAAAGCTTGGATTAATAATATCAATTTGTACTTTAACTGAAGTATCAAAGAATAATACTGATATTAGACATTGAAGCCTTAAAACCACCCTCACTCACTATAAAAAATACTATCTATAACTCTAATATAACTTGAAATTTCACAAAATAGTAAAAACACCACATATATACTCAGCGTATGTATGTTTTTAAAATAAATACTTAAATTAAACAACAAATAAAATTCCTAATAGGAACAAAACTTGACAAAAACAATTGTATTGTATTGTATTTGTATCTATTTATTTTTTATGTTGTTTTCGTTTTTCTGTAGTCAAACCTTTGAGTAGTGAAGTATATGGAGATCACATAATGTTCTACAGATCCACAATCTTTTCTTGGCCGGCGGCGACTACGGTAGCCGTGTGTAGGTCCGGCTCGGTGGATTCAAATGATTCGAATCTCTGCGTGAGCCTGATTGGCCTAACCGGCCCCACTCTTTCTTATCAGGTGCGACTTCGCTTAACCGGGCCGCTCTGCACCGGCTCGGTTCTATTGTTTTCGAACAACAGGCTCAGGCATCAGGTTCAGGATCGGTTCGATTATTACCGTTACATTTGCTTGCTGAATGTGAGAGCGAGACAAGAATGTAATACATTTTGAACTCGGGAGACAGAGACGAAAAGAGAGTTGTCCTTTTGTGTTCTTTGTTTGCCAATTTCGTTTAATAGATTTATCAATATTTTCATAAATAATGGTGTTTATTGTGATATTATAAATACGATAGTGTTTTATGTTTTGTAACTTTCTGAATTGCATATATTTATGTGTAGATATTGTTAAAAGATGTTGTTAAGATGTTTCTAAATTTTATTTATTTTTTTACATATGAATATTTGTATGTTAGCAAACCTAGCCTGTGCACAAACAGAATCATTATACATATGAGTTAATTGATTTTTAAATGTATGTCAAAAGCAATCGTTACGTTCCGCGAAGTAAGCGTGGTATTTTTTGGTTGTTTGATTCAGTTCTGAATTTCTTAACCGAGCCGGATTCGATAAGCGGTCCGGCCCGGTTAAGAGGATTCAGTACCGGAACTGAGCCTGAACCTGGTGATTCGAATCACCTCGCGGAGCTGGATCTACCCAAGCCTAGACTACGGTACTACTGTCGCCATTTTGAAATATCCGCCTGTCAGTGTCAGTTAGTTCTCAACTAAATAAAAAATATAGGGTGACCTACGTATATAATAAATTATCACTTTCATTAATATTTTTTGTAGTGGAAACTTTTTTTTAAAGACATTTATTTTTATTATTTATCTTTGCTTATTAATGAACGCTTTTATTTCCAGTATTCAATATAAAAATTTATGAAAATTATTATTTATTTTGTTAAATTTTATCTTAGTAGGCTAACACCGTCCGAAAAGTTGTGCGCACATAACTGTTGCGCGCACATGGTGCGGGTTACGGGAAGTGGGGAAATGCTCCCGAAGAAGATTTCACTTCGTATACACTGATGCGTGGGCTCTAATCCTAATGCGGGGATGTACCAATGTGTCATTTCTTAAGTCATAACTGTCTGACATATATATAAAAATACAAGGCTGTTAACAGCAAAAGAAAAGTGCCCATAAATTCACTGACCCAGCAAAATGAATGGTCCAAACGATATCTAATGTTAAGAATTATTTTTTCTGTGCCACCTTTTTAGGGGATCTATGTGTGAATATGAAATGTATAAGACAGTACACGACAAGGTAAGCCTCTGATTTACAGGATTAAAAAAATGATTTTATGTAGTTACCAACTTTTCAAACTCACAGTGTCACAAAAAACAAATCCTTGAGTATAAAATAATGAAACAGTTTGCAGAGAAGTACAATTGGCAGTGTTATCGCTAAAAGGGATCTCTTCCAGACAACATTTGGGAGGTAAGATCAGCAAATTTAGGATACACAGTCATTCGGGTAGACATACCAGACAAGGGCAAAACTAAATAAATATAATTAGCTTACATTCAAACGAACTTGTTTACTTACAATAATAGTTATTACATACATACATACATATACTCACGGCTGTAAATCCATAGAAGGGGTAGCCAGAGCTAAGGAATTAGAAACTCCTCAGCCACTTTTGGAAAGTTGAGTGGGGTAAAGATGGTAAAATAAAGGTTATTGGTGGTGGAAAAGGAACCGCATCGCCCAAAAATCTCTTAAAAGCCCCAATACCGTCAGTCGCCTCTTACGTTCACCCACCGGCAGAAATGGGGTAGTGCTATTCTAAGCCGACACTACACAGCAACTAGTTATTAATTAAATAAATATTATATAAATTGTTTTATTAAGACATTTCGATACGTAATAAAATTTGCCTGTATGGTATGATGTAAAATTATTTCCCTTATAATGGTAAATTTGTATTTACTGACAATACTAATATCGATGACAGCGACGTCCTTACCGGCCAAGAAATGTTTGTGGATCTGTATATAAACTTTTCTGTCAAAATTGTGTTTGACGAAATGATTAGCTATTGTTGTCTCTGTCTGATGATAGTATTTTTGTGGGTGTCATTAAGACCAACACCATTTTAATAATGCTGGCCACAAGAATCTTATACATAACTATATATAGAATTCGTGGATGAATCCGCCATTTTAGTTTCAAAGTTTTTTGTTGTCTATGGTTTGAATTGTTTGTAAACATTAAAATTTTGTAGAAAAATTACAATTAAATACTGTTAAAAATGGTGAAGTGTTCTATTCTGACCTGTGGAGCATACTTAAGCAGGAATCGACCTAATTTAACAATTCACCGGTAAGAAATGGGAAAACTAATAATTCGACTATTATTATTGTGATTTTATTCTTTATAGCATCATATAGCAGACTCATAAAGCATTTATAGCTAATCCTACTTTAATGGTATACCTGAATTTTATAGAGTGAAGTGTATTTACAGAGTTTTCAATACTTTTAGATATAGATTTATTGAATTTAAGTTTAAGGTTATGTTCAAGATAGGGATGTTTTTTTATTATTGTCGATGTATTATATCGATATTATATGAAAAAACCTACTTGTTTCAGACTCCCCAAAAATGACTCCAAAAGGCGAAAACGGCTAGAAGCAATCGGAAAGGAAAATATTAATATATATATATATATATATATAATAATATAAAACCAAAAAATCAGATATGTGTTGCTAAAGTTATGGTTGAAAATATAGATATGAATTTTAGTAATGACATACATACATACATATACTCACGGCTATAAATCCCTAGAAGGGGTAGCCAGAGCTAAAGAATTCGAAATTCCTCAGCCACTTTTGGAAAGTTAAATGGGGAAGAGATGGCAAAATTCGAGACAATGGGGGTGTGGGGATCGCAGGGTAGAAACTTTGTTAGGGAAATTGGTCGTCGTTTGAGGGATCAGGGAATGGACTACCGCTCAGGGGCATTTCTGGTCCAGAGGATTTCGCTCGCTGTGCAGCGTGGAAATGCTGCCAGTGTGATGGGAACCTTTGGGCCGGGTATGACTTGGGGCGGTTTGTTTGCTTAATTTTGTCGTGTTACTTTTCATATATTTTTTTTTGTGAATTCATATATATATATATATATATGCTAGATAATTTTGTTAAATGGAACATGATTTTAGACAGTTAGGTTTATTTAATAAAGTTAAATTATATTTTTTAACTGAAAGGTTTTAGTATAATTTGTTTTTTTTTAATTATTTTTGTTACCTGTTACATAAGTAGCTTTTAAATATTTTTTACGTATTTTTATATGTCCAGAAGTGAGAATAAAGTGTTAATTTTTAATTATTAAGACTTAATTATTAATAATAATTGATAATGAAAAATACAAATATTTTATTTCTTGAAATGGCCATTTCTGTTACCACTGCTGTTCATTCTGGTTTTTGACAAGCCAACAATTGGCGCAATAAATGAAGGTTAATAGAATAAAAAACAGTAAACCCACTATTTACAAAGCAAGCGCTCGTTTTTTTTAATTAGTTACTGGCTTTACGCTTTCAACGTCACATGTACGGATTGCATGATTTAGGCTGTATCAGATTTAACATGAGAAAGACACTTCTTCTTTATAAAAAATAGTGTACTAGCCATAGCTACTATGTTTCAGCAAATACTGTAAGTTTTTTCGAAGCAGGAATCGTAATCACCATTTTTATGTTAATGGACCACCCAATGCAGAAATCTAAATATCTATTATTTTTTTCTAGATCCTAGGGTTAGCACGACCAAATTCTTCAGCTATAATATTATCGATAAAAAGTATCGATCACTGGCCAACACTAGTCGGCCATTTTGGTTTCAAAAATAGGCAGGATTTTATGTACCTTATGTTATCTCCATATACTTCACTACTCAAAGAGTCAAACTGTCCAAGCAAAACTACGATTTGATAGTGTTAAGCCAAGTTTACATTTATTCAATTACATGCATACATACATATAGTACAAATTAATGTATTGCAAGTACCTATATCAGAACTCGTGGATGTCGTATATAGCCAACCTAAATTCATATAAAAAAAGACAAAAAATACAAGGTTGGCGTCAAATACTTTACACTTTCCAAATAAAATAACAAATGCACCTGTTTTTAGTATACTATTAAACCTACTCAATCCAAGTTGGCCCATTGGGATGTCGGTATACCGTACCAATTTTATACAATAAACTTTGACCAGAGTGTACGATTACCGTAAACCTAAAGAATAAAGATAAATTTAATCACACATATGAATTTAGAAAAACAAATTCGAGTTGATCCGACTCGAGGATCGAACCGACGTCTCTCAGGCCTCTCTGCGCAATAAGCATATTTTCTAACCATTGAACTAGCTGTATGAAAAGATTGATGGATGTAAACGAAGCCAGAGAGGTTTGCCAGGATCGTACAAAGTGGCGATCGATAGTCTCTGCCTACCCCAATGGGAACTAACGGCGTGAGAATATGTGTGTATGTATGTATGTATGAACTAGCTTGGCAAAGAGATCTCAGACTTAAATACGTTTGATTGATTTTCCTTCATAATCTATAAATAAATTTCAATCAACGGTTATTTTTTAGATTGATGTATTAAAAAATCAATCAACTTTATAAGTAATGATTCTGTTTATGTAATCGAAAACGAAATTTCGATTGTAACTCGTAATCCGCATACAGATCGGTACAGATAATCGGATCGGATTAAATAACCACCTCCCTAGCGTAGTGTTGCCTGTCAAATTCTTATTCGTTCGCGGAAGTAAATATTGGCAATTAACCAATAATAGAAATAGACATTTTCTTTACTTATTAGTTAGTAAGGTCATTTTCTTTATTACTTGGTAAATTATGTTCGCGTTGCATAACAGATACAGTTTTAACAACAGAAGTAAAATTTTAAAATTACCATTTTGCAAAGATTTTTTACTACTGTCATGGGTATATTTAGCAAAATTGTAAAACCTTTTAAAAAGTATCCTTTGCTTAGGGGTATGGCCTCATATAGTGTAATTTGGCCCACATCTAGCCTTATTCAGCAGACTTTTGAAGGGAAAGACATAAGTAATTTGGATTAATATTAGAAATAAATGTTTGGTGAGTGACTATTGCTGAATAAACTTGAGTGTTTTTTCAGATACATATGACTGGTGGAGATGTGGTCGTTATTGTTTATATGGATCTTGTTATGTTGCCCCTACATTATATGGTTGGTTGACGCTGGCTAATCGATTGTGGCCGGGAAACTCAATCCGTGCAGGATTGATAAAGGTTATTTCATTGCATAATAATTATGGAAACATTCATTTAACTCTCTATTATATTAATGACTGACGTTGTATTTCAGACTCTTGTGGAAACATTAACATACACTCCATTTGCTATGTGCAGTTTTTATTTTGGAATGAGTATGCTGGAGCTAAAACCTTTTAATGAGTGTGTTGCAGAAGTGGAAGCAAAGCTGTGGCCAACATATAAGGTGAGCCTTTATTTATCTAAAATTAATTTTTATGTTATGCATGTATTTTAGGTTTCAAATAACACTAAATTCTAATGCAAATGAAAAGATAATGCCAGTATTAGTTAAAATTCGCCATTTAATTTTTTTGACATTTCTATCCTTAACACACTTTTTTTCTGGAGACCTTTCAGTTGGAAGACCTTGTGTCATACATTCCATTCTTAATGGATTCTTTAATTTAAGTGAATTAGAGAGACTTCAGGAGTCTAAATGTTAAATCTGATAAGACTACTTTTATACATAAAAATAGACAAGAATCTAAAGTTCATGAAAATTAAATATTTCACATGAAAGTTGAACCCAACCTAATCTCTTACTGTGGGTGTTGAAAAAGCAGCTAAGTATATTGGACTGTGTAAGGGATTGTTAGTTTATGTCACTGAGAACTTACTATAAATAAAAATTGACTATCTTCTCTCCTTTTATCTTTCAAAAATGGCTGAGTTAAGGTATTAAATTTTAGCTCTGTCTTCTGCTTTTGGTATTATAGTTGTAGCGGTATCAACAGTTAAGTTGTGTTAATAATGTGCTAGAAAACATCCTTCTATTTTGCATGATTACCATTAAGATAAGCAGACGCAATCAATAGACACTTTGTATAATTCTTGGAAAACTTTGGAACTTCATTAACATTTATTACTCTTCTCATATATGCTCTTTTTCTCCACACTTTCAACGCCTAACTTTTGTATTTACAAAATATATACAAGGACTAAAAATATAGAAATTGTTTGTAATAAGTAACAAATCAGTTAAACCTGCCATTGTAGATGCATCTATAGCAAAAGTTGAATTTCCTTTTCATATAGTGTAAGTTCAGTAAATAAATGGTAAAAATTTGGACAAGAAATAGTTGTAAGGGTAAATATTACGATTTGTGCTACTAAAATAAAAATGAATTATTTATTTATTTTTAGTTATCCTTGAAAATATAATTTAAATAATACTAACATCCACATATCTAAACATTTGAATTTAATTTAATACCTCATTTCAAATAGCTATCTAAAAAACCATAACTTGATTATATGACCATTGTTCTTTAAGGCAGCATATTTGATCTGGGTAGTATGTCCATATATATTTCTTTGTTATAATAATATATGAATGAACTTCATGTTTCAGATTGGAGCTTCAATTTGGCCAGCTGTAGCAATGGTGAATTTCTGCTTGATACCTCCACGAAATAGAGTTCCTTTTATTAGCCTTTGCAGCATGGTCTGGACCTGTTTCTTAGCTTACATGAAACATAAAGATGAAGAAAATACACACCAGAAAAACCCACTTAAAGTCATCAACATTACTAATAGTTAGTAAATTATATGGTGTTCATATGTATACTATATGACTAAATCTAAACAGCTTCACATCAAATAATTAAATATAAAGTCATATATAATTTGACTACACTTAGCTTTTTTACTACATTATATCAAATAAAAGACAATTTTAATTCGAAAATGTATAAAATATGATATTTAATATCATATAATTATTAATATAACAAATAAAATAAATTAAGTCAGTAGGTGTGGTATATCAATCTATAGATTGGAGTAATATAAAAACCAATTTTAAATTGGGTGATACTACAAATTGTTGTGCATTACTATGAATGCAAGAATTAGTAAGGAATACAACAAACAAGATAGTATTTATATTATTGATAATAGCAAACAATGATAGATTTCATTGGCAGTAGGGATTGATCATCATATTTACCTACCTGAAAAATACACAATCTCAATAATTGTCACTATTTTATGTTGTGATTCTCAAATTAATTTGTTTCTTACGATCACAATTCTGTTGAGAAAACATGTGTAAAGACATAGATTTATAACAACAAATTAAATTATGCTGTTACTTGATACCTCAACTTTTGAAAACTCTTATACAATGGTCTTAATTAAAAATAATTTATGTTCAATATTTTCTGTATTTTTTAATATTTGGTCTTTACTTGTATTTAACCAGATTACTCAAACCAAAATAGCATTAAGAAGTTATACTACTGTTGAAGATCATAAATAAAAGATGTTATTAAAGGAAAGAAAAATTTCGACACTGGCGGGGTTTGAACCCGCGACCTTCGGGTATACGCCTCCGTCGCTCTGCCAACTGAGCTACAGTGTCAGTTGGCAGAGCGACGGGGGCGTATACCCGAAGGTCGCGGGTTCGAACCCCGCCAGTGTCGAAATTTTTCTTTCCTTTAATAACATCTTTTATTTATGAGTAATAATCCCCACATGAGGAATTCATGTCAAAAAACATTAAATTATGTGATAGTTAGGTGTTTCCAACATTTGCATTCTATCTGAAAAGGTAGACAAGTGGCCGTCCGAATTAGTTTAAATTCGGAGGTAGGAAACGCAAACACTACTTGAACGTGTAAAAAAGAAACAAAGGATAGAGAAATTTCGCGCTGGATGCCAACTGACACTGTAGCTCAGTTGGCAGAGCGACGGGGGCGTATACCCGAAGGTCGCGGGTTCGAACCCCGCCAGTGTCGAAATTTTTCTTTCCTTTAATAACATCTTTTATTTATGAGTAATAATCCCCACATGAGGAATTCATGTCAAAAAACATTAAATTATGTGATAGTTAGGCGTTTCCAACATTTGCATTCTATCTGAAAAGGTAGACAAGTGGCCGTCCGAATTAGTTTAAATTCGGAGGTAGGAAACGCAAACACTACTTGAACGTGTAAAAAAGAAACAAAGGATAGAGAAATTTCGCGCTGGATGCCAACTGACACTAGCTCAGTTGGCAGAGCGACGGGGGCGTATACCCGAAGGTCGCGGGTTCAAACCCCGCCAGTGTCGAAATTTTTCTTTCCTTTAATAACATCTTTTATTTACGAGTAATAATCCCCACATGAGGAATTCATGTCAAAAAACATTAAATTACTGTTGAAGATGTTCTGATTATGCATAGTTAATAATTTAGTAAATTTTATTGTGATAAATGTTGCATAATTTTATTGTTATGTTAATTTATGGAATTTAGAACCAGTGTAGTAAAATTTTTATTTATTGCATCCCTTCAAGTATAACTTGTATGAGAATGTGAACCAGGTACGAATACAGGTAGTTGTATAAGCATACTATTATTAGTAAACATCAGTATTTGAAATATATTTTATATAACTGACATTATTAATTTTAAATTAAATCTGATTTACTGTTATATCCCTGCTGTTATTTAAACACCACAACAACCACTAGTTACTCTTTAACTTATACCAGGCCACAATGTCACATAAGGATAAAAATAACCTCTTCCTTACCATTGGGATTCAAATAGCTTTGCACATTTTATTATAGTAATTAAATATACAATACCGAATGCAAGAAGTATGAATCCCAAGTTGACCCTACCCCTCCTTTTCTATTTATCCATGGAATTAAATATTCATTAAAACGTCGAAAAATGTAGTCTTCATAAAACATTGACACCCGCATGGTACAATAATAACCTCTTTATTATTATAATAAATATTACATTAATATTCCTGTAGTTCCAAGAAAGAAGCTTTCTCTATGAGATTTTTCTACTCAATATTTTTTGGATCCAACAGTATGCAAAAAACTATTCTACCCTGGTTGGACAGACACAACTTTTTAACGTTCCAGACCCACAATACCTCTGGCGATATCGTCAGTTTTTAAAAATGCTTATATTAGCTTCACCTGTGTGTATATAACCGACTCCTTTAGACTCGATTTTGACCCACTTAAAACAGACAAATTTATTTCCAACTTTGTACAATTATCAATCTGTAGGCGGTAGCATCCCGCGAATAGACGATTCGCAAAATAATCGAGGACTACAGCCACTAACTTGTCTGGCGTACCGCTGCGCTATGGTATAACTTTTATAACCGACCTTGTGATAGACTTTTTCGAACGCCTTCGCCACGTCAAAGACGGCGCTTTGTGAAGGGTTTAAAGAGTTCAATCCCTCAGTTGTTCCTCCTTCACTTATATGGTAAGAATATTTCAACCACGTTATGTGATCGGTTTTTGTGATGGACGATTTCGTTTAATTATTGAAACTAGCGCAAAATCATCAAATATATTTGAAAAATAAAATAGAGAATTGAAGTAATTCCCCCTAGCAAAAGCTTTCTACTAGTTAATTTGACCTACTCTGCGGCTATTAGTATTTATTACAGCGATCTGAATGCCGTGTTGTGCCGGCTTAGAATGTCACTACCCCTTTTACCCACGGGGTCGGAAGAGGCGACTTATGGTATAGGGTCTTATTAAGTGGTTTTTGGGCGATGCGGTTGGACCCAACACCAACGATACTTTATTTCTACCATCTTGTCCCCTATCAACTTCCAAATGTAGCTGGAGGGTTTCCAGCTCTGAAGCTCTGGCTACCCCTTTTTGGGATTTATAGGCGTGAGTATGTGTATGTTATGTATATTCATCAAGAATCAGCGCCAATATAAAAATTTCATAGGTTTGTCTCATACTCATTATCCTGATTAGGTAAATAGTTTCAGTTCTCCTTGTCTTCACCTGCCTGACCCGTCTCCACTATTGGCGTTTCGATCACATACTTCTTTCTATTATTCTTCTTCTTCTTTTTCGAAAAGTCAATTTCTATATCGAGACCATCATTAAGCTCATCTTCTTGCACTTCGGTCTCCTCGGTCAGTGGCCTTTCCTCGTTGTTTTCAGTTGGCATGTTCTTAGGAACCTCAAAGAAGATGGGCTTCTTTTTCCTATGTTTCTTTTTTCCGAAGTTATAATCTGCTAAATCTACGATCTCTTCATTGGGTACGTCAGTGTCAGCGTTACCAGGTTCTGGCACATCTCTAGAACTCTTATCAATATCATTATTGAGGGTAACTTCTTGCGCTACGGCCTCTGCCGTTTGCCTTTCCTCGTTGCTTCCCGATGGTACGGTCTCAGTCTCTGGAAAGACGAAACGTCTAATTCTTCTAGGTTTCTTTCTAAAAACAAAATCTATGTCTTGGATCTCCTCTTCAGGTACCACAACGTCAGCGTCATCAGGTTCGGTCGCATCTCGAGAGCTGTTTTTTCTTCCTTGTTCTAACAAATCGAAGCTAATCTTAATTTTTTGTTGTTTTTTCTGCAAAGGATCTAATATTTTGTCATCCATGACTATTAAACAAAATATTGAAATGGTTACTAATATTTTTTTAGGTGATGAAACAAATAAAAACACACATGAAATGAATGTAATAAACTGTGTATTGTATTTTATACAGAGATTACTACGTACGTACTAAAAAGTGAGTTTTTTTTAACTATGTGTAATAGTTGAAAAAACTCAGTCATGGACATGCTTCTTTTTTCCGAAGTTATAATCTGCTAAATCTACGATCTCTTCATTGGGTACGTCAGTGTCAGCGTTACCAGGTTGTGGCACATCTCTAGAACTCTTATCAATATCATTATTGAGGGTAACTTCTTGCGCTACGGCCTCTGCCGTTTGCCTTTCCTCGTTGCTTCCCGATGGTACGGTCTCAGTCTCTGGAAAGACGAAACGTCTAATTCTTCTAGGTTTCTTTCTAAAAACAAAATCTATGTCTTGGATCTCCTCTTCAGGTACCACAACGTCAGCGTCATCAGGTTCGGTCGCATCTCGAGAGCTGTTTTTTCTTCCCTGTTCTAACAAATCGAAGCTAATCTTAATTTTTTGTTGTTTTTTCTGCAAAGGATCTAATATTTTGTCATCCATGACTATTAAACAAAATATTGAAATGGTAACTAATATTTTTTTGGGTGATGAAACAAATAAAAACACACATGAAATGAATGTAATAAACTGTGTATTGTATTTTATACAGAGATTACTACGTACGTACTAAAAAGTGAGTTTTTTTTAACTATGTGTAATAGTTGAAAAAACTCAGTCATGGACATGCTTCTTTTTTCCGAAGTTATAATCTGCTAAATCTACGATCTCTTCATTGGGTACGTCAGTGTCAGCGTTACCAGGTTGTGGCACATCTCTAGAACTCTTATCAATATCATTATTGAGGGTAACTTCTTGCGCTACGGCCTCTGCCGTTTGCCTTTCCTCGTTGCTTCCCGATGGTACGGTCTCAGTCTCTGGAAAGACGAAACGTCTAATTCTTCTAGGTTTCTTTCTAAAAACAAAATCTATGTCTTGGATCTCCTCTTCAGGTACCACAACGTCAGCGTCATCAGGTTCGGTCGCATCTCGAGAGCTGTTTTTTCTTCCCTGTTCTAACAAATCGAAGCTAATCTTAATTTTTTGTTGTTTTTTCTGCAAAGGATCTAATATTTTGTCATCCATGACTATTAAACAAAATATTGAAATGGTAACTAATATTTTTTTGGGTGATGAAACAAATAAAAACACACATGAAATGAATGTAATAAACTGTGTATTGTATTTTATACAGAGATTACTACGTACGTACTAAAAAGTGATTTTTTAACTATGTGTAATAGTTGAAAAAACTCAGTCATGGTAGTGATGGGCGAATGTGAATGATTCATTCGAATGATCATTCGAATGCGGAACTAGTCGAACTATTCGATTGTGGACTTACTTATACTCACGCCCATTATTCCCATTGGGGTAGGCAAGGCAGAGACTATCGATCGCCACTTAGTACGATCTTGACAAACCTCTCTTGCTTCTCTTACATCCATTATTATTCTAATACATGCTCTTTTTCGAATGAATGAAAAATAATTCTTTTTTTTTTCAAATGACATGAATAATAAAGTTCTTAGGGAAAGAAGTGACTATCAAATATAAAGAGAATGAAAAATGTTCGTATGCTGATAATCAATTTAATTATAAAGTAACTTACAGAAAATGTTAAAACCAACATCTTTTTTTTGCGTCGTTATAAAATTTGACTACACTGTGTAGGAAAGAAACCTTATGGTTTATTTAAAAAAAAAATGAAATCGTATTGTAATTATCTGCTAATTCTTATAAATACTTTGTCAGTCGTATTTATGTCCCAATTTTACATAAAAATAGCAAGGAACCTTGGTAAATTTGTAAAACAAACAAAGGGAAGAAAAACGTTAAACCTTAAGTAAACACAAAATCATTCGAATGATTCATTCAGTTTATTCATTCGAAGGGTGAATGATCATTCGAATGATGAATGATCATTCGAATGGTACTTACTGATTCATTCGAATTATTCTATTGTTGCTTTTTTTAACAATCGCCCATCACTTGCATGACAGTAAAGCTAAAATTAATACACATCATGTGTTTCTGTTTCCATTATAACAATAACTACTACAAAACCAGATCAAATAAATATATATCCCTTACAATAAACGTGATAATTTTCGCTCGTTGTTAATAACGTTGAGTAGAAATAATAATCACAAAATTTGGGTAATATTATTCACGTATAACGACAAATGGTATTGGGGCTTTTAAGAGATATTCGGAGGATGTGGCTGGAGACCCATCACCAACAACCTTTATTTTACCATCTTTTCCCCACGTAACTTTCAAAAGTAATTGAGAAATTTCTGATTCCTTAGCTCTGGCTTCCCCTTCTAGGGATTTATAGCCGTGAGTATATGTATGTTTCTTATATTAGTAAAAATAGGTAATCGTTTAACGGGTAATAGGTATGTTTAATGACTACTCGTGGGCGAACCGACTCGCACTAGGCCTGTTTTATACTGATGAAAGAGAGATAAGGTATCTGATTCTTGATTGTGTAATTATTAAATGAACAATCAATGAAGGTAATACTATTTTATATCATATAACTAGTGGTCCACCCCTGCTTCGCACGAATAGTGTTAAGTATTTTTTACTGTTGAACCCCCATGATATTTAGAGATCAATCATCCAAACATCAATATTTTCATACATGCTCTTTTATACTTCGGACAGGTGTACATTTTCTATTTGGTTCATATGAGTTCTCCGAGATCTTCCTCTACTAACTTTACCTACCACATTGGCTTTATAGATATCTTTCACCAATTTATTTTCATCCCCCCTCTCTATGTGCCCAAACATTCTTTTTTCTAGCTTTTTTGCAATCTTCGAGGAGCCAAGCTCTCTTTTTGAAGCCTCGAGGCCTCGAGGCGTAATTATCGGTAGCCGAGACTAGCTTTTTAGCCACGCTTTGAACTTTCAAAAGAGTTTGAGAATGCCTTCAATATCAAGAGAGCTCGATCCTTGAATATATGCCGAAGTTTGTAGCCTGCATATTTCTAAAAACAAAAGCTCTAGTTGTTTCTCAGTTTAGGAACCGACCCTGAACTTACAGAGCCTTACAAATCAGATTAGTGCTATTCTAAGACGGCACTACATAAGTTTTGCATGAACTCAAATTAGATACAATCAAGACGGTGCAATACTTACTTAATGCTGTCATTGGTTAATAATATAGTGAATATTAACCTTTCGAATCGAAACCCAACGTCAACTCCGTTTGACAGCGCGTTTTTGCACATTCGCCCAGCGTCAACTCGGATGGACGCAGTTTATCACCCATCTTTAAACCATCGTAGCTTGTCTTAAGGTATATTTCGGCATGTAGAATGTTTGAATGAATGATGGAAAATTAAATAACCAATTAAATGATGTATGATACTCTATGGGTCACTTGACAGAAAAGATTTCGACGTTATTTTAATTTTAGTTTCTATTTGGCGGAACCGCGCGTGAACGACGCTCGTGCTTTTCTTGTGACATAAATTGTGTTCATTGGTGGAAAACGTGTTGTAAGTGTTTTTTCAATTCTAAATAGTGTATATTTAGTGTTAGTGTAAAAAAGGGTAAATTTATAGTAGTCTATAAATCAAAAACTTGAATCAAAAAAGGGGTCAGTACGACAGCCCACAGGTTTAGTGTTTTATTTTTAGTATCATGAAAGTACACTTGTTATCATTTTCACTTCCATTTATAGAAAATTTCATCAGAAATCTATTGATGCAATAAGTTTTTCAAAATAACTTTGATTATTAGCACATTTAGCAAATCGACTTGAGTAATTCTGTCGCCGCCATCTTTGTAAAAAGTTACCAAATACAGCGTGTTTAAATTTTATTTCATACTTTCAGAACCCAGCGTCAACTCCGTTGGACATCACCCTTTTGCCTTGTGAATCGGTTGCGCCAGGGACCTTGCAGGAGCAGTGCGATTACCGATCTTTGACACTTACCGAATAATGTTGCATTATTTTATATATATGTTACGGCTAATAGCCGAAGTGCGGCTGCACCTAGGTTTAGCCGGCTAAAACTAGGTGCAGCCAAGGGTGGTTGGCTAATCCTAGCTTTAGCCGGCTGATTTCGGCTACACCTAGTTTTATCCGTTGTCAGATCGGCTAAAACTAGTTGTAGCCAAATCCCAGTGGCTAAAGTTGGTGTTAATTATTTTTTTCCAAAGTAAAAATAAAAAACAATTTTTTGAACAATCATTGGTTTAATTAACATAAAAAACTATAAATATAAATAACACAACATTAATTAAATATTTTGTTCAAAAAAAAACAATAACAAAATTGAACTAAAAGTGGAATTTCTCTAATCCACATAATCAAGCACACACTCAAAATAACGGAGGACACAGGTAATTAAATATAATATTACTTAAAAGTTATACTTATTGCTTAACAAAATAGACCAAAAGTAATATCAACAAAAATAAGGTACCTAAGTAAATGAAATATTTGTAAATGAACAGTACACAGACATCTTCACCTTATTGTTACAATTTAAACTTGAATGACATTTAGAATTGCACGAAAAAATACCGGCAGCTTTACACAAGCACTTTTTATTTCCACATTTAGTTTTGCAGTGGCATCTTTTATAGCCTTGTCCTCCGGATGTTGATTGGGCATTAGCTATCTTCAATGTCCAAAAATTTTGAATCACACGCCGTAAACTGATTCCTTGAAAAGAGTTCTGATATAGTGCCAGTATTGTTACCTAGTTTATATAATCCGTTATCAGCACATTCAACTACAGCCATTAATACATTGGGAAAGTCTCCTCTACCTCTATTTACGTCAGGAATTTTCACCCTGACGGTGTCACCAACTTTACATGCTGCAAATTTTTCATTTGACGTAACTGTCATTTTCAAGGCCTGTTGTATTAACGACTCTTTAGCACAGCTCCTGTTAGTATCTATTCGTTGTTTATTTTTGCACAATTTACACAGCTTGTTTTTATTTCCAGCGCAGAGGTCGCAATCTGTACTTTTTCGTGTTTTTTTTTTATAACTTCACCTTCTGTTTCATTTTCTTTATTAATGTCAGTATCGGTCTCATTCACAAATTTCTCAAGATCTTCCACATTTTGAATATACTCGATCACTTCAGCTGGGAGATTAGATGACCTAAGGCCTACTTTTACATCACAACCAAACATTGCCTGGTATGGCGACCTTTTGATTCCATGATGGTAAGCACTATTTTTCATGAGCTGCACGAGTCTCAATTTCTCAGACCATTTTTGGCAGTGCTCGTCAGCCATCCATGTCATGAGCATTTTTTCTACATCTTGATTGGCACGTTCATCGCTACCCTGAGACTGACTGTGGCGCGGTTTTCCGTGCACAATCTTTAGACCTGGCCACATCTGTGTCAAACTTTACTTTAGACGGCGATATTGTAACGTTGAACGTTTTGCAGACATTTTCGCCTCTTTAACTTCTTCAATTAATTTCAAATACTGATCAATATTCAAGTAACTGACGTTATCTCCATGTTTATTAGACAATAAGCACTGAAATTCCGTTAAAAAACTTGATTTCATTGACGACAAATATTCATTAGCAGCCATTTAAATTTTGGTATTAACGATAACGAGAGAAAAAGTACGTGTGATTTGCACGGTGTCACAGAGCGAAAAGATGCGTTCGGGAGCGAGCCTACCTACTACGATTCACGATGGAACCAACTTTAGCCACTGGGATTTGGCTACAACTAGTTTTAGCCGATATGACAACGGATAAAACTAGGTGTAGCCGAAATCAGCCAGCTAAAGTCAGGATTAGTCAAACACCCCTGGCTGCACCTAGTTTTAGCCGGCTAAACCTAGGTGCAGCCGCACTTCGGCTATTAGCCGTAACATATATATAACAAATATTAATTGACTGGTAGCTCATCCCGGCTTCGCACGGGCATATAAGTTAAGGAAAGTAAAGTTAGAAAGTTTTTAGGTATTTTTTTCACCTTTCGTTACATTATTGAAGTTTTAGTAAAGATCTCTTCGATGTAATGTAAACTAAAGTGAACGATCATAATTATTTTATTTAAATATGTTAACTGTATATTTATTGATTGTCCATAGAAAATTATTAAATAGAAAATATACTAATTTTTGAAAATTGTAGGATTTTTTTTTAATTTGACAAAGCAACAGTACATGGAACAAACATTCATACACAAATGTTATAAATTCAGTTCTACATAACAACCTACCAATAACAGTGAAAAACAATTAATTTACCGTTTTCGACTAAAGTGGTTTTTGTTTTTTTCATTTTGTACATGAATAACGCTGCGGATTTAAATGTTGTATTTTTTTTAGTAAAAACGCGTACGAAGTCACTGACAAAAGCTAGTATCTAAAAATCATTGCTATTTTCACTTATTTGAACACCCTGTAGTGTGAGTATCAAGGGGCCCAGCGTCCTCTCTAGTTACCGTTTGACAGTTGTGGCAATCTACGTGATAGCCCAGCGTCCACTCGAATTGACACGCAAAAATGTACAAAATACCCCTGGGCTATAGAGGTTTGGAGGTCTAAAATCTTAATCTGGTATTTATTATCGCACTAGCTTAATAGGTTGCCATAGTGTTTGGAAAAAAAATATAAACCAGTGTTGCCAACAAAGGCGATTTTTCGCCATTTAGGCTACTCAGATTGGAAAACGGCGACCAAAAAATCGTAAAGGCGACTGGTCGCCTTTTAGGCTACTCGAAAAATACTAAATTTACTTTTATTTATAATCGAATTACGACACAAATAAGCACAAAAAAAAACTACATAAGAAGATATACGACAATCAAGATAAAGAGATGGCAAAACCTTTCACCCATATTGAACGTTTCATCTCTAAATACCTCTGAGATCATGTTGGCACTATTGTGAAAAAATCACAGGTGAAATTGTAAAAAAATAATTAAAATCAGTATGTTGATTAGAACTAATTGAATCAGAAATTTTTATCCGCTTAACCTTTAGGAGTAATAACCAAACAGGGCAAGAACAGAAATGGCTCGTAGCAGATCAAGCAGAATAATGCTTTAGAGTCTGGCTAATGAGTCTATGGACACGCCAATTTAAAATCTTTTCTTTCTTTAACTTTAAAACACAGTTTTGATACTTTAATTTTGTTTACATACTTAAAGGGCACGTTTTGAGTAACCTCGCAGTGAACTTTGTATTAATGATACCAATATTAAAGATCATAAACTAAACATAAATAACTTCAGACTCTAGTGTAAGAGACTTGTTGTTTAAGTGTTAAGTACTGATTTTATTGTATGTACAGGAAGATATATTATAAATACATAAGTAAATAGTTAAAAAGGTGGTTTTTATTTTAGTTTCAAGTTTGGGCTACTTTAGGCTACTCAAGCTTTGAAAATTGGGCGACATACGGTCTCGACTCGTTGGCTGGCATTGGCAACACTGATATAAACAGATGATGAGGATGAGCTAGGTTGGCTGGAGAAGTTATATCTGCTGGAAAATAAATTAATTACCAGTTGTATTTAACACAAACATAATAAATATATTAGTGATTCTCTTGGCGAAAATGTTTTTCTTTGATTTTAAAAGTGAACACTGCCATTAATTATGCATTTGTTCTTGTGCGGCAATTTAGAATCCAACTGAAATCGAAAAATAAAAAAATGTCTTGTAGTAATTCACTTCTATTTTCTTTAAACAATGAAGGTAAAGTGTACGCATTATCTACGAGTGGATCTTGTTGGAGAGAATTTATGTATTTGGGCCTGGAGTTCAAGACATTATCAGCCATTCCCCACTTTTTATGGGCAGTCGGTGGTGACCGGCAAATCTACCTCCATGTACACGGTTTAGAGATACCGATCAGAGTTAAAGAAGAAGCTTATGAAAATGAGAGATGGTTACCACTTGAAGGCTTTAGTAATCGATTATTACCTACCGATAGATTTCAGTACTCTTCACAAGATGGCACTAAAGACAGGGCTATTAGTCGTATTAGATTACCATCAATGGCATGGCAGTGGGAAGGAAACTGGCAGCTTGAGTTAACATTAGATGGTCAACCATTAGACCATGATGGATGGACCTATGCAGTAGATTTTCCAGCACAGTTTGGTCCTACAAAGCAATGGAAGTCTTGTGTTAGGCGCCGCAAATGGATTAGGTACAGAAAATTTAGTGCAATGAATTGTTGGTGTGCAATAGCTCCGCTTCATAAAGATACAACCCAAGAGCCTTTTATTGATGTCTCAATAGGTGGAACCCTAATGCCATATGCACCACCAGGTTCTATGTCAGTCTGGGCTATCACTGCTCAGGGTAGAGTTATGTATAGAGCTGGAGTAAGTGCTACATCTCCAGAAGGACTTAAATGGGTAAATGTCAGTATTCCACCAAATTGTGATGTGAAGCAAATTTCTGTTGGTCCAACTGGTTTAGTATGGGCAACATTGTGGTCAGGGAGAGTTATTATTAGAAAAGGTATTACAAAGGACTGTTTGTCAGGTGAAGCTTGGTTAGATGTGAAATCCCCTGAGGACACCAAATTAACCCAAGTTGCTGTGGGACACAATGCAGTATGGGCAGTAAGTAGCGATTCAAATGTCTGGTTCAGAAAAGGTATTGATGGGAATTTATCAGGATCCGTCGAAATTGCTGCCCTAGGAACAGGGTGGCTGAATATTAGTGGAAATATGGTTCAAATATCCATAGGATCAAATGATCAGGTTTTCGCTATTGGGCAAGCTGATAAGTGCATATATTGGAGAAGTGGTATCACACCCTCAGAGTTATCAGGTAAGAGATGGAGATTGGTGCAAGCAAACATGCAGCTAAGTCGGACATCTAGTACAACTAGTGTTTTATCATCTACTTCAAATGCAAAACATTCCAGCCTGGGTGGCCTACCAGAAGAATTGCCAGAATTGAAAACTGGTATTAAATTGCATCAGCCTTGGGAGGAATCTCATTCTGCGCCAGTAGAACAAACATTACCACTGAAACCACCCAAGCAGGTCCCATCTATAGAGACTGCTCAAGAGCATGTAGACTTAACTGGTAAAAGTTATGAAACAACTCTAAAAAACCCAAGAGCATGGAGTCCTGTTCGTAGTGTTGGCTCCATGGTTGGAATGGAAATGCATCCTGACAGTGATAGTAGTGTATTTGATGTTGATTCTGGAATGTATTATGATGAGGAAGTAAGTCAAGCTGCTTGGGGTATGTGTGATACAACATGGAGTTGTGTGGAAGCTGGGGCATGTAATATTGATATTCTACAAACACCACACTGGTTTGCTGATATTCAAAATACTGGAAATAGCGACTTGCATGCTGAATGGCGAAATACAATTTTGAATGATTTAAAGTATCTAAATAGTACAAAAGAATTTGATCTCAGCTTATACAGCGTGGCAATTGAGGAAAAAGGGTGGACTCGAAGTTGTGAAGCCAGATTAATAAATAAGAATAGTTCAACAGAAGATTGTCTTATTTCCCTATATTGGCATTCCTTAGAAAGTATGGGCACTTTATCACTTATCCATCCTGATGGTGAAATCAAATTCATTCTTAATGTTTGTGAAATTTCATGCGTCATGCCTTCATCGGAACCAGGTTGTCCTAGGCTCACCTTAGTAATTCCATCCCAACATGAAACTTTTATCAAAATACAATTTATGACGGAAATGGAACAAGAAGAATGGCTGAATGTTTTACTTGACATTATATCCCAAATCCATGGCATTCAAGGGAAACCATCAAGCAACTCTGTATGGGCTGTTACACAATTAGGTGATGTTATTAATTGGGATGCATCCTTAGCCATCCATTCTAATGCTGAAGGATTCTTTGAAAAAGAATTTCAAGTGTCTGGGAAGGACGTAGCTAATGGATTCTCGACCTTACTGTACAACGGCTTTCCCCCTGAAAGTTACTTGCAAATCACCGGTTGTATGTTTGATGAGATTAAAAGATTTCGTGTTGATTTACGTGGTCCAGAAATAACCAAACATCGACACAAATTGGAAAAAGAAATATTAAGTATACCCTTTCATTTCAATGTGCGGTTTGATGAAACAAAAATAATTTGTAATAGTAAAATATTCGGCGACTGGAATGAAGAGCAAAGACATGATTTGCCTTTGTCACAGGGCCAAGAGTTTTCCTTAAAAATATTATGTACTGAACAAGGCTTCAAAATAGTTCTAAATGGTATGAACTTCTGCTTCTTCGAACATCGCTTGCCCTTAGAAAGTATTACGTCGGTTTATATTCAAGGCGATCTCCGACTGTATAGAATGGTCTATTGTACTTCGAATTTGATTGTGAGTCCTGAAACAATGGTATGGCGTGTGATTGGTGGTCACTTACGAAGAGTCGAGTGCTGTAAAAATGATGTCGTATGGGGCCTGACCCATGATCATAGAGCTTATGTATTTACTGGAGGATGGGGTGGAGGAATACTTAAAGGTGTGAAAAATTAATTAACTCTTTTTTTATGGACTTTTCTAGTAGATTTAATTTGACTAATGTTGCAGGCTTAGGAAACAAAGAAGGTATTCACGCAATGACAGACACTCAGACTTATTGCGTTTATGAGAACCAACGTTGGAATCCTATTTACGGGTATACTTCTACGGGCCTTCCAACCGATCGTTTCATGTGGAGTGATGTCACAGGAAAGTATAAAAGAACACGAGAACACACTAAGTTGTTGAATCGCCATTGGCACTGGGTAAATGTTTTCTTCTTACTTAGATCTTGAAATTACTTTTCTTGATAGTATACTTATTTTTTATTGGTTTTTAGATTTCAGATTGGTTAATTGACTATAATACTCCGGGAGGCGTTGATGCTGAAGGTTGGCAGTACGCCACTGACTTTCCTGGGCCCTATCACGCGAAGAAAGTGTTCACGGATTGTGTTCGGAGAAGGCGATGGTATAGAAAAGCTCAACTTGCAACAGAAGGTCCCTGGCTACGGGTCGGAAATATCCAGCTCGTAGATATATCATTATGGGTAAAGTTATTTTTGACATTTATTTTATTTACCTATTTGTTTATGATGATATTTATTTTCAGTCGTTAATATGTTAAATTTTGTAGGCTATTGGTGATACGATATCAGTTTGGGCTGTGACAGTGAATGGGGATGCGATATTTAGAACTGCGGTTACTACATCGACACCAACAGTAAGTGTTTTTTTTAAATACTACTTCGTTTCTACGGGAGTGGGAAAATGACTATAAAATATAAAAAATAAAATAAAATAATCATTTATTTCAAAGTAAAAAGATAAAATCTTTGTTTTGTTGAAAGTCAAATTCCAATATATAAATACTAACTACACTATAATCTAGAAATTGTGTTACTTGAACTACAGTTCAAATTCAAAGATTCCTCAGACACCTGCAATAGGAAATAGAGACAAAATAAACAGTTGTGGTGACAGATTTCCAACCGAATCAACCACGAATGAATATATGATTTTACTAAACAAGAACATATACTCATACTTACGGTCATAGGTTCGCGTACGAGTAGTCATTCACTAAACATACCTATTACCTGTTAAACGAGTGAACTATTAATACTAATATAACGTACATACATACATATACTCACGGCTATAAATTCCTAGAAGGGGCAGCTAGGAATTAGAAATACCTCGGCCACTTTTGAAAGTTAAGTGGGGAAAAGATTGTGAAGAAAGTGTCGGTGATGGGTCTCCATCCGCATCGCCCAAAAATCCATTAAATAGCCCCAATACCCTTAGTCGCCTCTTATGTACACCTACCGGAAGAAACGGGTAGTGCTAATCTAAGCCTTCTATTACTGAGTGTGAATGACAAGTATCCAAATCTTTTGGCCCTAGAAAGTTATATTAGTTTCAAGTTCTAGTGTCATGCCCACGAAGAGGGTATAACTGTCAAATTATATTTGTTTCAAAAAATAAGATAAACTATACCAAGCTCGAGTCAAACTGTGGTACACAGCTAGAAACTTATAAAACCACTAATAAGAGGAGATAATATGATATATCTCATCAAAAACACTCCACACCTCGCTGGAATGCGATTCCCCTCACGCTTCCCCGCACCTCGTACCACTTTTGCCATATTTCCGACGGGTAGTATGCCTATAATAAACACAAGAAACAATAATGTGATATTTGTTGTAGGGCATTACCTGGGAGCATATCAACAGCCCGCAACCGTTGACATCTATTAGCGTATACGAAGATGTCGTATGGGCGGTCGGAAGAAAAGGAGAGTTGTACTACAGAGCAGGAATAACAGATGATGTGCCTATAGGTACGGAAGTAAAGTTATAATATTTCTACATGATTTCATTATAACTGCATTTAAAATAAGTTTTACTTTATTTCGTAAAATGTTAAATTCATTTCAATGATTAAAGCATCCAATAGGATTCATGACAAGTATGGTCTAGAAAAATAATACAGACAAAACTAGTAACAATAGGCAAAATATGAATATGATACATAAACTTAAATAAGATAATTAATATGCTTTATCACTCAAAGCTACGAAATCATAAGACTACATATGCCTTTTCATCATAGGAATAAATTAATGGATAAAGCGAATGTTTGGGTTATGAGCTCAAAAGCAGCATTAGTAAAGATCTTGGGGGAAGCCTATGTCCATCAGTGAAAGCCTATAAGCTGAAATAATAGCAATGTGCAAATAGCAAAATAGTTGTAAATAATGTTCCCAAATTTGTGTCCCATATCTGAATATTTTTTTTTATATTAAGGATCGACTTGGAAACTTGTGGAAGCGCCGAAAAGCAGCTTCAATTACAAAACCAGTGGTGGTGTTAAATCCGTGACTTTGTCGAAGAACAGCGCTTGGGTTGTTCTCTGCAACGACAGTTTAGCTGTACGGACTGAAGTATGCTCAGCATTACCTGACGGAAAGCTTTGGAAATATTTTTCAGGTAACCTCTTAATATATTTGAATTAAGAATTATCTTTAAATGTTCAAGACTACTTTTTGCCATAGTGTAGTCGTAGCCTACGTCCCAATAGCAGTAAATAAGCTTCGAAAGCTATAAATGTAGTATTTTATATTATCAGTTTTCACTTATTCTTACACACATACACTGACGCCATTCGTTTCCATCGGGGTAGTCTGAGACTAATGATCGCCACATATTTTGACTAAAGTGTAGAGTTTGTGAAGTTAAGCCTTGTAGTGTTAGAAGCTTGGCTCTACATGAGATCTGATAACTTTTTGACAGTGCGAGTCATTTGGGCTCGTCTTGGCAACATTTTAAATGAAAATGTTTTTGGTGGGATCAATATTTTCATAGACCCCCTTTTATTTCTCACACTTCGGCGTTTTGGAGTACATTTTCGATTTGACTATCCATCAAGTTTATAAATAGTAAATATTGTTTCTTGTCCCCTTAGAAAACGAAGTTCCCCTAAAGCAGATGTCGGCGGGCGAGACCGCGATGTGGGGCGCGGGGCGGGACGGCAGCCTGCTGCGGCGCGCGGGGGGGGAGGCCGGCTGGCTGCCCGTGCTGCCCACCGGACTCGCGCACGTGGCCGCTAGGGGGAAACCTTTCTAACTCATATAACAAGAAATACATATACTCACGGCTATAATTCCCTAGAAGGGGTAGCCAGAGCTAAGGAATTAGAAATTCCTCAGCCACTTATGGAAAGTTGAGTTGGGAAAAGATGGTATAATAAAGGTTGTTGGTGATGGGTCTCTAACCGCATCGCCCAATGTTCCCTTAAAAGCCCCAAAATCGTTAGTCGCCTCTTACGTACACCCACCGGAAGAAATGGGGTAGTGCTATTCTAAGCCGACATTACACAGCTAGCAAACAAGAAATAAAGAAAGAAAATATTTTAATAACTCATACAGTAGCCGCATCATCAACTTGGCGGTTATCCAAAGAAAATAATTTATTCGCTCATACAATAGCCGCGTTGAACATTTTACTGTTGGACTATATACGTTTACCTATGTCTATCTCGCTCGCATTTAATGGTCTCGAGACGGTGCGCTTAGAATACTTTATCTCTTCCTCTCACGACTCAGTTATTACGCGCTTACTATATTGATCTTGCTACTTTTAATATATAGTGCGCGTCATTATGCAAATTGTAACGAGGAGTGTCGATTAATTGATGTTTGGTAATCATGTTTAGATTGATCAGTGATACCCCTCGACCAATTATATCAAGTATTTGTAATTAAAGTAGTTGATTAATAAACCCAGCGAACGATTGTAATTGATACCCATTAATTATGAGTGAGCAACTGGGCACGTTTGTGTGTAGTACAATGCGAAGTAGTAAATCAAAATAAACCAAAGTAACTACTTTTATCTATAAACAAGCTACCCAATGTTTAAATGCCGAAAAGGCATTTAAGACAAAACATGAGAATTTTTAATAGAGGATAGACGTTCCAAATTTTTATTAACCATGGTAGGGTTGCTCTCATTTCTTCGCTGATCATCCTGGAGCGTTTCTCTTATTTATTTCTTGCTGTGAAAGTTGTGAAGAAGAAGAAGTGTTGAAAGTCTTAATTGAATCAAATAGGTCTTTGCGAAAAGTTAAAATTTGGCAATAGCTTGCTTAAAAAGCAGTACATAAAAATAATTATTCTGAAAATATGAACTTCATTGCGCGTACCTTTATTATTTGCATCAGTTTTTCCAGCTCATTAATTAGTATATGTCCAAAAACAATGCTTCCAGGGAATAAATTACGAAACCTTTTATTTAGTATTTGGCAAAACGACAAACTATTAGCCAAACTCTCTTTGTTTCCACTCCAATGCCATCGATGAGGGTAATCAATTGTATATAATATAGATGTTTATCTCCAATCCTTGGATGTGGATAGTATGATTATTGTATAATATTAAATAAGTTTGTATTTCTTACCACAAGTCATTATTGTGTTTATGTAGAGGCTTATGTGAACTGTATGCTGTATTAGTACGTATTATTTTTTATACCAAATTTAACTGGTCGAAGGAGGCACGACTTTCCTTACTTAATGGTATAAGGCATGTTTTAAATACTGTATTGAATTTAATGTTTTTATTTAACGCATATAATATTAATTAATCATAATTCTAAATAAACATTCCAATATATTTAATTGCAATAAATGTACATTATTTAAGTAGAATCAATGGCATGTATTTCAATAATATCTCGATTGAGGCTGTGTAAATAAAGAAAGTATTTATTTAATCATTAATTTATTAAGTATTATAAAAATCCAAAGTAGCGTTTCCATAAGACTTAATATTCTGTGATTATCCAATGACACTTTTATTTAAGTAGATGCTGTGTAATATGATTTATTTTAAGGTTAATGCACATTCTAGATATTAGTTTTGTACAAAAATATCAAACTTAAGCGCAGACAAAATATTATGTTAGTTTAATAGTTTCAAATTGTTATTAAAACTTATAAAGCTTCGGCCGCATTATGTTTATCTGGTTTGTCCATATATTGCTTCTAAAATATTTCACCGGAGGGTAATGTTCATCTGGTATTTCTTATAAAACTACCCCATGGGAAAAATTCATTGAGCTATAGATGGACTGACAGGCTTTATCACTGTCTTAATTAATATACTGTATTAAAAAAGCCGAAACATATGTCTTTTAATTACCTGTCCCCGTTTTAGTCTGGCGGTACCAGAAAACCAGCTCCCTCATCATCTGTATTTAATTCGTATTTTATTCGATGTTTTGTGTTTGGTGACAAATATATTTTATCTTTATTTTATATTAGCCAAAAGGGCACTTCTACACTTACAGAAAAAGGAATGCTGATGTTTATGAAATAAAATATTCATCAGCTGCTTTTTGGTGTTCAAAAGGAAACGGTTGATGGACTTGAGTAATAGATTTCGGAGACATTCCAACCACATCGCCACACATTGAACCTTTTGTGAGTGGTGGTTTAATAAAAAAAATGCAATTCCTGCGATTCAAAAGTACATTATTTTGGGTTTTAAATTGTGGTGACAACTGATTTTAGACAAAATGATTACATAACTCCTAGTTGCTTGTCCCCCTCTAATAAAACAGAAGATGAGGTAGTGTTTTCTTATTCGTCTCTCATCATCATTAGCCGAAAGATATAGGCCTCCCAAAAGATCTCAACATATCGTCTGCCGGTCATCTCTTCACAGCGAGAACGATAATACGCATACTAAACTCTTTTATCCCTATTCACATTTATGTCTGTCTCCCGTAGGGATAGGGAATTTGGTATTCGGCCAATTATCAAATAAATAAAAAAGAAGAGGTCATAATACTCATGATTTGATTATATAAATTTATTACCAAACTAGTGGATCAGCCCAGCTTCGCACGGGTAGCGTAGTTTTAAAAATATCTGAGGTTTCTTCAATAACTGCTCAACCTTTGCGAAATTTAGCGCCACTTATAGCACTCCTGAATAGTTTAGCTTTGTGATTGTGAAAGCGCTTTAATGAACGGTTCAGTATCTCCGAAAATAAACTCATGCAAACAAACAATCAGAGTTAAAAACTTTGCATACATCATACATATACTCACGGCTATCTCTTGCCCGCGCAACCATTACTAAAAAAGAATCCAGTATGATTCAGTATTCACGTGCGACGACAGCACGCGATGGCTTATTTCATGTATAAGTTTGGTGATTCTATACCGATTTCTATGATTCTTTTTTTTATTGAATAGGTATTAAATAATGTAAACTTTTTGAATGAGAGAATTATAAACGTATGCGCAAACAAATATAATCAGGATGCTCCGAACTGCTAAGCTCTCAGGAGTTACACGTGTTATTGTGAGTCAACCATAAAAGATAGACATAGGCTGTTGAAGGATATTTTTTATAGACAATGTTATGTAGAATATTTCCGTGCTACATGATTTCTATGTAACTGCAACCATGAAGGGTGCACACGCGACGGAAGCTTAAAAAATGGAGTAACTTCCCCCGTTTTCCCAAAATTCCCCTTCACTGCTCTACTGTAAAGTACACTATAACCTGCCCAGGAGTATGAAGAATAATTCTAACAAGTTTCGTTAAAATCCGTTCAGTATTTTTTGTTTCCATAAGGAACATACAAACCGACAGACAGACAGACAAACATTTTACTGATTGCATTTTTGGCATCAGTATCGATCCCTAATCACCTCCTCATAGTTATTATGAAAATATATTTAATGTACAGAATTGACCTCTACAGATTTATTATAAGTAAAGATTACAGTACTTTAATAAGTAAAACTGATGAGTGGTAACTTATGTTATGATGTATGATAAACTAGCTAACAAACAAGCTTCTCTGAAAAATATTTACGATTTATTATTTTTAATTATCCGATAAAGTGTCCCGTGACGTGATTTACTCGCAATTGGCCTAGACCTCATTTTTTAAAACATTGAAAATTACAATATTTTAGATAAGCATTCCATAGGCAAAGTTGTTTAGTTTGATGTCCTTTATCAATTTAAAACATAAAAAGGGTACGTTTTAAAAACGAGGTCTAGGCCCATTGAAAACAACACCCGCCCGGGCCGCGCCCGACAGGTTGCGACTTGTCTCATTATTGTTTACCTTTGCATATGTCATATTCGGAGCTTCGGTCGACAGTGCTGCCGAATATTCGGTATTCGGCAAAATCATTATTCGTGGCATCTCCCTCACACGAAATCGTAATTTTTGATATGTGAGTATACATGGTTATATTCGACGAATCCAACGATACCTCCGTAGTTTTCTTTGTAGGGCAGTAAGAATCTGTTTTCCACCCGCCTTCAAAAGTTCTGCCTTAATTCCGTGCTTACCTGCTGTCCTGTGTTTTTCAACTGTTTAGTTTTTGTATAGTGTCGGGTTAATCTGACTCTTGGTTCTCTAGCCAGTTCAGTAGCAGGTCTTTGCGCTGACTTGTTCAACTACCCTTAAATCTTTTCGATTTCTCGCAGAACCTTTTGAACTATGTGAGTACCAACTTATAATTTGTACTAATACCTAGCTAGAGAAATATTTAGATACCGCCAGGAAGGTTTATGAGGCTGCTAGTGTGCAAGTGAGTCCGCGATCTAGAGGTCGGAACAGTACTCTCCTCCTAGTCGATAGAGGATATCAAAGCTAGAAGGAATCTATTGACAAGTTCATTGTGAGCAGCGAGGCCGAAGCGTGTCTGCAGTTGCTCTGCTAAATGAGTGGTGTGGTGAGGTAGGCGAGGAGTAGAAGATGCGGGTAGTTTGAGAAATTAAGTAGAAGGATGTGTTGTGTCTGTCGAGGGGTCACTACTGTGGGAACAGCAGATATACTAGCCAGACCACCCCGCTGTGTATCAACTTATGATTACAATTGATACTTAGTATAAATACAAATTATATTTATTTTGTTGTGACAGATCATTCAGCGCGACCTCAAGATGTCTTGGAACAATGTATCGTCAAGACTTACCCCATTTTTATAACTTGAATATTATTATGAAATTCATCTTTAAGTTCTAGGGCAGCCTTATTTATTATATACATATTAGTTTCCGGAACCAAATTTAAAGGAGCATCTGTTGATAGTAGCTAGTATTGGTAGATCGACAGGAGCAGTTAACCATAAGAGGACCAGGGGGAGGCCAACAGACTAGTAAATCCAAGTGATAGCTTTAGGAGGGGCATGCCAAAAGAAACTAGATACTCAAAAATTATAAAATTTATTCTTTATTACAAGTATCGATTTTTCAAAGTATTTACCCTGAGCACGTATACACTTTTCCATACGTCTGAACCAATTGGAAAATACCTGTGACCACTCTTCTTTAGATACCTCAGAAATCTCGAAATTATAGGCAATCAGCGCATCTTCTTTGCTTTCAAACCTCTTCCCCTTTAGTTTTTCTTTGATTTTTGACAACTAGTAAAAATCACAAGGCGCTAGGTGAGGGGAATATGGCGAGTGAGGGAGAATACACATTTTTCGAGTTGAAAAAGTCTAGTGTTCTGGTAGACGTGTGCGGCGCCGCATTGTCGTGGTGCCAGAGAAGGTGCCGGATTCCTGACTTCGGTCGCTTGTCACACCAAGCTGATATTACTGTTGGAGCACAAACTGTCACATACCATTCGGAGTTCACCGTTCTTTCATTCTCAAGCACAACAGTAGCAATATGACCCGTTTTGCAAAAAAACGAGGCGACCATTTGTTTCTGTGTGCTTCGTGCACGGCGACATTTCGTTGGAGTTGGCTGGCTCGTCTTCAAAGCACCATACAGTCGACTGGCGCTTTGATTCGGGATCATAGTTATATAGCCATGTTTCGTCACCAGTCAGTATATCATATACTTTTTTTTTCTCGCCTCCGTTGAATTTATCTACCATGAATAGGCACTAATCCACCCGACGGTGTTTCTGCTCATCGGTAAGTTTGTGCGGCACCCATCTCGAACAACGTTTACGGAGAGAAAGGTGGTCGTGAATTATGGTTTGCATTGCTGCTGATCCAATTCCTAGTTCTCGCTCTAGCTCTACATATGTAATTCGTCGGTTTTTGCGAATAAGTTTTTCGACTGCACGAACGTTTTCTTGCGTGACCGCGGTTGGCGGCCGTCCTGTCTTCGCTTCATCTTCGAGACATCCCCGTCCTCTTTTAAATTCAGCAAACCAATTGAATACTGTTGCTCGGGAACAAGCAGACTCCCCAAAGGTAGAAGCCAAAAGTTCAAAACATTCTTGAGCTATTGAACCTTTTTTAAAGTCATAATATATCATAGCGCGAAAATCGCGTCGACTGAGCTCCATTGTTGCAAGTGAATTCCCGCCAGATTCTCGGAAAAATGATGCTCATTCAAATAAAAATAAATAAAAGAAGTGTGTTCTATATTCAAATATGTCAATGAAAAACCAGCCTAAAAGATGGTGTAGCTTGCCAGTGTCAATTAAATGAGAAAAGAGTATCTAACTTGGCATGCCCCTCGTATCTGGTACCCAAATGAACGTTGTACCTACTAATGTTGACTCAACTCAAATAAAACTTCATTTATAGCTTTGGAATTTTATTGATTTATGGTAGAACAGTAATATTCAAATGTAAACAACTGTAATCATTAGTAGCTTATGATGAAACGCCTGCTGTGCACATTTTCAGTTTAATTGCAAGCATATGATTAAGTTCATTCCTGGTAGTGGCAAATGCATTCTACATAGTTTGAAGACTAGATTTGGTCTATTAATTTTACATATAATTTGGTCTATTAATAATACATATCTTTGCAACAAAATACGAAAATATGAACAGCTGGCGTAGGAATATTTAAATTAATTTTTATATGTTTTATTGGTAGAACGCAGAGTAATCCTTATTAAAAATGCCATCCTTAATGAGCACAAAAAGTGTCCAACATTAAACACTGTGTTATTATAGCATTTGACCAACCGGAGCGTTTGATAAGCAATTTGACCAGATTTTTAAATAATTTTCAGTGTATTTAGTAATAACTTTGGAACCCATGAAGATTAAACAAGAATAAAATTTCGAGCCATAAAACTAAACAATTAAATTTTAGATTTTTTAAATGATCTTAACGGCATCGCCGTGATAAACAGCTATTGCGCTCAATCTTACGTCAATTTCAGTAAGCAAAACTGATACAGTATTAACGAGCGTGCAGTAAAAAGCTACCAAATTAAGTTTAAATTTAAAAAAATATTTATTATAAATCAATACTAAACTTCAAATTCTGCATCGTTAATTTACACATTAATACAAATGATACAAAAAATACGAAAAGTTTATATTAAAGAGATATTTTTAAACATCATGAATTACAGATTAAAATAAATTTAATAAATTTATTAATGCGAGATAAACCGCATCCAAATGATTTTCTAGAGTTTGAACCAAAATTAACATATTCTCGCGGGGATGCTGCTAGCATGTATAATTTCCAAACAGTAAACGTTTAACGACCAGTGTGTTAAAAGAACATCAGTATACATCTGCCAACTCCACCAATCTATAGTAACCTTTAACGTTTCCTGCCCTCAGTTAGTTAAATACTATAATTCCGGCTCCGCTTACTAAATACCACCGTAAATAAAACTATGTATCACACTTAAATACGCTTACAACAAATAGTCTAGTTCGTATCGCACGAAATGGTTGTTGGGATCGTTCTGTATCCGAGGGTAGCCCGCGACCAAAGCATCTTGACCTCCGATGTATAAAGTATTGTATATTTTCCAGTACACATCACGGACTTTTCGTGCTGGATGGAATAGACCCTGAAATGGAAAGTAAGGTTATTATTTCACGTAGTTAGAAGACGTAGTAGGCAATATAATCAGATGTTTTATGACATGCACTTGTTACATTAGAACCAATAACATGGTTAAGATGGATGTTAAATTTTAAAAAACAGAACCAAAATAATAGTCATAATAATTATTACATTACACCAACAAATCTTGTCTGTTGGTACTTTCTCTTTATACTATTTGCTATAAAGGCATCAACAGTACATATGCTAAACTATCAACTGTAACGGTTTGTGGCTTTGGATAAGGACCCCGAAAAACATAGTTACTTTAAAACGAACCAACCCTAAAAACCGAGATTATAAAAAACAAACCTGTAAAGCATACTGCAATATCTTGACAGGCCCTAAGGCGACCCGCATGCCTTCCACGGCGTCCATGAAGGCCTGAACTAAATGGGGCGAGGTCTCAAAGATGTTTGGCCATACATGGTTTAGAAGATGGACTAAGGCATCTTCACATCCAAAACCATATACTCCTAGGGCCATGTGTTTAATAGCTGCACAGGCTGTTTGACGGTGCACTAAGTCTCTATAAAATATAGGAATAAAGGTTAATAAATGTGACACTGGTATGTAGTCTACAAAGGTAGGGTAAGTCATATGATTCAGAAAATATAATAACGAAATGAAATTTAGTCATTATTTAATATAATTCGAGTAAATAAAGTGTTAAAATAATTGAAAATTTAATTTAATTGGTAAAATAATGAACCGACGCCGACGTTAATATGTAACTATATATAGTATCGTAACTATATATAGTATCCCGACTATATTATCAGAAAAAGTTCAGATACAAAGAATTCATCTGCATTAATTTGTGTGTTTATTGTAAGTCGGCAACTATCATTCTATTTACTTTTTCTGTATCGTGTTCAAGTTTATGAAAAAAAAACTATAAGCTAATTCATTGATTACGCATAACTATTTACAATGCAATAAGTAGTGAATCCATACCTGTCCATAAGAGCATCTTCCAACAATGGACATACAGCATATATGTAATCTTTGCCCATCTCTCCAATGTACTCAAAGAGGAAAGACAATGATTTCAGGACACCATTTTGTACGTTAAGTTCTGGTACTCTGTACTCGTTCATTAGAGCTGGTAGCACCGTGAACGGGGAACAAGTTTCTGCGACTATAGCAATTGCAACCGTCGTACAAACTCTGGAAAATAAAGTTACATTAATTTATGTTCATTAATAGTCTCTGCCTACCCCACTGGAGCTGACCACCTATGACGTGATTGAACGTATTGGTATCTGGTATTAGCTCGTAAAAGCACCTAACCTATGTTATACATCAAGTAAGGTAAAATAGGACTAGGATGAAAGAGAATATCAGCTACTAATTGTTGTTGGGCAAAATGAAAATCCTATAACAAGTATTGAATGTTCATATTGGTGGTAAATAATCAAATAAACACTTCATGTATGATACTACCTACTATGGTGAAATAACAAAAAGACTTCTCAATTTTTATTCCTTAAAGGGGCTAACTCTTGATAAAAACCCTTTCTAGTATAGCAAGTCTCTCAATAGTTTTAATTCAGATGCAATAAAATGTGTCTATGATTGTTCAAATTTAAAACCTGTTTATCTAATTTTGAGTCAATACCATATCCTAATCTATAATAAAATTATTTTTAATATAAATTCTTACCTGTTTTGTCTCTCCTGTACTTTTAAATTATTAAGTAAAGTCGCCAATACGTCATGCGGACCGATAGCTTTCGCAATGTAACCAAAAGTGTTTACTGTCGCTCTTCTAATAGCTTTCTTGTGGGCTTTCAAAAGTTCAAGCAATTCGAAACATATTCTCATCCACTCTCGAGCCGAAACGAACTCAGGCCCTCTATCCGCAATACGACCTACAAGATCTATGCAGTTTTCTTGTACTTTTTCATGTCTGTAAAATAAAGTATAAATATTTTAGATAATATCTACAAACATTGTATAAAATGATATTTGAATTGTTATACTGACCTGTTCTTTAATATAGGTGTTAGCCGCGGCAATAAATCTTTGATTGGAGGAGTCATTTTAGTCATACCAATAACATTAACGATAGCTTTCAAAGCTCCCAAAATAGATCCCAGAACTTCTGGGTATTCTTCTCCGAGGTATTCATACAACACAACACCAAGATGCCCCATAAGTTTTTCCTGAAATTAATGATACAATTATACAGCTTATTCCTTGTAATAATATCGTATATCTCCTTTATTACTGTAAACTATATAAATAGTATAAAGTTGTAACATCCAAGTATAGTATATTGCCACGACCTTGTATTTTCAAAGTTTCCATTTCATTCTGAAATAAGTTGAAATTATTTATATCAATACTCTTGAACTAATTGCTCTTAAGATATAATTTAGTTGCTTCAGACGCGCAAACTATTGTTCAAGTGTGAAAAATTATTAGGGCAGTTATGAACAGGGCCCTGTTGAATAAAACTGACAATCCGACATATATGTCAAGTGTGACAATTCTACAATTCGACAAGTTTCTGTTCAATAAACATTACAGGTGACAAATATGTCAATGTGGAAAATTGACAAATATGTCGGATTGTCGCGACAATTCGACATTTTTCTGTTCAATAAAACTTTTAGCGCAACAGGTGATAGGTGACAATTTGTCGTGAAAATCTTGTCAATTCTGCTTTATTGAACAGTAAATTGTCACGACATATCGACATATTTGTGAAATTGTCGGACAATCCCGACAGGTGAAGTACTGTATGTCACACACTTATTTGGAGGAATTTAAAACGTTTGTTCAAAGAGATGGTGCTTATGTCGAGCAGGGAAAGTAGAGATAATGAAAACTTTGTATGAATATTGCAATTTTCATATATTTGGCCCAAAGTGGTCAGTTTGTTGTTCATTTCTATTTTGCGACAAAGGAAATAAACCGATAGCAAAGAAACATTCGGATATTAAATATATTTGTTTTTTAGCTTCCACATTTTCCTATTCTATTCATAAAATAAACAAATATGTCAGGAATTGACATATATGTCGTGACAATGCGACAAATTTTGTCAAGGACCATTATCATGGAACTCGACAATGGTTTTCGACAATTCCTAAGTTTTATTGAACGCGTTTAGTGTAGTGACAATTTGTCACGATTTTACCTGTCAATGTCTGACATATTTGTCATCTTTATTGAACAAGCTTAGCCTGACAATCCGACAAATTTGACAGTTTTTGACATATATGTCGGATTGTCAGTTTTATTAAACAGGGCCCAGGTTTTCACCAACCTTAAAACTAGGTTGTAGATAGAGGTTGGCCTAGATCATGCAAAATGGAGATCTTATCAATATTATTAGCTGTGTAGTGTCGGCTTAGAATAGCACTATCCCATTTCTTCCGGTGGGTGTACGTAAGCGGCGACTAACGGTATTGGGGCTTTAAAGGGATTTTTGGGCGAAGCGGTTGGAGACCCATCACCAACAACCTTTATTTTACCATCTTTTCCCCACTCAACTTTCCAAAAGTGGCTGAGGAATTATTCATTCCTTAGCTCTGGCTACACCATCTAGGGATTTTTAGCCGTGAGTATATGTATGTATGTATGTTATCAATATAAAGTATCAAAGCTTGAATCAAGTATGTAGTTTTAATACACAAATATGAATAGAATCCTAACCACTGTTAGATAGGTACAAATACTTTCTATAGTATTTGGATAAAGCAAAACTCATTGAAACTTAAAACGTACGTTTTAAACTAGCTGACCCCACAGACTTTGTACTGTAAATTTGCTTATGCCAAACTTTAGGCGGTTTTTCCGGTACTCTGAGTTCAATCAGGCGTAAATATTTTATTGATGGTAAAAAAATGCCGGGATAAAAAGTATCCTATGGCTATTATTGGGTTCAATATCTAGCATTCTGCTAAATTTCATTCATATGCATTCTGTAATTGAGAAGCCTTTTTACCTCAAACACACAAACATTTAAACTTTCATATCTATATATATAAAAGAAAGTGGTGTTAGTTACACTATTTACAACTCAAGAACGGATGAACCGATTTGGCTGAAAATTGTTAGAGAGGTAGCTTAGAACCAGGAAAAGGACATAGGATATATATCATCATGCTAAATATCGTAGGGAGTAAGCAGTATAAAAACTTAACACTATCCGTGTGAAGCCGGGGCGGACCACTAGTTTATAATATTAATAGGATAAAATCACCTCTTGACAAGTCTTCATAACGACAGCAATCCGTGAGATAAGATCGGCCGCTTGTTGCCGCACTTTAGCCGACTTATTGTTCATACGCCACAAGATGATACCACAGATCTGAGGTAAATACGGCTTCACTCGTTTGCCGAGCTGGTTCACTATTGTGCCGAAACCGTTTAGCATTACCACGTCCTGGAAATTTACTTGTATTAAGATGATATACTAAAAGAAGTCTAATCCTACTACGAATATTATTGACCATGGAATGGCAAGTCAAATAGCTATGTGTATTGTCAAGTTCCAGAATTCTTTAACTATAAAAAGGAATGTCGAAGGTTTAATTTAATATTTATTGATTTTACCAGAGGAGTTCCTTGAGATTGAAGTCACCATATTTATTTTAAAGGTTAATTTAATTTTTAATTCCAAGAAGAGGTGAACAAATTAATATATTCTTTTAATAACTATCCCAATCATAATCAAATAAGAAACGAATCAAATCGCCGAAGAAAAGGAATTAAAATTTAAAATAGTTCATTACCTCAGTTGTCTGTTCTTGAAACGCGTACAAAATACCGTCAATAAGTGCTTCTTCCAGTTTCGAGTCAATGTCTGCTGCTCCCAAGTTAGCAAGGATCTTTTCGATGGATTCCATCACCATTTTCCTATACTGTTCATTGTCATCTTTGAGATCATCCACAATCCTGTTAATGATTTCTGAAGCACCGACTTTATTGGCGATTTCTACTGTGGTATCGACGAGTTGTCTGTAGTTGCGTCTGTCTAGTGCCATTCGGTGGTTCCAGAAATGTTTAAAGAAGTGTGGTAAGATTTCGTCCATTATGTATTGTGGCTCCACACCGTCCGTCCCACAACATTGTTTCACCACCTACCGAGTGACAATTAGTTAGTGTTAGAAATTATTCGAAATCAATCGCAAAGCAAATAATAACACATTTTCAAAGAAAACCGGTTTGATTTAACTATCTTTATATTGCAATGACATATATTGTTTAATATCAAGATGAATCCAAGGTAATATAATAATATATAATATCTTTTATTTCAAAAAAGAGCCTAATACAATAAAATTATTTAGTCACATCAACAATATATATCTTAATATATACTAACAGTTTCAAGGCTATTTGACATAAAATAAGCACTTGACGCCTATAATAAACCTAGGTCTGAGCTATAGGCATCAACTCACTGAGCTTTAAGACAATAAGCCCGGTGTTTAGCATATACAATGCAATACACTTTTTAGCACTCGGCTCTTAAATTAATTAAATACAGAATTACACTTTTAATACTCGGGAATTCGCAAAAACAAGAATATTTAGAATCAAATGGTCGTATCAAGGTGGAAAAGACAGCACTGGTATTACTATTATTATTAGGTTACTGTATTAATTTCATTTTATATAATACTAACATGTAAAATAGCATTAATTGCCAAAAATATTGCAAAATACATAATACAAAAAAAAAAGTTAAAAAAGTTAACCTCTCAATCAACAATAGTTACAGGTCTACATAAAATAAAAATCCAATAATCAAGCCAGAGAATCTCGTAAAGTATAGAAAACCAGATTTAAGAGAAACATTTAATATTAAACACACACATACATATAGAAAATAATTAGTGTAACCCTCTTATATTATTAATTTTTATTACAAGGTTATTTTTGGGTAAGGAGCAGGGATTCAGTTATTTCGTAAGTCATTTGTTTTAAATACGAAGTGACACTATTTTTACATTCGTAATGATTCAGGAAGTGAATTGGAATATAATTATTTATTTTATTATAAAGATATGGTCCCAAGAAACAGAAAAATCGGTTTATAAAAGCTGTTTTGAAACGTGTGGATGGAATAATGTTTCGATTCCGCTTCGATGTGACCTCGTCTGGGAGAACAAGCGAATGCTGTTTCAAAATTGTGTATAATATAAATAATTGTCTTACACTAAGAGTATCCCAATCAGAATGCAAGTCAGCAGTATGATACCAGCGTGGTTTGAATGAGCTTACCTTTAGAATGGTTCTCTGTGCAATTTCGGCTCTTAATAGGTTCGACTTTGCTGCACCGCCCCACGATGTAATGCAGTAAATTAACAGAGATTGGCACAGTGCCTGGTAGATAGATTTTAACAAAGTGGGGTCAGCTACGTAACGAATTCTTTTAAAAATATAAATTAGTTTTCTAACACGATTGCACAGATATTCGATGTGATAACTGAAGTTTAATTTACTGTCTATAATAATACCCAGATATTTAATTTTATCAACACGTGTAAGATATGTACATGTGCACGGTTTATCAGCGGAGGTGTGCTGGCAATCCACAGAAACAGAGTATTCGTGTGATGAAGGCATTGATTTATTGCTAATTCCAAAAGTAATGTAATGGGTTTTGCTTGTATTCAATGAGAGTAGGTGGTTACTTAACCACAAGCATACTTTTTTGAAACCAGCATTAGCACTATCGAATACTTGTTTCCATGAATTGCCAGTAAAAGTTATGGCTGTATCGTCTGCAAAGGATATGACCTGACCGTTTTGCAAATTGATGTTGCATAATTCATTTATATAAGTAAGGAATAATGTTGGGCCTAATAAACTTCCTTGAGGAACACCATACTTGATCGGTCTATCGGAACCACAAAATCCGTCTATTTTGACGCATTGGGATCTATCGGTTAAAAAACTAGAAAATAATTGAAGTTGTGTATCACGTATGCCTAATTTTTCTAGACTATTTAGTAAAAATGGGGACCAGGTAGTGTCGAAAGCTTTTGCAATGTCGATAAATATCGTTAGGCACTTCTTCCCTTTATCCAACTCTTTAGCTACTAAGTCGGTGAGCTTGTGAACTGCATCTGAACAAGATCTTCCTCTACGAAAACCGTATTGGTTGTCGGATAGCAGATTTTTTTCTTCCAAATAGTTGCTAAGTCTAATATTAATTAGACGCTCTAAAAGCTTGGAGAAAGTGGGAAGAATAGATATTGGCCTATAATTATTGACACAAGTTCGATCACCTGCTTTGAAGACAGGGTGAACTACCGCTTTTTTAAAATGTTTGGGGAACGTACCGGTGGTGAGACATAAATTAAATATATGGACTAGTGGTGGCGCAAGAACATGCCGTAGTGATTTTATCAAACCAGCGGAGATGCCATCATAGCCTACAGCACAATCAGTCTTAAGATTAATTATTAGACGTTAAACTTCCTCTTGGTCAGTTGAAAGATGTACGAAAGAAGAAGATGGCGCATGAGTTTGAGCTTGATGATAATTAGGAATGTGCTGTAGTGAACGCTGCGTGGAGATTGTCTCTGCCAGTTTCTGACCGATGGTCGAGAAGTACTCATTAACTTGATCCACAGAGTTTAGCAAAGAGGAACCCCTGCTCAGTAGTTCTTTAGCAGAAGATCTCGCTTTTTTGGAATTAGTTACGTCTTTTATAACTTCCCATAATTTCTTAGGGTTGGACCGTGCTAAAGAAAGTTCCGTTTTTTCAAAAGTATTCTTAACTTTTCTTAATAATCTATTACAAAAATTGCGGTATCTTTTATAAGTAGTAGCTTGAATTTCATTTGATGGGTTTTTCTTCAGCTTTTTGTGCATATTATCCCTGTTACGTATGCACCTAAGAAGCCCAGGAGTAATCCAAGGTTTGATAGGCCGGTTTTTGCGTTTTAATGGGATCTTTTGGGAATTGTGTAAAACCAGAGCTACAATAGGCTCAACAAGCAGTGAAGTTGCGACATTGGCATCATCTGTGTGATATATCGAAGTGAAATCAAGAGATTCAATAGATTTGTAAAGACTTTTTGTATCTACTTTTGTGTAATATTTGGGAGGCGAATATCGGTGACTTGAACTAAGACATAATATAACAGCATTGTGGTCTGTTACTACCGAATTAAGTACAAGAGTTACAGATGGGAAACAGGAGTTAAGAAATACGTGATCCAAGCATGCTTGATCTCGAGTAGGTAGTGTGTGAGCAGGGAGGAAACCAAGCGATGCCAGTGAGTTGAGATATTCATTTTCATCTATTGACAGTATTTTATTAGAGTCAATGTTGATGTTAATATCCCCAATTATGGCTACCTGCCTAAAAGATTTTAATTTGTTCAACACTCCCCGTAGAGATATAATAAATTTGTTTGTGTCTCGAAAGCACGGTGGACGATAAATGGCTAATATTGCTATTTCATTTCCCAACTTGATAATTAGTCCACTGGCTTCATCCATGCAGGGCTCCTCAATTTGGACCGCTTGAATACTCTGTCGAACATAAATCGTAACACCATCGCTTTTATTGACAGGGTTTGATGAAATATAGTAGTTAAATCCATCAATAGGAGGAATTATCGGGTTTTGTGGAAGCCAGGACTCTGTTAGAACGATTATGTCGGGTGAAACGTCCAAACTCTGTAGAAGAATTTGGAAATCATCAATATTGGCTGAGAGACTTCGGATATTTTGTGAAAGTATTATTAAGGATTTATGAATAGAACTAGTGTAATAAGCACAGTTATCTGATTCGCATTCGTAAGATTCAGACACAGATACAGAGTCAAGAGGAGCAAACTGGTCTTTTAGAGAATTGAATGTGATTTATTAGTTTCTGTTGCAGATTGCAAAAACGAAGAGAAATGACTGGAAGGTTCGCAATTATTAAGATTCAAAAGCAGTAGAAACGCATAGTTGTGTGAGGTGATACGCATGATTTGTTGGCAAAGGTGGCGGTAGTACATATTTTGAAAGGTTCCGAATAATAAAAAGATGGTTACATATAGAGAAATGGCATGATACGAGATGTCTCTGTTAGATTTTGAGTAAACAGTTAAAGTTATTAAGTGAATAAAAAATTGTTTGAAAAGTACAAAAATAAAATAAAAAGAAACAAACAAGGAAATTTCTTTTTCAAGTGAATAAAAAAATAGTCACATGGTGCTTTTACCATCAGTGCCTAGTATAATATGGTCGGAAGCCGATAACACTGGGCTGCCCTCCTTTTCACGAAGCAGAACCCGGCCATCAGAGGTCCAACAATATTTATAAACGCCGTCTTTTACCAATTCACGACCCTTATAATATAGAAGCCGATTTTTCGGTGTGAGGTGCTCCACTACGTATATAGGCATACGAGCTCCAGAAATCCCGATAGAATTGGTATTTAGCTTGTCAGTCTTGTGGATTGTATTATAATTTCGAGCACCTTTTATAATATTGTTGTACTTAGAGTAAGTAGTATCGGTTTGTTAGTGGATTTGGTTGGAAGTCGTCTGACATCTTGGATAAGAAGGGGTTAAACTAAATGAATATATACCAACTGATCAAACTCTATATTTTTTTATCAATTGCCCCAATTAAACTCATTAATTTTAAGTATTACCTATCCCATATCATCCAACAATATAGAAATAAAACATACCTTCAACACAATTTTCTTCATTTCCTCATCAGGCGATTGAAACTCACGGATCAAGATCAACATCACTTCCCTCGTATAGTAGTTGGCATATTCAGCGTCCATAAGAGGAATGAGGTAACCAATAGCTTTTAGGAAGGCAGCTAGACCTTTTCCTCGATGTGTTCGAATACCTTTCCATAAGGGTTTGAGCACGGAATCGAATGATTCAATACCATATGGGGTAGCTGCTTCCGCCAACGCAGCACTGGCTAAGGCAGTAATTGTGCGGACTTTTTGCTGTTCATCCACAAGACCTATAAAAAAATGCTTATGAGGTCAATAGTTCGAAATTTATTATATCTATGCAATGTAAGTCACTGTGTAATGTATCATTATTTTAGATTGACCTTTTCTAGTAACGCCATAAACTGCCACCAAAATGTTAGAATTGAACTTAAATTTTGTATTGCAACCCCATTAATTATTTATTTTAAGTAGATTTTAGTCATTGCTGATATATTAGCAACAGAAATACATAAGCTGTAAGAAATTCATCTTTCTAGCATCACAGTTTATAAAAAATTGCTTGGTGACAGACAGAAAGACAGCAAAGTCTTGGTAATAGGTTCCCGGTTTTAGCTTTAGATACAGAACCCTAAAAAATCATTATGCCACTGTTGCGGCTAAAAATATATTTTTGCATTAGAAAAGAAAATAACACTTAATAAAAATGAGTTTATTTCTAGAAGTCCAGCTTAAATAGTCCAAAAGACTCACCATGCTCAATAATTTCGACAAGCGACTTCAAATGAGGCAGTATAGCGCACCCCATGAGGATAGCAATCTGCTGCACGATCTTGATACCGGTGTGACGCGCCTGCCACGACTTCTTGGATCGGCATACCGCTTTCAGAAACGGGAGGAGGGACGGAATACCTGTTGAGTATTGGTATTAACTTTATTCAGTGCACAGGGCAATATACAACAAATAAAAAAACATAGTAATAAACAATAACAACAAAAAAATATAAGTAAAAAAATTAAAGAAAATATATAATAAAGAAATAATCACAGTTAACTATAATCAGTATTTAATTTTTTGTACTTGTGTGGTAGCTACATTTGCACTTAAATAGATACACATTTTCACGCTTTTAGATTTTACTAGTTTACTATGGATCAATTAATGCACGGTCTTTCAATTGCATTACTGACATCTATTCATTTTACCGTACATACTGCTCTATTTCTGACTATGTAATAATATTATGGTTTTGCAATTAAGAACAATTGAAAGAAAGAGAAAGACAGACATTTATTCGCTCTACAGAACATGGAAAAATAACAATAATAGAGCAAAAAATTACAACATATTATTCATCAAAGTTAGAAAACAAAAGTAAACAAGGAAAAACATACAAATATAATATTTAGAATTGGCGATCTTATCACTCGAAGCGATATCTTCCGAACCACCTTTAGGTTGTAACTTTAGAATAATGAGAGTCATGTAATGTATGTGTACAAAAACATGGAAATAATAACACTATAGCCTAAGTCTAAAATTTATAGTTTCAATTTCAAACTTAGTGTAGTATGTGCACATGCACAGTAATTAGGTCATGTCGCAACTCGCTGATGACGTAGGTATGTTAAGTTAGCAAGTAAACACTTTTATAGACTTGAAATATAATCGTATTTTTGTGAACTAATGAAATGAAGTGTAAGCTATAAACACGTTTCAATCCACCGAATATTCCCATTTTATTCCTCTCACCACTATAAACATAAAAAATATCCAACTTACCCAAAGCCGAAGCAACCACAGCGAACGCTCGAGCAGTAGTGTTTCTCACGTACTCATCAATATTGTCAATATCTGGTCTCATGGTGGAGATCATAGTGGCGAGACCAGCCGCCTTGGCCAGGTTTGAGATGATCTCTCGGCCTTCCACGCGAGCGTAGTAGTCTTCGTCGATCAGTAGAGGTTCTATTACTACCAATATCTGTAACATAAATTTTTTTTGTTATATAAAATGGGTTTTTTCTAAAGACATCCGTTATGGATGCTTATCAAGTTTAGGAAACATTAACATTTAAATATGACGTTAAAAGAAAGTATACTAAAGCAAGAACAGTTTATTAAATCATTAAACTAAGAATGGTAATGAAATGCATAGATAATTCTCCGTTTCAGTTCAACAAAATTTCAAAAAGTAATGTCCAAGTTCAGAATAATCAAGATTCAAATTTCTACAGCGCCAGAGTAGTTTGGTACATACCTAGCTATAAATTAAATTATTGTAACACGTCACTGAAACTCACCTTATGCACATACGGCCTCACCAAATCGTCGAGTTTATAAAGGATCCGGTCAATAACTTTGACGAGTAAATGTCTCTCCTGATCTTCGAGGGTGGGGCTCATCAGCAGCGGCAAGATCTGGTTGAAAAGAGGTCCGGCGCCGAATTCACGAGCTTTGTCTGTTATTTGACGTAGGGCTGCTTTGCACATCGGGGGAGTTCCGTTCTGTAATAAGAGTTAATAAGTGTTTAATTATTTTCGATTTAGAATGTATTTTTAGTAATTGATCAGTTAAACAAAATAGTTTAGTGGCACTAATTTGTCATGGGTGTATTTGGCACTAGCCATAAGCAAATATCTCATATATGTATACTTAATGCTTTCGGGAGTAAACTTCATAAAGCTGTCGCTGTCTTTTACCATTTACATTTTTTTTGATAAATATCTTATGAAGTATTAAAGATTCGCTATGATTAATTTTTTTGCTTAGATTTTTTTATAATTTTGTTTTGTTACTTACATCCAGAATCTTTTTGATAAATTTTCTGCAATGTAATGGGGGACGCATAAAGATATACTAAGAAATCTGTACAGTGGTACTCACAGTTATAAAACGAATTTTACCAACCCACCTTAATCTTAAGCAGCAGCTTCATAATCTTCCTCTCCTTCAGCTCCTCAGGCGACAGCGCATCTTCATCGACGTCCACAAGCAGCTTATCGAAGTACTGGGCATCCTCTGGTTTCATGAAGGGCAGTTGCTGGGACCCCTTGGGCTGCGGGTCGAGAAGGCGGTTGGCAGCACCGGCTTCCTCCGTCTGCATGAAAAAGCCGATTGGGGTACCCGCCAGCGGGGTCGGCGTGGCCGTCAGCTTACGAGCCGGCGTTCGAATTGGGATATAACCTGGACAACAATGTCGCTTTTTAGATTTGAGAGGGTAGAAAGCGTGTTAAGGGCATCCCCAAGATAATGTTTGTGGCATATGTATGTGGTTTGTATTTATTTGGTTGACTTTTTGGAATTTGTTAGATCTGTTTTTGTGACTTGAAAAAAGGATGTGGTAATGCCAGCTTTATTATCTGTGAAAGAGCAAAGATATACTGGTCAGTACTGCTGTGTACCAACTTATAATTTGTAATTATGTTTAGCTCGAAAGACATTTACATACCGCGATGTAGGAATATGAGTAAGACGCTGCTATGTGCGAGTGAGTCCGCTGTAGTGAGCGCTCTAACAGTACTCCCACATATCTTTGAATTGTGTTGAAAACTATGAGAAATTATGTATCCTCCAAATTGCTACATTTTCATAAAAACTTATGATTAGAGTATCGTATATAGTATGAGTAGAGTATGAGAGAGTAGTAGTATGATTGAGTATGTTTTTATGTTGTTTTGTTTTAATTATTTTTAATATAACATTAATATATGGATGTAATCGCGGATGTGTTTTCCGTAGCTGTTACTCTCATTGAATTTTACCTAAGAGAAAAATAGCTGTTAAACGAGGGGATGCCCTTTGTAAAACTGTCATTAACATCCAGTAGCAATGCTCTGCGACGAATGCCCTATCGTTTCATCTGAAAGAAAAAGTTTCCAATTTAATATTGTGACTCTTTTAGACTTATATAAGTAGATCACAAACGGTAATAACGGCGCCTTTTCCAAGTCCAAGTTTATTAGTACTGAATACCCTGAAACTAAATTGGCGATTAATAACTACTGTGTTCAGCTAGTGATTAAAAACAGAACAGCTGATTGAGGAGCAGTACTTACCCGCAGGTGGGGGCAAAACCTTGTACCCAGCTGGGAACATGGCATCGAGTTCTTCATCCGTGATAGGTCTATTTCGCTCATCTATTTCTTTTTCCCACCGATATGCTTGTAGTTGCTCTGGTGTCATGGCAGCAATGTGTCCTGGGGTCGGAGTAGCGAGACCCATCGCTTTTAGTCCGACTGGTGTGGACTGTAAAGACAATCAAATGAAAAACGTTAGTTAATATATTATTTTATCAACCTAAGGGCCTTTGCATACTAAGACTTTTCTGTCGCGATGTCAACGCGAGTTGCTGGAGGACTACTCGTCGATTATATCGTCCGTACCTCTACTAACTGTTTGTAAAACATATTCTTGTCGCACTCGCCTTTTCAAAGGTGAAACGAAGTTTTCAACACAATAGACCAATAATATATGGTGCTTACTAGTCGATGAAACCAACGACAACTACGGATGTATCTTTGGATTCGTTGAATATCACCATGAATATTCACCAAGCAAAATCAAAAAGTTACGTGCGAACGAGACAGAAAGAAATGTTAAAATGGTTAAGAATGGTTCTCAATTTGAAGATTAGATCTTTTGCGTCGCGTGTCGACGAAGGCGTGCTTTAATTCGACAAAAGTTTTGGTTGCAAAGTCTCTAAGATCTCAAGCCCCTGGCGTTTTTCAGGAAAAGGTCTACCATTTTATCTTTCAAGTTGAAAATTAAGTCTATAGTATAATGCTTTCTTTTATAACAAAAGGAGATCGTTGAAATTGTGCGCAGAGTTAAATAAAAAAAATCGGCCAAGTGCGAGTCGGATCGCGCACTAAGGGTTCCGTACTATCATATATATAGAAAATCCCGTTTGTGTGAAAATCATGGGAGCCAAATTAGGTAAGTAATTTGTTAAGTTTACTTTAATAGATTAATATTAAATTGTTTCTCCACTGTGTCACTAGATGGCGTTGGCCACTGTTTGTACATCGCGGTATCGAAGTTTTTCTATGTCTGTATATATAGGCTGGTTTGATACAATAAAGTTAAGTTGCAAACTAGAAGTGGTTTTATTTTATACATGGTCCTTCGAGCCGGATAAATAGTGAAGTGAAATATTCGGATAAATAGTGAAGTGAAATAATCGGATAAATAGTGAAGTGAAATAATCGGATAAATAGTGAAGTGAAATAAATAGTGAAGTAGTAGTGCAGTGACTAGTAAAGTGCACCCATTATTGGATCATTAAAGGATTGCAGTGAGGAATAAAGTGCACCCATTGGATCATTTAAGGATTGCAGTGAGGAATAAAGTGCACCCATTGGATCATTTAAGGATTGCAGTGTACAATTGGATTTTATTAAAGGATTACGTTGTGTTGAGTGACTAGTAAAGTGAGTGCGCAAATCGGATTACGTGCTGTGTTGAGAAAGTAATAAAGTGAGTGCGCCAGTTGGCTTACGGTTGGATATTGAATTTGGACTTGAGAAAATTTGAGAACTGTTCTTCGACTTAGGAAATTTCAAAACAACGACTATGACGACAGAGGTTCAAACGTGTATAGATATAGCAAAAAGAATAGAAAAGTTGAGTGTCAATACAAAAAAAAGCGCGAAAGCTAAAATTACTAGAGGTTATTTAGAAACCCGAACAGAATTATTGGAAAGTTATTGGTTAGAATTTACAGAAAAGCACAGACACGTCAAAAACATTAACGAAGATGTCTTGAAACAGCTCAAATTCGATGTAGATGCCCATTATGAACAGACAGAAGATATTTATTTGGAACTTAAAACGCTAATTAAAGATGCTCAATTCAATATTGCAAGTGCAGCTGCAACTCAGGAGGCAAGATCCTCAAAGGAAATTTCAAGTGATTCCAAGAAGTCTATAGAAACCATTAAACCGAGACCAAGATTGCCACCTATTAATATACCAACATTTGTAGGTGACTATAGCCAGTGGATGAGTTTTAAAGATATTTTCAAATCTCTTATTCACGATGACCCGAGTCTAACCCAGGTAGAGAAACATCACTATTTGAAATCTGCGGTAGCTGGTGAAGCAGCAAGTTTACTCAAACATTTGGCTGTCACTGAAGCTAACTATGATGAAGCTTGGAAAACTTTAGAATCGAGGTACAATAATAAAAGAATAATAGTTAATAATATACTGAACCGACTCTTGAATCAGAAAAAATTGGCTTATGAATCATCTACAGGGTTGAAAGAATTATTGGACACAACAAAAGAAAGCTTACATTCTCTGACTAACTTCGATGTTGAAACTACCAAATGGGATGCTATTATAATTCATATTGTGGTTTCAAAATTGGATGTTGAAACACATAAACAATGGGAACAATCCTTGGGCTCTACTACAGAAATTCCATCATTTCACCAATTGTATAATTTTATAGAAGGGCGTTTTAGAACATTAGAAATGATTATGAACTCACGAGAACTAAACAAGAATTATCCATATAGAAAGGAAAGTCACAAAACAACGCCTACAGCACAGAAAGACAATGCTATTAAAACGTTTATTTCAGAAGTGCAAAACGCTTGCTCTCACTGTCAACAAAGCCACTTCATATGTCATTGTAAAGAGTTTGCAGCCTTAGATATTGCAGCAAGACAAGTGTTTATAAAGAACAACAACTTGTGCTTCAACTGTTTGGCAAAGGGTCACTCAGTCCATAATTGTAGACAAAGCACAACCTGTAAAAAATGTGGTAGACGTCATCATACGTTACTACATCAAACTAAAGAAAACAAATTAGTACCCACAATCACAGCGACAACTGAGAACAACACAGCTAATGAAAAGGTCAATGACTCGGTCACGATGAAAGCAGAGGCTGAAAATACACAAATTATTTTAGCAACAGCAAAGATTACTATACAAGCTAGAAACGGCAGCAGTGTCGTTCTTCGAGCCCTTATCGACCAAGGTTCTCAAGCGTCTTTTGTGACAGAAGAAGCAGCACAATTACTAAATCTCAAACGCACGTCAGTAACGGGAAATGTCACAGGCATATCTAATAACGCGGTACCTATTAAGTCATTTGTGACTTTAAACATAGGCACACTCACAGTTACTGCTTACATATTAAGAAGACTCACATCTTTGTTACCGTCACGAGAATTCTCCTCAGCCTGGCCATTAGCTAAGCACTTGGATCTTGCTGATCCCGAGTTTCACAAGCCAGGACCTATAGATGTTTTGCTTGGTGCCGAAGTGCACGCTCAAATTCTGCTTGATGGTATACATAGACACCAATCTCTCATTGCGGTCAACTCAAGACTAGGTTGGCTAATATCTGGCAAAGTCTCAACAACGGAAACCCACAACTTTGTCACGGCACATGCTTATACTGAATCCACGGATCAATTGCTTCGGCAATTCTGGGAAATAGAAGAATATCCTCCTGAAAGAAAACCATTATCGAAATTGGAAATTTTATGTGAAGAACACTACAGACGTACTCAATCACGAAATGTCGATGGTCGATATGTTGTTAACTTACCTTTTAAAGAAGAATCTCCTACTAACCTAGGAGACTCCAGGTCACTTGCAATCAGTCGTCTATATCAGATGGAGAAGCGTTTTATGCATAAACCTGAACTCAAAGAAGAATATTGTAAATTTATGAGACAATATGAAGCAGAAGGTCACATGAAGCTCATTCCGGAAGAAAAAACAAAATTAAATGAACAAATACCTGAAAAGGAAACAAACCAAGATAAATATTACTTACCTCATCATGCAATATTGAGACCTATGAGTATCAGCACAAAACTTCGAGTAGTTTTTGATGCAAGTGCTAAACCTGAATTAGGAAATGCGTTAAATGATGAGTTGATGATAGGTCCACCTTTGCAACAAGACCTACGAAACTTAATTATCAGATGGAGACAACACAAATATTGTCTTATAGCAGACATTCAACAAATGTATCGACAAATTCTTGTTTCGAAAGAAGATGTTAATTATCAACGGATATTCTGGCGTGAAGAAATGCAAGATCCAATTAAAGAATATCAATTGCTCACCGTCACATATGGCACATCCTGTGCACCATTTTTGGCTATAAGAACCTTGCATCAACTTGCCAATGATGAAAGTAAGAATTATCCACACGAAGCTAATATTTTAAAAACTGATTTTTATATGGATGATCTAATGACCGGTGCGTCTACTGAAGAGGAAACTGCAAAACTACAAAAACGTTTGACAGAGTTGTTAGCTTGCGGCGGCTTCAAGTTACACAAGTGGGCAACGAATAGTGAAAAAGTGTTTAATCAAATTCCTGATCCTATACAAGGATCTAAAAGTGCAGTGAATATCAAACTTGAACACTCAGTGAAAACTCTAGGTATAAAGTGGAATCCTCAATGTGATAAGTTTGAACTCCAGGTAGGATTAGACTTTAAAACTGATTTTGTAACAAAAAGAACTGTATTATCGGCTATTGCTAAGACATTTGACCCCTTGGGTTGGTTAGCCCCAACAGTTATACTTTTAAAAATATTTCTACAAAAATTATGGTTAGCTGGTTTAGGTTGGGACGATGAGTTACCTGAACAACTAAAGCATGTATGGTTGTGTTATGTAAATGAATTTGCTGATTCCCCTGTTATAACTATTCCAAGATGGTATACAACTGTAGACACCAATAGTACAATTGAACTACACGGTTTTTGTGATGCTTCCTGTGCAGCATACGCTTGTGTGGTGTACTTGAGAGTTTGGGATGGTAGTGATATAAGTATAAGATTGGTATCCGCAAAAGCCAAACCGGCTCCCGTGAAACAAATATCACTGCCACGGCTTGAACTCTTGGGTGCTGTTCTGCTGACCAGGTTGCTATTAGAAGTAAAAACTAATTTAAACATAAGTGATGATAAGGTATTTGCTTGGACTGATTCTACCATAGTATTAGCTTGGCTGCGTAAAATTCCTAGTAATTGGACAACATTTGTTGCTAATCGTACCTCTGAAATTCTGATGACAATGAACTCCAGTCAGTGGCATCATGTGAAGTCCGCTGAAAATCCTGCTGATTTAGCATCTCGTGGAATATTGCCCTGTGAATTGAGTCAATCCATACTATGGTGGGAAGGCCCAAACTTTTTAAGAAGTAAAGAAACAATAATCTTTGAGGATAATATTTTACCAGAAATTGATCTAGAAGCTAAGACAAGATTATCTGTGCTAGTTTGTTCAAAGGACGAAAATCCTTATTTCAATAGATTCTCTAGTCTTTGTAAGTTAGTACGAGTAACTGCTTATTGTTTAAGATTCCGCAAACTTTGTAAATTAAAAATTGTAAAAAATGAAACATTACCACCTTTTCTAACTGCAAAAGAACTGAATTCTGCTTTAAATGCTTGCATAAAACTGTCTCAATACATCCATTTTAAGGAAGAAATAGATTTATTAGTACAATCTAAGACTGTTTCTAAACATAGTAAATTGTTTGCTTTGAATCTTTATTTAGATCAGAATAATATTTTAAGAGTTGGAGGCAGACTTGTTAATGCCCTTGTACCAAAGGATATTATATCACCTGTTTTATTATGTAATAACTCTTCAATACAAAAATAATATTTTTAAACGGCCCGTAACTAAATTATGTTTTTTGCCTATCGATTAAATATGTTGTACCAATCAATTCAGATTAATTTTTTTCTTTTTTTGAAGAACGTGATCGTTCTTGGGCCCCGGCATGTTAAGTTTACTTTAATAGATTAATATTAAATTGTTTCTCCACTGTGTCACTAGATGGCGTTGGCCACTGTTTGTACATCGCGGTATCGAAGTTTTTCTATGTCTGTATATATAGGCTGGTTTGATACAATAAAGTTAAGTTGCAAACTAGAAGTGGTTTTATTTTATACAATCAAAAATAAAAGTGGTTTTATTTTATACAATATTTTATGACGTTTAAAAATAGAACTACGGGCTAGATCTCATTCAAACCAATTTTCGTTAGTAGTTTGTATAGTAATACACATCATATATTTTTTTCAGTATTATCATGCCCATATTTTAGAAGTTACGGGGGGGGGGACACACATTTTAGCACTTTGAAAAAGTCTCTCGCGCAAACTATTTAGTTTTGAAAAAAATGATATAAGAAACCTCAACATCATTTTCAAATACCTTTTGATAGATACCCCACACGTATAGGTTTGATGAAAAAAAAAATTTTGAGTTTCAGTTCTATGTATGGGGAACCCTAAAAATTTTGATTTTTTTTTCAGATTTTATTTTAAAATCTTAATGCGGTTTACAGAATACATCTATGCACCAATTTCCAATAATGTAGTTCTTATAGTTTCGGAATAAACTGGCTGTGACATACGGACGGACGGACGGACAGACAGACATGACGAAACTATAAGGGTCCCGTTTTTGCCATTTGGCTACGGAACCCTAATAAACGGACATTTCACACAGATCAAGTTGATCCCTGAAAATATGCAATGACCTGTTATGTAGTAAGAGAGATATTAACTCAACCAAAGATTTCATAATGCATCTTACAAATATAAATAACATCCAAGGCTAAGAAACGTACATTATAGATATTCATCATAAAAATAAATGCTTTAAGCAGGAGTCGAACCCACGACCTCCGGATCCAAACGCTAGACACATACCATCTAGGCCTCAGACATTTTAAATTTAAAAAAAAAAACCCTTAAAAGAAAGAAATACATCCTCACCCCTCCCGGCGTAAATATCGGCGTATGCGGTGTAGGCGTCGCACTACCCGGCGTTGCGTGTCCAGGCGTGGCGCTAGGCGTGGCGTGCGATGGCGTAGGCGTGGCGGGCGCGGGCGTGGCGCCGGGCGTCTCGTCCCAGCGGGAACGACGCTTTGTGCCCGGTGTCGGGGTCTCTTGGATTGTGTCTACGCCGCGGTCAGTTCGAGGGGTTTCGGCCCAGCCGCTGTTGTGGCCTGGGGTTTCTGTGAGGGTGAGAGGTTTTGATGAGTAATAGTGTATCTTTTATGGATTTTGCTGCTCTAAATCTATCTAACTTTTTTTTGTTAAATGTTTGCAAATTTCACGTTCCCAAAACACTTAAAAACTGATATAAGGTCATCATGGCAAAGTTACAATCACTCTTACTTTCTTTTACTTCTTTCCACTGATTGTTAATGCTTGTTAGTGCTAAGTTTTACATGGGAAAGAGAAAGAAAGAGAAAGAAAGAAAGAGAGACATTTATTCGCTGCACAGATGAGCAAGAGACATACAGTTAAACATAAAAAGAAAAACTAAAAGCTTTGACAAAAACAATATTGGAAAAAAAAACATGAAAAAAAAAATGTATAATAATAATAGAAAAAAACAATGTAATACAGAACGTATTAGATAAATATAGAAGAAGACAAAGATAGAAAAAATAAAAAACTTTTTTTTTTTTTAAATAACAACATAAGTTGACAATTTACATACAAAGGTCTCTGCACAGCGAAACGGTGCTGACTCAGCATAACGTTGTGAGCTCTGAGAACTCACAACACTGATTTTCAGTCAGCACTGACACAAGTGAAATTGCGAGCATTACACTAAACGCAACAGAGTAGTGGACATACATACAATATGTTTATATATATTAAATTTTATAAAAATATAATAATTATAGAGTACAAATATACAGCAGATATAGAAGACGAATATATTACCATTGCAATATACAACAGAACATAAAAAGTAAATCTAACATAAGTTACATATATATTCACATACATATCTATACATATATGTTCAAATACATATACAATATTATATTTATAATATAGAGATACGATATATTACGTGATTTTTATTACGTGATCTCCCGCATTATAAATGGTTTACAATGTCGAGTGAGAAATCTAATTATTTTAATAATATTATTTATTTTAATAATTAGATTTCAACAGTAATCTAATTGCTAAGTTGTACTTTATCATGTGACAGTGTATCCGTACAAAACGGCGATAGGACGTGGGTACCTTCTCTGGACACTAGATGGCGCTGCCATGTGAGTTCAGAAGTATTGATACCTCTGCCAACCCCTTCGGGGATAAACGGCGTGAACGTTTATGTTATGTAATGTTATGTAATTAAATATCTGAAAATATTGATGCACTTCTTTTTTTATACCTCTATCAGTTTTAGGTGTCTCATCCCAACGGTTTCTCCTTGAAGCAGATTGCGCCGGAGTTTCCCTCCCCGGGGTGGCATGACCAGGGGTGGCGTGTCCGGGGGTGGCGTCCCAAACGCGAGCCGATGGGGTGGCTCCAGGGGTTTCTCCCCCGCGACCACCCGCGCCTGGAGTCTCTTCCCATGCTCCACGCTGTTGAAAATTTATACTTGTTTACTCTTTGTAGTAGGTATATTAGTTTAAAACTTATAGTAGTTGTAGGCTAATAAATAAAGAATAAATAAAGGAAAGAAAAATTTCGACACAGGCGGGAAACGAACCCGCGACCTCGGGTATACGCCCCGACGCTCTGCCAATTGAGCCACCGTGTCAATGGCTGCCAGCGCGAAATTCTTCTATCCTTTATTTCTTTTACACGTTTAAGTAGTGTTTGCGTTTCCTACCTCCGAATTTTAACTAATTCGGAAGGCCATTTGTCCATCTTTTCAGATAGAATGCAAATGTTGAAAACGTCGAACTATCACATAATTTAAATCTTTTTGTTCATGAAAATCTCATGTGGGGATTATTACTAATAAATAAAGAATAAATAAAGGAAAGAAAAATTTCGACACAGGCGGGAAACGAAAATTTTTTCTTTCCTTTATTTATTAGTAATAATCCCCACATGAGGTTTTCATGAACAAAAAGATTTAAATTAGTTGTAGGCTTTTTATTTAAGATTTTTTATTATTTAGGCACTGAATTTTTTTAATGACCATTGTTTTTGTAAAAACTTAAATTGTGGTTGTGGTACTGATGATTTAGTGAGAAATACTTCTATTTAATTGGGGCTTTGTTGGGAATATGTTGTGTAATAAAGAATGGTTAGTGATGGGTCTCCACTCAAGCCACATCACCCAATATCACACTAAAACTATTCTTCTTTTTATATGGCTGTTTCTTTACTTTTTGCTATATTTTATTATTACTTTATAAATAAAAAGAAAATCTCTTGCCTTATTTATTGTGGAATTGGTATTGTCATTTTACAAGAATATGAAAATGTTAAAGTGAATTATTTATGAAAATGGAGATGAACCTTGATGAAGTCTTAGTCATTCTACTTATCATACAGACCATGTATGTCACAACCAACGGGTTCAAGCTTACCTACTGTACAGAGTAAAATAACCATAGTTCACTCTGCTGGCCTAGTGCAAATGACTACTGCCCCTAATAGATGTGTTCATCAACCTCATACCATTTACATTAAACCATGAATTGTATGATGTTGCCCAAACACTAATTACATTATTTTTTATTTTCAATAATTAAATATTTACTAAATATGCATACATATGAAGCAGGGTAATGCCATAATTACTTACTTCATTTTCCCAAGATGGCGTTGCTTGTGAACTTGGAGTGGCTGAAATAGTCTTTTTGACAGTTGGTGTTTCTTCTGTGCTTTGGTCCCAGCGTCCTTTGCGTTTGGTAGCGGTTTTAACGGCATCACCATTTGATTGTGCAACCGGTTTTAAAGTTCCTTCTCGAGCTCTTTCAATCAGCTTTTTTCTCAACTGTAACATTAATGCAAATATTCTAGCAATTGTAGACATTACATTAAACGCATACTACACAAAGTTTATTATTTTTAACTTAACATCAATTTTGTGTGAAGTAACTCTTCAAGTTTTCAATGTTTTTTCTTGTCATTAGTGTCTTAATTTGGTCTTATTAGCATAATTTAAGGGAATAATATAATAACATCAATGAAACCAACAAATATCAACATTTTACCAGTACCTATATGCCTTTTATACATCTCCCCCAATTCGGTATGCAAAGTTTGTTTTTGGTATTAATTAAATATTTTTATTCGATAGTAAATACGAAAATAAAACACTGATTTGAATATTTCCCATTTAAAATGAGTAATAGGCATGATGACAAATTTTGAGAAACTGTTCCATAATATTTGGAAATATATATTAATTGTAATAAACATAATATTTCTGCGGAAAATTTAGGTTTAGTACTTAAAAAATAATTTTTGATTCATAAATTTAAAATTTGCACCAAAACGCATCAAAGTGTCGTGGCGTCGCTTGATTACGTCACTACAGAGTACAAGGAACATTTGGTATATGTAAACATTATCTAATTCATATTTAATTTAGACATTTCACTAATTTTTACATTAAAACGTGACTTCAAAAGCATAGAGGTGGTGTTCCGTCCCTCTTGGTACTCATACGTCCATAAAAACTCCTGAGAAGTTATATATTTTCGTTCTTTTCGATAAGAAATTAAGAAAGAAGTGGCTGTACACAGCTTTATTTTTGTCACACTTTGACGACAGTATTTCCTTTTTATTTTGTAGAATTTTGTTGCTAAATTCATTATAATTTTATAGGAAGAAGTAAACATTGATATACAAACTTTTTGGAGGTTATGATTCTCTTACTCACTGTTACTTACTGTGATCAAATCCTTAATATATGAGCTATTAAAAAGGTATTTCATTTCATTTTCAGTTACCAAATTCTAAATATGTAAATATTTAATTGCAAAAACAAATATTTAACATAAACATAACCTCAAATTATAATATTGAATTTTATACTGAAATATGTACAATAGCTATTTATTTTTATGGTTTTAATAATAACTGAATTTAGCGCAATCAATTTACACAAAAGAAATTGAAGTTAATAACGGCGTATTTAATTAAAAAACCGAACGAGTGTGTATTATCTTAAGTAATTCAAATGTAAACAAGGAGAAAGACCTATAACGTGACGTCATGCGCTCTGATTGGCGTTCAACATTTCATGGCGGATTGCCGTATTTAGCGATTTTATTTTATCATTATAATATTCATCTTGCTTTTAATCATGAAAAGAATCAGAGTCTTAGAATAGGGAATTTTGTAATAATATACACACAAATTATTTCAATGAAATTTACTTGTTGTCATCATGCCTATTGTAAAGTTATGATTTTTTAAAGATTGTTCAACTTTTGCACTTAATGACGTCATCGATCGATAAAATCACGTAGGGACATGCAAATGAAGCGAAATGTTTTATAAAAATGTTGCTGATTGCAAAACATCACGAATTTGTGATGTCAAATTAAATTATTACGATATTATACTAAGCAAACCTAAGATTTTCGATATTTTATTAATAAACTGCAAAACCGTTTGTCTTTGAAACAACATTGAAGGTCAAACACTGTTACAGTTTTTTGATAAAATAACAGTCATCTTAGCTTCAATTGATATAATTTCAAGAAAATATTGTTTATAACCATAATATCTCGAAATGGTTTTGTAATCAGCATCACTTTAGTAAAACTTTGCATACCGAATTGGCTTTTAAATATCTTTTTCCATTTTATCTAGGGATCTATTAGCATTTAACTACTTATAAATGTAACAGTTAAGGAGGCTAAGGTATTCAGACATAACGCACAAAGTACAGCAACAATAAATGCTAAAATCAGCTAGGATTACCCTACACAGGAAGTATTAATAGTTTTGGTATTAGGAAATAAGAATGTAATGCTACTGTCTGTTCAGAACAAAAGTAATAAAAATATGATTTTGAAGCTTCATCTAAATAAAGCAATTTTTTTTTTTATCTTATAAGCAATCTGCCCAACTTACTTCTGTTTCCTCTGCCCTAAGGTACTGTTCCTTCATAATTTCAGTGTATGTTCTTGAACCAAAATCTGGTGTTTTCCCTCCTGAAACCAAACAAATTGGAAGATGTCAATAATTGAAAGGTATTTTCTTTTTTTAAATCAAGTTTCCACTTTAATGCGCTAAAAAAATTGATTATTGACTTATAATGTCATTACGCAATGATATGATATTTTGCCCAGATAGGCTTAAAAATTATTGCTCTATTTTTTTAAAGGGGATGAGCAGAATTTGAAGTAAAATAAACCAACCTGTGTATAGCTGGGGCCCACTAGGAGCATATAAATTGAGGAATGTGTTTTAAGTCAGAAGTTAAAGAAAGAGGTTTTTTTATTAACCTTTTCTTTAGAAACAATGTTTTTTACTTTGAATTAATTTTTCACTCTTTGGTTATTGGTAATCAGTTTTTTCAGACTCAGACAGATCGATCAAGTCAAGCTGTCCAATAAAATAAGAAATATTTTATATTGAGTCCAAACGTGGGTACACTGAATATCGGGTGACAATATCACTGCGAAGCCCTTCAGGAATATATGGCGTTTTGAGTTTGAATTTTCTTTTATAGCATGGATACTTTTTTAGTTGATAATTGTAACTAAAAACATAGGTTCTTTTAAATAAAGCTATAAGTCACAGGCCATGACGTATTAGCTTTCTTTAAATTCTCTCTTTTTTTATGGTAGGAGTGTCTTGAAAAATACTAGTCCACCATATTGTGTATTTGCCATAGCAAACCAAGCTTATGATCCAAAATTTTAAACCTAATCATTCTATATATGAAAATTAAGTTGCATATTCCGGTGTTGGCTTATTATATTGATTTTATTTATGTGCGGATTTCTATTATTAAATATCAAACCTTCTGCAAAAGGATCCATCCTTTCAGGAGAAATGATCATCCTGCCTCTTTTTCTTCGATACTCATCTTCTCTATCAGCAATTGTAGGTCTTCTCTTATCAGCAAATGGATCAAAATCTTTGTCACTCTGAAAAAACAAGGATTTTAATGATAATAGACACTTTAGTCTACTGATAGAAACAGCTAAGTAAAGACTTCACACAGAGACAAAATAAAACATTTGTTAGTTATCAAAAAATTTGCTGTGTAGTATGCTTAGAATTACACAGTACAAACCCTTTTTTTCTTGTTTTATTTTGGGCAAATTAGCATATTGGGTCCTATATAGTGATTGTTGGGCGATGTGATAGGCGAACTATCACATACCATTGTTTGTTTTACAAGCTTACCCTAACTTAACCACAATGGGATTTAATGTTTTAGTTTATGAAGCTCTGGCTCCCCCTTTCTAGGGTTTATATGTAAGTTTATTACATTAATAAACTAACACTTACTGCTTATGCAAATAAGGCGCATAGTAGATAAGGATTAGCTGAAAATGCCTCATGTCAAATGTCACAATACAAACACACAAACAGAAAGTGATGTAACAATGATATGTTATTTTTTCTTTCCACAAAACCATGTTGCATTATATTATGTCACAATTAAGTAATCTATTCAATTGAAATACAGAAATATATTAAATATACCTGGGCTATATCATTGAGCAAAGAAGCAGGAGCTGTATAACCAGCCCTTTTAGTTGAAACTGGTACATTCTCAACATCTTCATCTTCAACTTCATCATTAGCAGCAATTGAGGTCACATAGCCATCGTACCGGGACTTTCCCCCTTGACCAGTACTATCATAAATATCAGCGTCATAAAATGTTTCACCCAAAGATACACCTTTATTAGAACCATTTTCGGGAATTTCACTTTTTTTGGTCTGAATTTCTCGTATCTGAGCTTCAATAGCTGAAAATAAATATACAATAAACCTTAAAGCAAACAATTTAATATCTTATTTTAGAAGAAAAAGGAAGCATTAATCGATTGTGTTAGGTCAAGAAAAGGAATTGCCAGTTGAACATGGAGATAAATGATATTATAAGTTCTAAAATCTAACAACCCCTCAACGTGTGAATAATGAATCGAAGAATGGGTCAAAAGTTGGCATCTCAGTGAATTGAAAATACAAATACAAACACAGTGGTTTTACCTTCGTGTGTTCTAGGTATTTTTTCCATGTTTTTTATATTATTTATCGGCGAAACTAGAATGTAAATCAAAATGTTAGCATTTTTGCTTCACATCACGTTTGCCATCTTTGTTTTTTTTTAATACTTTTTAATTTCTCTTAAAGATATAGCATAGGATTCATGTTGGTTTCAGCCATTTGCTACTGGTAGGTTTACAAAAGCACAGTATAGTATTATAATAAATCAAAGTGATTTCAACGTTTCACTTGGATAACAGTAAAAATTAGGAAGTTATTTTAAACCTTTTCGTTTCTTTTTGTAAGATGGCGGTAGCTCCTTTGAGATTGTTTTATCTACAACAAATAACAATGAGGAAAGCGCTGAACTGTCAGTTTATGTGAAATAACAATCCTAATTTCCTCAAATGTTAGGCACTTTTAGGTCCCTATGTTGTTTTAATTTTATGTTGCATTTCTAAAAATTACTTCCCAACTCTATTGTTTTTACTTATTTTTATTGATATCATTTGCATATGTTCATGTTCGTTTTTAAGCCATAACGACAGGGTCATAGCTATATATATATGCTGATTACAAAACTACTTCGAGATAATATGTTTTCAAACAATATTTTCTTGAAATTAAATTAAATAAAGGTATGATGACCTTTATTTTATCAAAAAACTGTAACAGAGTTTAGCCTTGAATGTTAGTTCAGACATTCGTTTTTCCAATTTATCAATAAAATATCGAAAATCACAATTTTATTTAATGTAGTATCGTAATAATATCATTTGAAATCACAAATTAGTGATATGTTTGGCAATCAGCTACGTTTTTATTAAACATTTCACTTTTTTGTATGTCGCTACATGGTTCTGTCGATCGATGATATCATTAAGAGAAAAAGTTTATAACAACAAGAAAATAACAAAAACAATCTTTAAAAGTTTATAACTTTACAATTAACCATTTTAAATGAAAAATATTCAAATAAGTCTTTCATTTTCGTGTTTGCTATCGAATAAAAATATTCCATAAATACAAGAAAAAAAATTTGCATACCGAATTTAACTAATATTAATAGAAAAATGAAAAACATGATCCTTTTAATATAGTTTATGTTTCGGCTGGTTTCAAGAACTAGTTTTAGTCAGACAGATACAGCAAACACTGTCATTGAAGGATTAGAGCCGCAATACATGGAAAACTCGAGCAGTTACCCAGTGATATATACACATAGACAACTCGAGCTTAATTACTTGAAAATCTTGAAATACGCCTTAGGTCGCCGCCGGGCTATTAACCGCTTGCACCATTGTATGGCACTATGGCAGTAACTCCGTAGAAAGACCATATAGACCTACCTAATTTGCAACATAGTAACAGCTTAAACTTTCAAAATTGGCAGCTTCAGTTCAAACATTTAAATATATGGCTGCCCTGACAGTCTTATATACCGAATATGCTCTTAAGCCATATCTTGGGTAAATAATAACAGTTTAGTGAGAGAGCTTTCAGTAATACCTAAGTATATTTTTTCATTACATAGATGTATTATAACTACAGATACATGACCAACGTGAACTTCATAGTAATGGGCTATTTGACAATGCGAGAAATAAAGTGTCAATTGCTGTCATCAGTATAAATTAAGAGTTTAAAAATGGTTATTTATTAACGTAAGTTGAAAATAATAATTGATTTCTTTAAAAATCCATAAATGAAAATGCAAATTTTTAAACGTTTGTCACGTGACACAAAACGTTCTTGAATGGTCGAGTTTATGATGACGTCACATGCCTGTAAAGAAACCTCGTGGCTCATTTGTTGCCATAGACCAAATACAGGCAAGTGACGTCACTGACCCGTTTGCAGCGCCATATTGTCATAATAGTGTTTTGACGCCCTATTTGAATATTCAATTTTTAATTTGATATTTTTCAGCAAATGTGCACCAGATTTAAAAAATATAACTTTTCCTGGGTTCCTTAACCTTTCGAAACCCAACGTCAACTCCGTTTGACAGCGCGTTTTTGCACATTCGCCCAGCGTCAACTCGGATGGACGGCAGTTTATAACTCATCTTTAAACCATCGTAGCTTGTCTTAAGGTATATTTCGTCATGTAGAATGTTTGAATGATGGAAGGAAAATTAAATAACCAATTAAATGATGTATGATACTCTATGGGTCACTTGACAGATTTCGACGTTATTTTAGTTTCTATTTGGCGGAACCGCGCGTGAACGACGCTCGTGCTTTTCTTGTGATACAAATGTGTTCATTGGTGGAAAACGTGTTGTAAGTGTTTTTTTCAATTCTAAATAGTGTATATTTAGTGTTAGTGTAAAAAAGGGTAAATTTATAGTAGTCTATAAGTCAAAAACTTGAATCAAAAAAGGGGTCAGTACGACAGCCCCAAGTTTAGTGTTTTATTTTTACTATCATGAAAGTACACTTGTTATCATTTTCACTTCCATTTATAGAAAATTTCATCAGAAATCTATTGATGCAATAAGTTTTTCAAAATAACTTTGATTATTAGCACATTTAGCTTGTAAATCGACTTGAGTAATTCTGTCGCCGCCATCTTTGTAAAAAGTTACCAAATACAGCGTGTTCAAATTTTATTTCATACTTTCAGAACCCAGCGTCAACTCCGTTGGACATCACCCTTTTGCCTTGTGAATCGGTTGCGCCAGGGACCTTGCAGGAGCAGTGCGATTACGGATCTTTGACACTTACCGAATAATGTTGCATTATTATATATATAACAAATATTAATTGACTGGTAGCTCATCCCGGCTTCGCACGGGCATATAAGTTAAGGAAAGTAAAGTTAGAAAGTTTTTAGGCATTTTTTTCACCTTGTGTTACATTATTGAAGTTTTAGTAAAGATCTGTTCGATGTAATGTAAACTAAAGTGAATGATCATAATTATTTTATTTAAATATGTTAACTGTATATTTGTTGATTGTCTATAGAAAATTATTAAATAGAAAATATACTTATTTTTGAAAATTGTAACATTTTTTTTTTATTAATTTGACAAAGCAACAGTACATGGAAAAAACGTTCATACACAAATGTTATAAATTCAGTTCTACATAACTACCTACCAATAACAGTGAAAAACAATTAATTTACCGTTTTCGATTAAAGTGGTCTTTGTTTTTTTTCATATTGTACATGAATAACGCTGCGGATTTAAATGTTGTATTTTTTTTAGTAAAAACGCGTACGAAGTCACTGACAAAAGCTAGTATCTAAAAATCATTGCTATTTTCACTTATTTGAACAGCCTGTAGTGTGAGTATCAAGGGGCCCAGCGTCCTCTCTAGTTACCGTTTGACAGTTGTGACAATCTACGTGAAAGCCCAGCGTCCACTCGAATTGACACGCAAAAATGTACAAAATACCCCTGGGCTATAGAGGTTTGGAGGTCTAAAATCCTGGGTTTCGAAAGGTTAAACTCTACTACATCATATAAAATGGATTTTAAAAACCTGTCAAATAGCCCATTGGCTTTTTAAATCTGTTCCGTAGGCAGATTGCGACCTTTAATAAAAATTTCATTTTCGATATGAATGATCGAGATCCATACGTGAGAGTGAAAACAATACATGTCTGTGTGTATTTATTGGGCATGCACACAGTACAACATCATAATATTATATTTTCCAAAAGACATAATGTTTTGCTCAGATGCAGTACCAAAACAGCATGCACAGCATTACCTTGTAAGTTGAACTATACAATGTTTGATACAAATATAAATGATTCAAAATAAAATAATGTAAATTTAATTCAATGGAAGTTCGTATATAAACAATTTCAAAAAGAATCATAAACAAAGATATTATAAATAAATTGAAATTAAATTAAAATTGAGATCAAATTAAAATTAAAACATTAACAGTATAAAAAAGAAATAAAATAAATTAATATTAAAATAGTTTTTCTTAAAGTAAAGTATTGTGTAAAATATTATAATTATTATAATAGTACTTATTAAATTATTTCTATGCATTTTTTACGCATTTTTTACGCATTTTTTACGAAACGAACGTAGAGAGTCATGATAAATATCAGGAGGAGTCACTTCTTCTTTATTATTGCAAATGGAGTTATATAATTGACACATTCTATGGATGGGGTAGTTATTAACGACATTTGAGCTTGCACTTGGCACAATAAACGGGCGAGCATGGCGCAATGTCTTCCGAGGGACATTGATGTTTATATGAGACAGAACAGAAGTCGAAAGCGAGCCATTAATTATCTTGTGCAACGTAGTAAGATCTAATATAAGAATATGTATATTTGTACGTGTGTATGTTATTTTGTGTGTTTAGTTCTAAGTTAGTCTTTAAGTTTTATTTAGTTATAAGTATTGGTTAGAGCTGAAAACCGGAGCTATCCGCTTTAAGTGGTTAGACCGAGCTCGTAACCATTTTGTCTTTTTTTTTTTTATTGTTATCTAATTTGTTCTTCTTTTTTTACTTCTTTTAACTGTATGATATAGATTTCTTTTTGTAATATGTGTAAAAAGGCAAATAAAATCTTTTTATTTATTTTATTTATTTATTTAATATTTGCCTTCTTTCAAATAAATTATTAAGTTCAAAGTGTTGACAACGTTCCTCATATGATTTTAATTTTCTTCTCAGTCCAAACCGTGAACATAATAATCTTACAAAGCGTTTTTGAACCGATTCTATCTTGTCGATGTACGTATTGTAAAATGGTGCCCAGATCGCTGATGCATATTCAATTTGACTTAGTACTAGGGATTTATAGATTCTTATCAAGCTTGCAGGGTTTTGAAAATCTTTGGTATTTCTGGAAAGGAAGCCAATTAGCCAAAGATTACTTTACTTTACTACGGCGTAAAGTAAACTATTCGATAAAACTCGCAATCGCTGCGCACATTATACAAATACAATGACAAGTTAACTCCTTCGGGGGTATATACACTGAGAACGTTTGAGTTGGGTGAGACTGGTTTGCATAAACATTTATTTGAAGGGTTTTTGTTGGCTCTTTAAATTTTTGATAGTAGATGGTTCCTCTTTCTGTTGCACACTAGTAAAATAATAAAAAACCCTGATACATTTTTGTTTTATTTTTAGTAGTTCCAGATTCAAGTTATATTTAAAGTATGAATGTTCCTGAGAATAGATTTTCTGTTTAAAATTATCGCATGTTTGTTAACAAATTTTTCATTTAATTATTAATAAACTCATATGAAGTTTGGAGTGATTCCTATATTTGGCGTGTAAAATCAGCAGGATATAAATTACTTTTCATAGTATTAGTATTTACTTAGGACTATTCCTAAAAACCAAGGGTGGACTTATTTACAATACCAGTAAATCGCTGTTAATTGTTTGCCTTGGGATGTATTTAAATGCAACGAGGCGGAGAACCAATGTGGCGCCCTGAACTCAAAGATCCAAGAGGCGCTCGGCATCAAGCTGCATGTGAAGAATAACTTGTAACCGATGGCCACACCCCTCACACGCATTACACTACACCACTCCTGTATGTGCCCCACCCATACTACCATAAGTGACTAGTAAGTTCACTTACTGGGTCTTTTGATAAACTAGAACCACTAAAACTATATCACTGGTCGATAACTGTGATGTAAAGTCAGTGCCATTCCATACCATAACTATTGTTTCAGGCAGTGGAAGCATACGGGCAGAAAATGCAGGACATTACTCATCCTTTGATTGATGTACAAAAAATAATAAAAAAATTACATTCATTAGCTTTCAGTCTATTCCTATTATTATTAAGTATTTGTTCTTGGGCAATTACCTCCTTCTTCTTTGTATGAAACGAAATCCAGAGTCGATTCTGTTGCTCTAGGCCAGGCCAGTGTTACCACTTATAATTTTTCCTGAAGTAGGTATTTTCAGATTCTGAAAAGTGCTCCCCGCTCGATATTCCTGTTTATTTTATTGACAGTGTGACCATTTGTGGCAGATTTCTGCCATTTTGGCAGATTTAGACCCGAAATTTAAGCTGTGGCATATTATGCTGACGATTTCAAAATCAGGCAGATTTTGGCAGATATCAAAGATTTTGAAAAAATCATACTAATTTTAAATAAAATTGCATGAAAATGAACAATAAATAATTTAAGTAAGGTAATTAGAAAATATTTACTAGAAAATTAATTCCAAATCTGGCAACCTTTGTTGCTGTTCCTACGTCTTTGTTGATACCCAGCCCAGATTACACGGGGATTTCCCGCTTGATCTGTTGATACATAGATATTGTCATTTTATTATGGTCTTTAAGTGATAACTCATAGGGTTCAAATGGTTATATCCTTTCTTGATTGGGTTCTCATACATACATACATACATATACTCACGCCATTAATTCCCATTGGGGTAGGCAGAGACTATCGATCGCCACTTCGTACGATCCTGACAAACCTCTCTAGCTTCGTTTACATCCATCAATCTTTTCATACATGCTCTTTTATTCTTCATACTTCGGACGCCAGCCTTTTTGAGCACACTCTCAATTTGGTCCAAGTGTGTTCTCCGTGGTCGTCCTCTACTAACATTACCATCCACACTAGCTCTATAGATCCCTTTTACCAATTTTCTATCATCCATCCTCTCTATGTGCCCAAACCATCTCAACATTCCTTTTTCTATCTTTCTTACAATATCATCTTTCACACCACACTTTTCACGAATAACGCTATTTCTCACTCGGTCACACAATCTAACATTACAAATTTTTCTGAGGGACCTCATCTCTACTGCATTCACTCTGCTCTCATGCTTCTTCTGCCACACCCAGCATTCGCTTCCATACATAAGCGTAGGAACAAGAACAGCATCATGCACAGCCATTCGGGCCTTTTCAGACACCGATTGACTGATCATTAGGCTATTCATTGCTCCATTTACCGCATTACCCTTTTTCACTCTTCTTTCAATGTCTTCATCACATTTTCCATCCCTTGTAAACAAACTTCCCAGATATACAAACTCCTTCACCTGTTCCACATCCTTACCATCAATCGCAATCACGCATTCTGTCACATCTTCCTGTCTCTCAAAAACCATCGTTTTGGTCTTATCCACATTCACCCTCATTCCCTTTCTTACAAAAGACTCACATGCAATATTCATCATCTCTTGCAACTCTTCTGCCGATGATGCAAGTAGCACTTGATCGTCAGCATACAAGAGGCATTTAATGATGAATCCACCCATCCTCAGTCCATAATCACTGTCACGCAACTCTGTCAAACAGTCATCCATGAACAAATTGAAGAGCCACGGAGAAGCTACACATCCCTGTCGGACACCCCTAGAGATTCCGAACCAGTCAGTGTTTTCCCCGTTTACTCTTACACATGCACTAGAATCCTCATAGAGTGATACCAATGCACGTATAAGTTGACTCCCCAAACCGAACTTGGATAACACCTCCCATAAACACTTTCTTACCACCCTATCATACGCCTTCTCTAAATCAATGAAGGAGCAATACACCTTTTGGTTCTTAGCTAAGAACTTTTCAGTGATGCTCCTTAGAGAGAAGATTTGATCCATACATCCCATTCCTTTCCTAAATCCCGCTTGCACATCCCAAATTTTATCATCAGTTTCATTCATCACTCTTTCAATCAGTACCTTAGCATACAATTTACCAACAATGCTGAGTAAGCTAATGCCGCGGTAGTTTTTAGCCTCTTGGTGTGACCCCTTTCCTTTATATAGAGGCACAATCACCGCCTTGCACCAGTCTCGAGGAACTTTGCCACTCGACCAGCATTTTTGGAAAAGGAAGTACAACCAAGAAGCCACCAACCCTTTACCAGCCCTCAGCATTTCGATAGTAATCCTATCATACCCTGCCGCCTTCCCTACTTTCATACTTTTCATTGCTTTCATTATTTCTTCCATACTAATCTCACTGTCACTGAAATCACCCATCTCTTCGTTCCAATCAACATTACTGTCGATTGGCGAAGAAATGGATGCATCCTCTTTTTCAAACAGTCCCTCAAAATAATTCTTCCATACCCGTTTCATGCTACTTTCATCCGTCGCCAATTCACCCTGTTCATCTCTTATTACACTCACTCTCGTGTTTTGGGAAACTCCCTTTTCCTTCCGGATATACTTCCAGAATAACTTTTGGTTATTCCGGAAATTATCAGAAAGTTTCCTCTCACACCACTCTTGCAAATCCCGCTTTTTCTTTTCTATTTTCTTCTTCACCTCATTCTTAACTCTCTTATATTCATCTTCACTTTTCTGCACTACATCGTCAGTTACACTCGCATTCATCCGTTTACTAGCTTTAATCGCTAGTAAATCTAACCACGCTTTCTTCTTATCTCCAACCGCCTCTTTCACAACTTTATCCCACCAACTTGTTGGTGGTCTATTTGACCTTTTACACACACCACAAACTTCCGTCGCACATTCAACCATCGTCGATTTGAGCACATCCCATACTTCTTCTATTTCCATTTCATCCTTCATCTCCACGCAACTTAGTCTATCATCCAATTTTCTCACATATTCATCTCTGATATTTTCATCTTCTTGCAGTTTTTCCACTTTTATTCTCGCAAAATCCGTTGTTGACACTTTAGGCCTGTGACGCCAACGCGTACACAGACCCCTTAATCGTGATATAACGAGAAAGTGATCTGTGCCAACGTTCGTGCCCCTATAGACCCTGGTGTCAACAACCTTTGCTCTCAGCCTTTCATCAACTATGACAAAATCAATCATACTTCTCTCGCTTCCCCTCTGTCTTGTATACATATGGATATCTTTGTGTTTAAACAACGTGTTTGTAACACAAAGATTCCTCTCCAAACATACCTCAATCAATTTCTCACCATTCTCATTCATTCTTTGATCACCAAACTTTCCTAAAACTCTTTCGCAACCGTTGCGTGACACACCAACCCAGCCATTAAAATCTCCTAACATTATAAGTCTCTCATTCTGATCACACCCATTCACAACATCGTCTAACAGATTCCAAAACTCCTCCCTCTCGGATAGGGATTTAGACATGTCCGGAGCATAAACGCAAATTATGCGCATCCGGACTAGTCCCAATTTCACCTTAATCCACAGGAGCCTTGGACTCACACATTCGTAATCTTTCATACACTGAGCCATCCTTTCAGATATCAGAAGTCCCACTCCTTGGCTAGCTCGGTCATTGTCAGCGACTCCAGACCAGATTGCTGTGATGTTGCCAAGTTGTGAAACTTCCTTTCCCTTACGCTTCGTCTCATTTAAACATAGAAAATCCAGTTTTCTTTCATTCATAATCATACATACTTCATCTAATTTTTCAAACATTCCTCCACATACATTCATCGTACTGAAGCGGGTCTCTTTAGCCCACTTTTCGCCCCGTGAGAAACCATGGCGTGATGAGTGGCGAGCTACATCGCCGCCTCCGTGTTTATTAGAATTGGAACACATATTGGACCCACGAGAAGCAAGGGAAGTAAACTGTCCACCTAGCCAGAGCCCCGCTTGACTAGGTAAGGTTATTTAGTACCCGGAGTGCACCAAGCTCCGGGACGGCGGCACGCTAGCGACCAGGCTCACCCCTGGCCACGCATCCCTCGGCGCGGCAGACCTTGGATTGGTGTAAGGGCGAAGATGGAAAAGCCCTAGTCCCTTAGTCGACTTCTACGACACCCGCGGGAAGAGATGGGGTAGTGCTATTCTAAGCCGACACTACACAGCATGCAGCATGGGTTCTCAATTATCTTTATATTGTTTTTAATTTATTTCATTCTCTTACGGAGCTTAGCGCGTTTGTGAAGTGCAGTTCTGGAATATAGGAACACGGAGACTGCGCCTCCTTTAAACCAGGCAAGGAAATCCTAAAAAGTATGTCGGTAAAATCCATGTACAAAGAAAATGAAGACGATAATTTTGAAGCCAATGTTGATTAGGTGTATGGTTTTTCTGTAAGGTTAAAGTCGTCAATTAAAAAAATATCAAAATACGTTGTTTTTTGTATTTATTTTTGTGTTGGCATATTTTTGGCATTTTGTAACGTTGAGGGTGGCAGATTCTGGCAGATTTTTGGGCCCGTGTGTGGCAGATTAGCCATTTTTGAGATGGTCACACTGTTTATTGACCACTCGCCAGATGTTAGCGCATTGTTTTCCAGTGCGCAGTAGTATCTTTTACGTGAATTCGGGATTCTGTATTAGTATTCTATCTATTCTGCCATTTTGAAAATAGTGGCGTGTATGGATTAGAAAATAGTGTTTTATATGTGACAAATATGTCTGGGAGCAATGAAAAAGCGTCGACAACGCAGCGTATGATTCAAAGTGTACCATTCCCTCCCAGTCACAAGCTAACTGAATCAGAAGTGTTCGATGAAAAATCTGGGAAACCTTTGCCAGAAGTATTGAAGCAACATTTCATATTAGAAGGTCGAATTGAAGAAAATGCTGCTTTACGGATTATCCAAGATGGTGCCACCCTGTTACGATCGGAGAAAACCATGATCGAAATTGATTCACCGGTGACCGTATGTGGCGACGTCCATGGCCAATTTTATGATTTGATGAAATTATTCGAGGTTGGCGGTTCCCCATCATGCACCAAGTATTTGTTCTTGGGCGATTACGTCGACCGAGGTTATTTCAGTATAGAATGTGTTCTTTATCTTTGGGCATTGAAATTGTGTTATCCGAAGACATTATTCTTGTTGCGCGGCAATCACGAATGCCGACACTTGACTGAATATTTTACCTTCAAACAAGAGTGTAAAATCAAGTATTCTGAGAAAGTGTATGATGCTTGCATGGATGCATTTGATTGCCTGCCATTAGCTGCTCTTATGAACCAGCAGTTTCTATGTGTGCATGGTGGCCTTTCCCCTGAGATCAATAACTTAGATGACATCCGTAAACTAGATAGATTCAAAGAACCACCAGCATTTGGAGCGATGTGTGACCTCTTGTGGTCTGATCCCCTTGAAGATTTTGGAAATGAGAAAAATGCTGAACATTTTTCACACAACTCTGTGAGAGGTTGTTCTTATTTCTACAGCTATGCTGCCTGCTGCGATTTTCTCCAAAGAAATAATTTGCTATCTATCATTCGAGCTCATGAAGCTCAGGATGCTGGTTATCGAATGTACAGAAAAAGCCAAACTACTGGTTTCCCAAGCCTGATCACCATATTTTCAGCTCCTAACTATTTGGATGTTTACAACAACAAAGCAGCAGTCCTTAAATATGAGAATAATGTGATGAATATTCGCCAGTTTAATTGCTCCCCTCATCCATACTGGTTACCCAATTTTATGGATGTATTCACATGGTCTCTTCCATTTGTTGGTGAGAAAGTTACCGAAATGCTAGTCAATGTCTTAAACATTTGCTCTGATGATGAATTGATGACAGAAGGTGAGGATGCTATGGAGGAAGCCAATCTCAGAAAAGAAGTTATTCGCAATAAGATTCGTGCAATAGGCAAAATGGCACATGTGTTTTCAGTGTTACGTGAGGAAAGTGAATCTGTGTTACAGCTAAAGGGTTTGACACCTACAGGGGCCCTGCCATTAGGTGCCCTGTCCGGTGGAAAAACATCTTTGAAAAATGCACTGCAAGGTTTTTCACCAAACCACAAAATTACATCATTTGCTGAAGCCAAAGGATTGGATGCCATCAATGAGCGCATGCCACCAAGGCGTGATGGCCAACGCACTCCTGATACACATGAAAAAAAGGCTAATGTCAACAGCAATGCACATTCGTGAAGTGCTCATTATATGTTCTCTCCTATTCTTACTTTTTGATCCACATCATAGTGGTAGTGAAATATGTGTGAAGGAGACATAACTTTTGGAATGGTATTTCACATTAAAATTGCATGTTGGATTTGAAGGGAATTGTCATATAGATATGTTCAACATATATTTGAAATTCAATTTAAATTCTTTCAATAGTTAAAATTAAATTTCTCTAAGATATTACCTCTCGATATTTAAAATATAACAGATCTGCAGGCAACAAATTTGTTTAGTCAATTAAATGTTAAGGTATGCACATTTATTTATAATGCGCTGCACTATTTAATTTTTGGTATTGTAATTTTTCATATGAAAAGACATGATATTGTATTGTAAATTTATTCAGATTGTCTTCTTGTATTCTACATTGTTATCTACATTAGTGAAAATTAGACATGTCTATTCTTTTCAAAGCATTATTAGCTGTGATATTAAGCAAAGAAGATCAGTGTATAATTTAATAGCAATCTGCTAGTGATTACAAGCATGGCTAATCATGCATTGAAATGTGTAATTTGATGAATGAAGAGGTTTGCTGCTTGGGCGTGTCTTCATATTCTAAGTAATGAAAGTAATTATGTATTATATTGTGCAGATGTGCACTTGGTGTTGTTGCCACGCGTGTGTGCTCTGTAAATATGCCTTGTGCGTACACACACGCTATACCAGCTTCAAACACAATATAGATATTACTCTCTTTAATATCTTTGCTACAAGTTGTACTTAATTGTATTTTATTGTACAAATATATTAAAATATCTATTAACTACTTAATTTATATTTGGGTATATACTGGCCCCATGTCGCCTGAAACATCATATTTACTTCTTAAAACCATATTTGGGTCATAAGAAGTGGCTAGTCTAAATGCAGATTTTCTTACAGCTTTTTTCCAAATTCTCTTAATAATTAGGTTTAATGACTGCACTGTTGGAAAATCTCTTTTGGTCTACCTATTTAAATTGATGCAATAAGTACATATTGTTAATACTAAAAGTGGCTTAACATGATTTTCAAAATCTTCTAAATATTTTATCTCAATTCAGTGTGTAGTTTTTCTTGTTATGTTCTGTAACTTTAAAATACATTTTACCTTGTAAAAACTAACAAATATTTAAATTTTATTTTGTACTAATCATGGGAAGTGTTGTTTTATCCTTATAAAATATATTAACATTGAGCTCCATTTTTGTTTCAATTATTGTCACTATGAAATCCATACAAATTAAGGGGCTTGTGATTGATAATAAAAAACGCGTCATAGCGTCAGTGTGAAATACATTGTATAGTAAAACGGATATTTTTCTTCGCAAGTCGACATCAGAGGCCCTAGAAGCTCGTATGAGTTCGTCGAGAGTTAGAACGAATGTGGTAATGGTAGATATAACGACACGTATGGAGTGTGAAAGAGCAGGCTATAGTAACCCACGCGATAAATAAAGTATATTTATGGCAAGCGTGCTACCACCGCTGCTATGTATCTATTTTTCTTGATCTCTATCGCAAGGGACACCCGAACAACAGTTATTCATTGCATTTTCCACAAAAATATTTATCTACAAACGACATGCACTCTACCTTCGTTTCGACAACCACACGATTTGAACGGGTAGTATGGTTTTCATTATACATAAATTAATATATTTGGCGGTAAAATGTAGCTACCTACGCTTTTTTATTATTCTGTTCAAACATTCAAATCCTTACCCCAGTATAATAGAAAATTATATAGATATGTTACGTGAAATATTGGTTTGGTGGTAAAACATCATTTACCACATCAGATGCGTCATATAGCCCATTAATGTATTAAAATTGCCCTAATAAAAATGTATTGCAGTATAGGTGAACCATCAAATGAAGGACATCTGAATACCGATGAACTGATTCGATGAAAGTAGCTTTAGTTAAGTGCTCAGTTCAGATAGACTTGCCTTAGAAAAACCCAATCGAAGGTACCTGTGATGTACCTGATATCTATTCCCAGCGGCCGATCCAGGAGGGCACAGATCGGATAGAATCACCACATTTTAGATTCCATCAGTTCTGAAAATAAAACTAGAAGTTATGGCCTGATAAAATCATCATGTGTATAACGGTATATAAGTATATAATATTCAGAGCTTCAAAATTTGAAATTGCTTTACCTTTTTTGGAGATGCAGGTTAATAAGGCAAATTAAAGGATGGTTAGAGGGTTATTGATGGGTCTCTAGCCAAATTACCAGAGTGACTTTCCTGAAATCCTAACTCGCCTCTTACGACACACGCGCCGAGGTTAAAGGACGATCCAATTGTATAGTATCGACGGCTATCGCTAGCGGCTTCATTTAAAACGTGGCTGAGCAATTCGTGAAAAAGAGCCCTGTCTACCTCTTATTCAGTTGGAATTGAAGTTGCAATTATATGCTGGTATATATTTTAGTGACTATCCTCACTATTCCAGGCCTATCGCCTAATATTTTGCACGTATTTACCAAACGGAAACGCGTTATGGGTCACACGGCTAGAAAACTTATTCTCCTATAGTGGATCGTCCCAGCTTCGCACGGGTAGCGTTGTTTTTTAAATATCTGAGGTTTCTTTCTTTAGTCACTGCTCAAGCATTGTGAAATTCAGCGCAATGTTTTCAATTTATTAAATTTATAGCACTCCCTAAACAGTGTAGTTTGGTGATTTTTAATGCGCTTTAATGAACGGTTCAGTATTTCCGTTTAATAGCGAATTTTAGAATAAAACGCTATGAAGTATTTATAACAATCTAAAAAATAAATCATTACGTGTTGTAGGATGCAACTACTGGCGCCATCTAGTATGTTATATGTAAATTAGTAACGATTGGGTTTTGGTCACGGGCGCGATGGCTTATTTTATGTATAATTTCGGTGTTTCTCTACCGATTTCTATGATTCTATTTTTATTGAATAGGTAATAATGTTACCTTTTTTAAATTAGGGATGAGTGAGAGGTTTACAAACGTAAAAGTAAACAAATATAATCAGAATGTTCCGAACTGCTAAGCTATCAGGAATTACACGTGTTATTGTGAGTCAACCGTAAAAGATAGACATAAACTGTTAAGGATTTTTTTTTAGATAATTTTATGAAGAATATTTCCGTCATACATGATTTCTATGTAAGTTTAACCATTAAGGCTGCACACACGACGGAAGCTTAAAAAATGTAGTAACTTCTCCCGTTTTCCCAAAATTTCCCAAAATTCCCCTTTACTACTCTGCTGGAAAGTATACAAAAACCTGCCCAGGAGTATGAAGAATAATTGTACCAAGTTTCGTTAAAATCCGTCGAGTAGTTTTTGTTTCCATAAGGAACATACAAACCGACAGACAGACAGACAGACAGACAAAAATTTCACTGATTGCATTTTTGGCATCAGTATCGATCCCTAATCACCACCTGATAGTTATTTTGAAAATATATTTCATGTACAGAATTGACCTCTCTACAGATTTATTATAAGTATAGATTTCTCCTCATCCAAATGTGATACTCGCATCTCGTCGTGGGCCTTGAATTATAGGTATGTGTCATGAACTTGGCGATACACAAAATCATAGCCTTAATCTCATTATGGGATAAACAGAGCTTCATAAACATTTAATTATATCCACTAGATTAAGCATGAAGGGTAGCCAATGACGCCTGCTAATTGTTTAATCAGAACACCAAATTAACAAAACCCTTTTTATTCTTAGTCGACTCTCACACCACAAACGGGATATATTGGGTAGGTACTTTTGTGCCCTATAGTGCCCCAGAGTAGTTTCCTATAATGAAAAGAGTAATTTAAGTATATAAATGGTTTCGTGTGGTATATTTACTGAGCTATTAATGCCACGGTGAACTTTTGTTTTGTAATTTATTTGTAATATCTATCTTTATAAATTAAATAACATGACAAGTCGGACTGGGTTTTCTAACTGAATCACATCAAGATTTTATAGTAACGGCATGACGACCGTCAGGTTTTCGCCCGTTAGGTACACAAAAAAACTTATTGAAGGTAAATCGAAAACTAATACAACACAGTTAGGATCAAACATGATTTTGGACTACCTAGCCTAGACTACCTTTTGTAGACAATTTATTTTTATCCTTACATTTAAATAAATTCTACAATATTCGACGGAACTTCCATAGGTATGGTAATACACACGCATAGGCATGGACGCCGGGGCGCTTATTTTCTTTTCATATGTGAGTGAGAACACTAGTTTTATACTTATTACAGTTGGAAGTTTTATTATTTCCAACCGCTATAAAGTTTTATAAGGTTTGTTAAAATACTATCTATAATTAAATAAGTACGAGTAGATTACATCAAAGCAAAACATTGTACGACTAGACTCCTAAAAGTGAAGCACTAAGTTTAATGGCTTTAGTTGATTGCCGTGTAGTGCCGGCTTAGAATGTCGCTACCCCTTTCTACCCACGGGTGGCGTATGAGACGACTAACGGTATTGGGGCTTTTTATAGGATTTTTGGGCGATGCGGTTGGAGACCCATCACCAAAAACCTTTATTTTTACCATCTTTTCCCCACTCAACTTCCAAAAGTGGCTGAGGAATTTATAATTTCTTAGCTCTGGCTACCTAGAACGGGTAGCTAGAGCTGCAACAGTTACAAATAAAAAAAGCATGAGAAATTCCTCAGTTTGTTTTGGAAGTTGCTTGAAAAAAAAAATTGAAATAGAGGTTGTCTGTCGGTGATGTGTGTCCAACCGCATGATCCAATAATAAAAAGCCCCAATCCAATACCTTTAATCGCAACAAAAATGGGGTAGTGCTTTTCTAAGTCGACACTAGACAGCTAAATCACGCATCATTTTATAATTGTACATTAGTTTTATAATTTTCCCAATATAAGTATCCCTGATATCCGGATTAAAAAGCAATTGCTGCCTTACTATTATATCTTAACAAAATTAAAAATCATATTAGGCGTGAAGAAGTAGTGGCAGGGACTACCTTCCTGGGCTTTCCTTTGCAATTTACGGATGCTATGAGTCGTGTTATATTTGTAACTATTACGCCAGGTGAGTAATGATGTTCTTTTATACGACTGCAAACTTTATAATAGCTGTCACTATATGAAAATCTGTGTTTTGCTTAAACGCTCAGATATGTTCTAGTTTGTATTACCTTGGCAAGCATACCCTGTACAAATTATTTTTTAATTTTTTCTTTAACTTTCCCCCAAAACTTTCTCCTAAGCTTACCCCAAAATATAGTTGTAAAAAAAAGCTTGAAATTACACCCAATTCTCTGGTAGATGCGCTCAGGTCGGATCACTCTGTTGATTACAGCGTACCATAGGTTACTATTGTAGGCCCGGTATTGTTCTTAGCCTTTAATGATTATTGGAATCTGGGACCTTGCCGTGGAACCACCACTTCGTACGCCGATGATACTGCTATTACTTCTACGAGTGACACTTGGCAAGATCTTTAGGCCAGGTCTTTAGATGGTTGGTAATTGGTTACACATAAATTACCTAGCACTAAACAGTGAAAACTAATAAGTAGATATGGTTTTTTCCATAACTGAGAGCTCCCTTTTACCACATGACCAATTTCAGTTCAAACCTTACTGCGCACATCTTCGTCCTCATAGTGAGGCCTACTTGTGAACAATCTAATAAACATCGGGAGCCAGTCATAACAAAAGACTCATTGTCCTAATAATAATTGTTTTTTAACCAGTGTTGTCGCTTGTTTGGCAACCAACTTGCTATAATGCTTAAGGGAATAAAACTATTCATATTTATGTGCTGTCTGCTTTCTAGCAGCCTAGCCTTCTGGCTTGAATGATATTTAAAACGTGGAGAGTAAATATTTTAATTCCTTCCATACATCTATTTAACAAACAAACATTCACTCTCTATTTTTTCACTTGATCGAATAACCTACCTAAACATTACTATTTTTTTAAGAGACGTCAACTCTACTTCATTAACTCTTCTCTCATGCTTCTTCAGCCACGGCCAACATTGGCCACCCATAATCCATAAGCGAAGAAACTTGAAAGCAGCTTGTCTTGTCATTAGATTATTCATTAATCTATTTACCTCGATACCCTTTTATACTCTTCTTTTGATATCTTCATCAAAATTTCCATACTCCGAATATCAACTACCCAAAACCTTTCCTTACCACCAATCTCAATGTCATATTTTACAAGTCGACCACGGAGGACGCATTTAGATCAAATAGAGAACGTGCTTAAAAAGGTATCCGAAGTGGGAAGAATTAAAAGCAAGTATGAAAAGATTGATGAATTTAAACGACGCTCGGGAGGTTTGCCAGGATATAACAAAGTGGCGCTCGATAGTCTCTGCCTACCCTAATGGGAACTAACGGCGTGAGTATATGTATGTATATTTTTAACATTCACGCAACAGTTAATAATGAAAAATTGAAGAGCCACGGAGAAGCTCTGATACCCCGAGAGATCGGTCTGTGTTTTCCTTGTTTACTCTTAATTACACATCCACTACAATCTTCATACAGTGATATCTAAGGAGTGATAACTGAGGGTATTGGCTTTTGAAGTGATTTTATGAGCGATGCGGTTGGAGACCCATCACCAACTACCTTTAGTTTACAATCTTTTCTCCACTAAACTGGAGCCCAGTAGGCCTACTAACTTCAAATCCTATTGGCTCCAGGTTCCCGCAGTCCACGAGAAGATTCTGCTAGGAGAGAATTTTTGGCCTGAGGGAATAGTGTTCCGGCGCTTCAGGGCTGCGCATCAGAAGTCAAAGCCTCTGCCTACTACTTTATAAAATACTAACATAGGCTAAGTTTTACTAATATTATATGGGCCTTGTTGCCTGAAATAAATGATTTATTATTATTATTAAACTTCCAAGAGTGGCGGAGAAATTTCATTTTCTGGAGCTCTGTTTGGCTACCCCTTCTAGGAATTAATAGCCGTGAATGTATATGTGTACATTAAGTCCAGAATTCATTTGTTTAATAAAAATACAATTAGTACAGCCATGATAGCTTAATGGGTAGACCGACAGTCTACACAGATTTTGCAGATTACGACATTTTTTTTTTCAATTTTCTTCTGTCATTCTTAACTCTCTTGGATTCATGTCCACTTTTATGCGCTTCATCATCAACCACACTCACATCCATTCGTTTACTAAATCTGATCGCTAGTAAATATAAACCAGCTTCCTTCTTATCAACAATTACCTCTTTCTCATCTTTACCCAAGCAACTTGTTAAAGGTCTTTTACTGAATCCACATACTTCCGTTGCAATTTAACAACATAGATTTGAGCACATCCTATTTTTCTTTAGTTTCCATCGTTCTCTTCACGGAACTTGATAGAATTTCTTAATTTGATAGTTCCTCCAATATATCAGCTTCTATTCTAGCAAATTCAGTTGTTGACCCCTTAATCGTGATATTTGTGATATCGATAATATATCAGTACCAACTTTAAAGGCCCCTCTATAAACTTAAGTGTCAACAATATATTAATTCAACAAAAGAGAAACCGACTTCTGCAATTATAAAAATTCAGCCATTTGACGGAAGCCCATTTGAACATAGATATCCAGCTCAATATCGAACATTCACGCCAAAGATCCCACAAGGGGTTGGCAGAGGTATTTCTGAAACATAACATAACATAAACGTTCACGCCGAATATCCCCGAAGGGGTTGGCAGAGGTACTAATACTTCTGAACATCACGTGACTTTGTCACCTGGTGTTCAGAGTACCCACGTTTTGTATGGACAGTGTACTCACGTGATAGGGGGCAGGCCTATCGCCGTTTTGTACGAATACACTGTCACATGACTAAGTACAACTCAGCCATGTGGGTTTCCTCACGATGTTTTCCCTCACCGTTAACAACCATGATAAATTAACCACACATATGTCTTTAGAAAAGACAAATTGGTGTAGGCCCGACCCAGGATTTGAACCCACGCCTGTCTGAATGACGGACGAGAGTTCTATCCATTGAGCTATCACGTTTGTCCACATTTTTTTTTAAATATTTATTTTTATACTTACGCAACCAAAACCAGAAAACCCTGAACGCATATCCAACAAAAAAATAAATTAAATTTTAGAAAACCCTGAATGCATGACCAACCAAAAATAAATCAGATTTAGAAATTGTTAGTTGTCGAGGTGTTAGAACAATGAATAAAACGATGATTCCTTCAACACAAGTGTATTCAGACTGACTCATCAGAGACGACGCAGCGTCTCGCTCAAAAACACAAGTACCCGACAATAATCGTTATTATTAACCCTAACATTCCTCCCCCATATTACATAACAACCCTTCACTAAAAACCTTTGTAACTAAAATCTTTTCGTGGTCTCAACATACGACGAGGAGGATCTGTTTCCACCTCGGAAATTGGTGACGAGAAAACGTCCTGCCTCTCCTCAGCACTTGGACTACTAGGTTCCTTCTCGGGTGTCAACTCACTGACTTCAGTATCGGCGGGTGGAGACGACTGCAAGACTATAGGCGGTAGACAGGCTTGAAACTCGTCGCAGTCGTTCTCCCTAAAAGTGTCGTGCGTCTCTGCGTTCCCCTCTGACGTGAGTTGTGACACCGGTATATCGCTTTTGTCTTCCAACAATTGGTTTATATGTTCTTTTAGCATCTTTTCACTATTTGATATTTTTACTAAGTATGCAGACTTTCCTATTTTCTTATTTAATTCACCATTAGTCCAAAAACTTCTATTATTTTTAAAAACTTTGACTAAAACTTTTTGTCCTATCTTAAATTTAATATCTCTTCTTCCCCCGTAATTCCTAATACAACCGCGTTTCAAATGTCCTACGACACCGCATTTGGAATATTTATAGTTTTTAAACTTGCACGAATTACGTAAATACCCGCACACTACGCACTTTTTTATGTCAACGTTCGAAGTGACCTTTGGACGATTAACCGCCCCCGCCGCCACCGCCGTCGATCGAGCTGAGCGCGCTGCAATGGCGTGGAGCCCCACATCCGGCTGTCGCGCCCCCTCGCGGGCGCACCGTACACTGTCCGCCAACTGCAATGCTTTGTTCAGCGACAACTGCTCCATGGGTTCGCTGAACAGGCGGTCCCGCTCTGCACCAGCCACCAACCCCAACACGAAGCGATCCCGCAGAGTCTCATCCAGAGACGCCGCCGGGAACCCGCAATCCACCGCTAGACCGCGCACCCGCGCCGCCCACTCCGCCATTGATTCGTCAGCTCGTTGTGTCGCACAGTGGAATCTTAACCGCTCTGCAAATCCACATTTCTTGGGAACGAAATGCGAATCAAACAGCACTACGACTTCTTTGTAAGTTAACAATCCGACATCCTTGGGAAGAGATAGATCGCGAATGAGTCTGAACGTTGATTCTGACAACCCACTTAACAAAATGGCTCGTCTTTTCACGTTGCACTTGTCCGTTACATCGTCGATCTCGTTGGCGAGAAACCACTGCTCCAACCGTCCTTTATATAAACTCCAATCTTGAGTTTCATGGTTGAACACATAATTAACCCCGACCGATATCTTTGCCATAGTTTAACAAAGTAATTAAACGTAGGTCCGGCTGCGCCACTGTTAGTTGTCGAGGTGTTAGAACAATGAATAAAACGATGATTCCTTCAACACAAGTGTATTCAGACTGACTCATCAGAGACGACGCAGCGTCTCGCTCAAAAACACAAGTACCCGACAATAATCGTTATTATTAACCCTAACAGAAATCGATTGACACACAGTTAAATTGAGAACATCCTTTTCTTGAAGTTGGTTGACATACAACCAATCATTCATATGCATCTTAAAAATGTTACCCTCGGCAGGATTTATTCAATTATTTGCATCACACTTCGGATATGAAACATTATATGATAGGTATAAGTAACATGCAGGTCTTACATTCTAGTAACAATATCCTTAATAGTGTGTTGACGAAATTACATACATATACACTAAAGACATCTATACATAGTGGAACGCATAGGGGCCTTAAAATATTAATCCATGCAGGCGAACACTCTTTGTTTTATTTTTCGAATGAATTGGTTGCTGTTGGCCCTGTGGCCTGTGTACCTTCACCATGACTTTATGTGTGCCGGGCAGCTGAGGGCTGCCCTGGTGGGGCAAAGGTGTGTGTACCTAAATCTAGAGAGAAGTAAGGAGTAGCTAAATCGGAGAGAGAGGAGTAAGGAGTCCTAACAAGGTGACTAAGCGGGAAACTTATATCATACAGTGCGCAACCATTAGACGAGTTAGGCCGCTTATGATGTGAGAACTTTATAAAAACAATAAAAAAACGGTATAAATACTTCAATTAAACAACACAAAATATTCTAATTAATTCAATCACGTAGTACGCTTTTGAATGCAACTTATTTTATTCAGTTGAAATTTACCTGTTTTATATTGCCTAATTTATTTTGATGTTGCATAAAAAATATTTTTTATCTTAATTGTGGTCCTAATAAACACCAAATTTTAATAAATTCAATCCAGGTATACGCCCCCGTCGTTCTGCCAATTGAGCTATAGTGTAAATGGCTTCTGGTGCAAAATTGTTCTTTCCTTTGTTTCTTTTACACTTTTTATGTAGTGCTAGCCTCCGATTTTTTACAAATTCAGAACGGCGACGGCGGGCGTATACCCGGAGGTCGTAGGTTCGATCCCCGCTGGTGTCGAAATTTTTCTTACCTTTATTTACTAGAAATAATCCCCACATGAGGTTTTCATGAACAAAAAACATTCTAATTAATAAAGATAAACCTTTTGGAAATCTGATATATGTTCTTATTTTGCTAGTTTCGTTAATTCTAAATTGAGTAAATTAATTAAAAATCTGATTTGTTTATTGCTTTTTATTATAGTATAATTTTCGAGACACAAATCTTATATCAAGATCGTACAAACATGCTACAGAGTTAGCAGCGATTTCTTCAGGTATAACCTCGTACTTATCCTTGAAACACTTTTTTTTATCTGTACAAATACATTTTTTCGGAAGGCTTACATTTGGATCAATTCTTTGCTTATCTGCAGAAAGCGAATGAGAATCTTTTATGGTGTTTATACTGTCTGGACCTACGCATAACGATAAATTAGACGTAGGATAAATGGTAAAAGCAAACAGCGTTAGTGCCACTAATAATTGAATTGGAACTGCAGTAGCCCAATATTTCTGAGGATAGTAATATATATTTACTTGATGTAAATACTCATCCGGTATAAAGGCCCAGGCGCAATAAACAAGAAATAGCATTTTGCTTAATAGGTACAAGAAGAATCCATACACTGATCTGGCGGGAGTCGGCGCTGGCGTGTGTTCCGGCATTGTCTGCGTTTTCAATTTCACCTTTGCAACAATTTTACAGTTTTTAACACCAGCAAAGTATTTCTTATAAATGAATTTAATGCCACCCTTAGGAGTTTGAGATCGGAACTATAGAAGTCACTGAAACAAACGAAAAATTGCATTACCATACGAGTTGTCAAATTCAATTGAGAACTGTTACTTGATGATTTTAAATTATTGCTTTCTTAGATGTTCTAAAAAATCTAACATAAATACATATTATGGTAGGCAGAGACAATGGATCGTCAATTTTTACGATCCTACAAATCCCTGTAGCTTACATGCACCATCCTTCTCACACATGCTCCTTTGTTTATATCACTTCGTAATACCGCCTTGTTTAGTTTTTTTATTTGTTTTGAAGCGTAATCGGGCTGCCATATTTTATCGTAAAAAAGGGCTATAGGCCAGCCTGCTAGTAGTTATTATAACTCCATGATTGCGCTCTATTACGTGAGTGTACTATACCAGCAAAACGTGGGTACTCTGAACAGCAAGTAACATTGATGTCAAATTGGTATCGCTACGAGCCCTTCAGGGTTATATTCCTGTATACGGTGTGAACGTTTAAGTTTTATCTGGTCAGAACTATAGTGTCGAGTTATTTCTTATGATAATTGCACTAATATTTCAGTCTAAGCAAGCAATGTGTTATACAATTATCCGAGTATGAATTTATTTCCATAAATTAAATACGACGTTTCCTTGACATATTATAACAATCGACAGAGTATATTCAAAGCTATCTATAGAACAGTTCATAAAACCGTGTGTCGAATGACAGTGGACACAGGTAATAGCTTAGGTCGTTTAGTTCTGTTATTATGTTGAAACATAAACATAACGACTGTATTCCCACTAGGAGATGGGTAGAGCAAGGTAATCAATTCAGGGTAGTAACATTTGTAGAATAAGAAAGAAAGAATATTTGCAGTGGACAATAGGATGAAAACATCATATACGAGAAATAAAAATAAGGATTCTGTTGGGTTTTGACATAGATTTCATTAAATGAACTTCAATAAAAATAGTAGTGCGAAGTGAAAAGAATAAAAGAGATTATGACTTTTTTTTAAACTAAATTTTAGACTTACTATACAACATAGTTTATTAATTTTATCATAATATGTTTCGGTGTGCGTACAGCAGATATATAGGTCAGACCCCGTTGTGTGCACTAACTATTGTTTTCTATTTATACATCTGCCCAGCAAGCACGAGCGACCTTTTAACTAGATAGCGAGTGGTATAAAACAGGCATCTCTTTCGCACTTACATAGCATCGTAATACTTTATCTCATTCTAATCGACAGAGTTACGATAAAATAACGCTCGTGTTAGGCTTCCTGAAGTAAGTCGCTATGATATAGCTGTGTAGGATATCCTACATGTAGGTTCTTTAATGAGAGAAATGAAAACGTAATGAGTGTGAGTCCGCTGATATTTAAGCGAGATCTGTCGCTAGATACGTGGATACCGATGGGCAGACCAAGAAATTTTATCTAAAATCTCTTATCATCATTAATACTAACTAATATTCATCTTCATTGATGCCAGTTTAATACATTTTTTCGTTTAATATTGAAATGCTTTACATTTCTTTATATACATTTTATTTTAATGCAGAGTGAATGCAGTAGAGAAGAGGTCTCTCAGAAAAGTTTGTAATGTAAGGTTATGTGATCGAGTGAGAAATGACGTAATTCGTGAAAAGTGTTGTGTGAAAGATGATATTGTAAAAAAGATAGAAAAAGGCGTTTTAAGATGCTTTGGGTATGGATGATTGAAAATAGCTGAAAGAGACGTGAAGAGCAAATTTGGAAGGTAATATTAGTAGGGAACGACCAAAAAGGACACATTTAGATCAAATACAAAATGTGCTTAAAAAGGCAGGCGTCCGAAGTGCGAAGAATAAAAGAGCATGTATGAAAAGAGTAATGAATGTAAACAAAACAAGCTCGAGAGGTTTGCCAGAATCGTACAAAGTGGCGATCGATAGTCTCTGCCACTCGGCATCGATCGATCTCCAATCTCTCCAATCGGAACTAAAGGCTTGAGTATAGTAGCGACTTAATCCATACAACATCGCGGGAAATTGTCGCCTGGAGGCCTAGCACGATCGCTATTTTATAGTCACATAACATAACACAAATACATAAACGTTCACGCCGAATATCCCCGAAGGGGTTGGCAGAGGTACTAATACTTCTGAACATCACGTGACTTTGTCACCTGGTGTTCAGAGTACCCACGTTTTGCATGGACAGTGTACTCACGTGATAGGGGGCAGGCCTATCGCCGTTTTGTACGAATACACTGTCACATGACTAAGTACAACTCAGCCATGTGGGTTTCCTCACGATGTTTTCCCTCACCGTTAACAACCATGATAAATTAACCACACATATGTCTTTAGAAAAGACAAATTGGTGTAGGCCCGACCCAGGATTTGAACACTAGTCGTTTGCACGATAACCGAGTGTTCTACCCACTGGGCTATCACGGTTTACAGTCACAATATCGGTTAGAATGAGATGACTATGTAAGTGCGAATGACATGACTGTCTGTTTTATACCACGCGTTATCTAATTAAAAGGTCACTCGTGCTTTTCTTGCTGGTGTTCGGAGTACCCACGTTTTGCTTGCACAGTGTACTCACGTGATAGGGGGCAGGCCTATCGCCGTTTTGTACGAATACACTGTTATATGACTAAGTACAAATCAGCCGTGCGGATTTCCTTACGATGTTTTCCCTCACACTGTTAACAGCAATGATAAATTGACCACACATATGTCTTTAGAAAAGACAAATTGGTGTAGGCTCGACCCGGAATTCGAACCCTCATTTTCTGCACAATAAGCAGTGATCTACCCACCTATCTATAGGTTGCTAAGTTGAATTTAATAAATATATAAATATAATCTTGGTTGGCATTAGGGATTGCAATCCAGCGGCGTTTTCAATCCAGCGGAATTTTTGCTGGATTGACCTGAATCCAGCTGGATCCAGCACGGATCCAGCAAAACATGGAATGAAAATAAAAAGACGACATTTTTAAGACGTTTTTTGTTAATTTGTACTTCTAACGATAATCTTTGAATTCTTCCACTCATTTGGTGATATCTTATATTAATTTGCATCAGTTTTTAATAATTTAAGATCAAATTAATCATCATAAAATTAAATAAGAACCTTAAGCGGCCAGTACACAATGGCGGACGATGGCCCACTGCTCGCCATCGCCACTGTGTACAGGGGGCAATGGTGCATGATGGCGGACAGTTGCCGATCGTGGCGCGCAATGGCGCGCAATGGCGAAGTTGTCGGTTTTTCGGGCACACTTCAAAGGAATCGTGGCGTAGCATGGCCGGTGGTGTTTCCACAATGGGCCATTGTTTAGTTCGTCACCGACCGCTCATATATACTTATACTTTTTTGGAATATTTTATTGCAAAATGTATTTAGAATCACTATATGACGTAAAAATAACATAAATAGCGCCATAAATAAAATAAATTACATACATAATAATAAATAAATAGCTGCAACCATGATTATTTCGACGTCCGTCGCAAGTGGATTGCCAGGCAGTAATGAGCAATGGACCATTGTGTGAACACCAATTGATCGTGGCCTACAATTGCCAATTGCGAAGCGTGGCCCATCGTGGGCCATTGTGTACTGGGCGCTTTATATTCATATAACATTTAAGATAATGTTTCTAAGAAAGCACTATTCTATTAATTACGCTTATGTTTAATGATAGGACGGCTAATCAGTAGCAATCTTTCTCTCTTAAAAATCTTTTAAAATTCACTTAATTAACATTCTTTTAGAAAAGGACCGTAACAATAACACTATTTTAATTTTCAATAGTATTTTTGTGTCAAACAAAAAAAGCTTTGAATTATTTTCTCTCCGCTCGTGAATACTTAATAATTAAGCAGTTTAAAGCCTGTTGATAAAGGACTACTTCTTTTTTTGAATTCTCTGAAAGTAAGACCTTAGAAAACAAATTTTATCCAGAGTCTAATCTCCCAACCTGCATCGCACAAAACTGCATATGTAGCCGGCTGCTGAGAATGCCCTTTCGGCCTCTACACTGGTCGGTTTTAGGGTCATTAAATACTCATAAACCATTGATAAATGTTCGCCTCGCACTCCTTCGCTCTCATGAACGCTCATTTCTTTTTTCAATATCTTTTTCGTAATCTAATTGACCACTTGGCTTTTGTTTATTAAAGTTCTCCTTCTCTCTTTTAAGTTCTATCTCAAGCTCTAAAGTAAATTTTAAGGGTTTTGGGGAAAAGGGGCGCAGCGTTCCCTTTCATGAGGCACGTGCTATGTCGACAGACCGGCAACGTTGCCGCGTTAGTCGTCGATTCGAAAATGGTGGCAACTCAAAACTAAACAATAGAAATTGATACGTTTGCGGATCCGCATCGCTGGATCATGATTTATGCTGGATCCAGCATGTTTAAAAATGCGCTGGATCCAGCTGGATTGCTGAATGCTGGATCCAGCAATTGCAATCCCTAGTTGGCATTAAACATGCTGCCATTGAAGGAATATTTTTTTTTACATACTTTTACTTTTGTGTCACCGTGTGTGTAAACTGTTTTAGATTTCAATGACAAGTAAAATTACAAATTAAGGGGTAAATGGAGTTTTGCTTAAGAATGAGATGTTGACAAACTTCTTATGTACAAAGTGGCAATTGATAGTCTCTGTGCCCACCCCTATGGGATGTGATAGCATGAGTATATGTATATATTGTACATTTGAACCATATATATCTACTTTTGTTCCTTTATATTGTATTATTTGCCGTGTAGTGCCGGCTTAGAATGTCGCTACCCCTTCCTACCCACGGGTGTCGTAAGAAGCGACTAAGGGTATTGGGGCTTTTTATTGGATATTTGGGCGATGCGGTTGGAGACCCATCACCAAAAACCTTTATTTTACTATCTTTTTCCCACACAACTTCCAAAAGTGGCTGAGGAATTTATAATTCCTTGGCTCTGGCTACCCCTTCTAGGGAATTACAGCCGTGAGTATATGTATGTATGTATATTGTATTAAAAATATATTTTTTCATTTTCTTTTAATTTTTTTCCAACATGCGATCAGTCGTTGGACTGTAAGCAGTTCTTTTAAACGGTATCGTGACTTTCAGGACTGGCCTATCCATTGATAGGCTGTCCTTCATTGATATTATATTTTATTTAACTTTGACTATATATTATCCCAGATGGCTTCGTTTCAGGCGTCGGGTCATTTCTGGCTGTGTTAGTGACCGCGTCAATTCATTTTCATGATTTATTATCCTGTATCTATCTGTAGGCTTTTGTAAGATGCTTGACTTCCTCTTTCACGGTAGGAATTTCTAAGTATGTATTTCCTCAGTTTTTGTAAACCAGAGAGCTCTTGCTATGGTCCTCAGTGCGTTGTTTTGGAATCTTTACAGTATTTCAATATTGCTGGTTTTTGCCGTACCCCACAACTGTATACTATATGTCCAAACGGGTTTTAGTATGGATTTATAAATAAGCAATTTATTGTTTAGTGACAGTCTTGACTGCGGACCGAGCAGCCATTGTAAAGATCTAAAACGGTAGCTCAGCTCATCACGTTTTTTCTGGATGTGTGTTTTACAGGTTTGCCTCCGGTCAAGGTGAAAACCTAGGTACTTTACAGAATCTGTGTGTGGTAAAGAGAAAGAAAGAAAGAGATTTATTTGCTGCATAAAAGGCACAAAAACTAACAATATGCACATAAGAAGAAATAAAAAATGTAAAAAAAATACAGAAAAAAAAAATATAACACTAAAATAATTAAAACACAAAACAAAAATTAAATAAAAATATCAAAAAGTGATTAAAAACTAAAAATAAAAAAGACAAAAAACACTATAAAAACAAGTAAGTGGTAAGTGTCAAGTTAAAGTCATTCTCAAATTTGACCCCCGGGCAAACAAAATGATTGGATTTAGCGGCACTAGCCTTGATCCTCCAACTCTTCATCCAATCATGTATCTTGTTAAGATGTGTTTGCAAAGTCGCTGATGCTTGCTCTGGGCTACCACTTGAAGCTAGTACAGCAGAATCATCTAAAAATGTTGCAGTCATCACTGTTTCTGACACAGGAACATCAATGGTGTAAATAATATACAATGTCGGCCCTAGGACTGATCCTTGCGGTACCCCCGCTTGTATATCATACATGTCGGAAACAGAATCGTTAATTTTAACATAAAATGACCTGTGTTCAATGTATGATTTCAGTAGCAGAAACATATTATGAGGTAGGGTCTTCTTGATTTTATATAGTAGGCCATTATGCCAAACTTTATCGCCTGTTGCACATCCAGAAATACGCCACAGCAATAAAGCTGTTTTTCCAGTGCATTTCTCACTTCTTCACAAACTCTGTGTACTTGTTCCCCTGTCGAATGATTGCTTCTGAATCAGAATTGATGAATGAAAAATAATAGTTGTAACTAAAATAAAGGCTGTGTAGTCTATGTGTAGAATAGCACTACCCCATTTCTTCCGGTGGGTGTACGTAAGACGCAGCTAACAGTATTGGGGGCTTTTAAGCTTTTTATTTAACCATCTTTTCCCCATATAATTTTCCAAAAGTGGTTGAGGAATTTCTTATTCCTTGGCTCTGGCTACCCCTTCTAGGGATTAATAGCCGTGATTATATGTATGTATGGAAAAGAAAGTTTGTTCAATATTCAAAGACTTAACATAGTTAGCTTGATGTTTGCATGATATTTTAAATCACATTGGAATAATGAGTTTTGGTCATGATTATTTAAAAATTTATTGAAATATAAGATGTACATTCCTGAACATAGTTCTGCATTTGCTTTTATCATGTCTTTCTGAAGAGATTTATGTGTAAAAAAGATGGGTGTGAGTGTGGATGCATACAGCATGTTTATCATATACTTACACTAAAATGTTGTTATTGTCTGTTTTCATATGTTTTTCTATTTGATTTCCTTTAAGCTCCTTGTCAATGTTAAGAACATCATACACCAATGTAGCAATATCTGATGTAGGGAATGGTATTTCAAGGGCTCTGAAAATAAGTAAAAAGGATATAAATATTTCTTACATTACATTAACTTAACATTATTTGTACTTAGTCATGTGACAGTGTATTCGTACAAAACGGCGATAGGCCTGCCCCCTATCACGTGAGTACACTGTCCATGCAAAACGTGGGTACTCTGAACACCAGGTGACAAAGTCACGTGATGTTCAGAAGTATTAGTACCTCTGCCAACCCCTTCGGGGATATTCGGCGTGAATGTTTATGTTATGTTATGTTAACATTATTATTTTATGATAAAGCAAGAGTATTCAGGCTATTCAGCAGTAAATGAAGGATTGTTTGGACAAAACCATGGGATGGGTTCTCGGTTTGGATGAAGTATCAAGCAGATTGGTTTATTAGGCTTCACTATCTATGTGCCAGTTAATCTGTTACCAGGCTGCACCATTTTATGAAAACTAAAGTTATACAGTTGAAATTTTAACAGATATTGTATTTCTGTTGCTGCTATTATTATTATTTTATTAAAAATTATACATAAAACACTACTCATGGGGATAAAATTTAACATTTTAATGTTGCCTCTTGGAAGATCTGCTTGTGGACATTATGTGGCAAAAAGATGGAACATTAAAGAAGTACATTACTACACAACTTCTTAATGTCAAAATAAAATAATTGTTATATTTGTAAGAAAGAAAAGATTTAATTTGAATTACACAAAAGGGGTTACAGTAAATAACTCGAATAACATAAGAGATTAAGGTTGATAATTATATTTTTAAAAATTGAAAAAAACTCTTGTTGGTCTAGATATAAGTACTTACATGTGTTGCGAAAATTTATCCTGAATTTCCATCACAAAAAATATTTAATTTACAGAAAAACAAGGCCTTATCACATTATTTTCAATATTCTTCTTATACATAAATTAGACCTTATTAAACTCTGCAATAATCTCAAAGTAAGAGAATTGTTATAGGTTAGGTTTGAATATAAACAATGGAAAGTAACAACCAACCAACCGTGGTCACAGAAGACTTAATTTCATTTCAAGATATTTGTACTTATTTGAAAGGAATAATAAATTTGGATCTATCTTTTAAATAATAAGGAATCAATTATAAAAGAGATAATTTATAAATATTATATACAGGAATAGCTTTTTATCTTTTTATATTGATCAAGATCAACTATAAATCAATATCAAATCAATCAATACATAATAAAGCCCTGGTAGGCATGTGAATGGGAGGTTTTCCTTTTTTTCTTTTTTTTTTCTTCCCTATTCTCAGGATAGATGGCGCCAGACTAGCTATGTTACTGGTAGGAACGGAACGTAGCACCGTTTTTAACACTTGGATGTAATGATATCGTAAAACGGAACGTACATAAAAACGTTCTGATTTGAAAGTCTAAATTAACATCAGTTTAAGCCAAGATAGCTCAAAAGTAAATAAACAAAGACGGTACTTATATTTAACATTATTTGTGTTGTTTTTACTCGCCAAAAAGTTACTCTATGGTGCTGTGACACATGTTTATAACGTTGACATTGGCGAAATTATTGTGTGGCGAAATTGTGTGGTAAGTAACGTAGTTACATCAACGCCATCTACAGAGCTCTAGGAAACTATGTTGTTTTTTTATTTCTCAAAAAGAAAACCTCTCATTCAAAAGGGTTTTGTTATGGCAATAGCACACTACGGATACTTGGATAATGTAAACCCAGCCTTACAAAAAACAACAGATAAGTCGGACTTTAAAAAAAAACTATTTTAGTCTGTGATAATGTGTGTGTGGCGGTGACTGACAGGTTATCCGCTACTACAAGTTTACAGTGTTGCCAACGTAGGCGATTTTTCGCCATTTAGGCTACTCAGATTGGAAAACGGCGACCAAAAAATCGTAAAGGCGACTGGTCGCCTTTTAGGCTACTCAAAAAAGATTAAATTAACCTTAATTTATAATCGAATTACGACACAAATAAGCACAAAAAAAATATCTACATCAGAAGATATACGATAATCAAGATAAAAAGATGGCAAATCCCTTCACCCATATTGAAAGTTTCATCTCTAAATACCTCTGAGGTATTGAGATCATGTTGGCACTACTGTGAAAATATCACAGGTGGAGTTGCGAAAATTTAAATTCGAATCAACCGAATATTCGAATCAGAATGTTGATTAGAACTATTCGAATCAGGAATTTTTATCCTCTTACCCTTTAGGAGTACTAACAAAACAGGGCAAGAACAGAAACCGCTCGCAGCAGATCAAGCACAATAATGTTTTAGAGTCTGGGTAATGAGTCTTTGGACACGCCAATTTAAAATCTTTTCTTTCTTTAACTTTTAAACACAGTTTTGATACTTTTTTTTCTTTAAATAACTTTAGACTCTAGTTTAAAAAACTAGTTGTTTAAGTGTTAAGTACTGATTTTATTGTATGTACGGGAAGTTATAATATAAATACGAAAGTAAATAGTTAAAAAGGTGGTTTTTTAGTTTAGTTTCGGGTTTGGGCTACTTTAGGCTACTCAAGCTTTGAAAATTGGGCGACATACGGTCTTGACTTGTTGGCAACACTGCAAGTTTATAGGAAAATTAAATTAATTGATAATTTATATTTCCCAAAACTGCCTAGTATCTGTTTCAGTATTGAGTAAAGTTACATATTATATATGCAACAATACATGTAGTAACTATAAATAAGCTATTCAAATAAGTCAACTATCAATAGGACCTCCCTTATGGTGAAATTCGTCTTCATGTAATGTGGTTGATATAGAAATCCGATATAAAAAGTAAAGATGATGGATGGCAATGATTTAGCTACAGAAACAACCAGGAGAGGTGTCATTTCGCAAGCATGGAATCGGGCTTCGCAGGTATGTATATTGTTTGGGACTTGCTAATATGCTTTCCGAAAACCCTTGATTGTATTGTAATTTGTTTGTACCTATTAACTTTGTGATATTGAAAATAGATTCAATCGGAACATCAAATTCAATAGTAAATCTGACTTACTGCTGATTCCTGTTTGATTAAAACTATGTACTTCTAACTAGTGTAGTGACTTGAAACTGCATTTCATATGTATAGCAAACTAGGTTTTTCTTTTGTATATCGATTTATTTATTTAACCAAATGTATTTTCTCATCTTCTGATAAACAACTCAGTATCCTTTACGAGTAGAGTTACTAAATAATCTAGATTTTAAATTTGTAATCTTGGTTTAATTTAAATAATGGAAGCAGAAAGAAGACACCCATAATAAAATTAAAAGTTGATTGTGTTTCATATTTCTATCAGTCTTGTTCATATTAATAACTTAAAAAAATATTATCAGTAAATGACCAAAAATACTGACAGGAAACTATTATTATTATCATATTATTAACTTCCTTTACAGGTCTTTGTATCTTGCAGTATGATTTACTCAACATGCATAACTACTTAAATGTAATCTTATGTGCACACTGATTCTCTAGAAACATTTAATAAATTAATTCTGATTACCTATGTTTAAACAATTAAAAGTAAGAACATTGTATTTACTTACTCAAAATGTCATCTATACTTGTTCTGGCAAAATGTGGTTCATAGCTCCTGTAGCATAAGGTGTGTGAGAGTGAATATATCATGTTAGAAGTGAGATACTGACAGATTTTGTATGAGAATACCAAATCCATTTTCAATCTGTCAGTTTCTCACATCCCATGTGACAAACACATTCTCAGAAGCCTCATGCTACTTTCATTTCTTAATCACTTAAGGATTTGTGGTTGAATCAACCCTTGTTTTGCCTGAAGAGTGAACCAAAATGATAAGGAATATACGCAGGTTACTTCAACAGACACATTAACATATGACTAAGTGTTATTCCACCATGTAAGTGTCCATGCAATAGAAGAAGAAAGAAGAATTTAATTATAAGTAACCTTAAAATAATGTTATAATTAATTCATTTTAAAATTAAAAATGAATAATGCATGGTTTGTTTTGCCCTTCTAGATTTATCAAAGTACACTTGATAGATGGACACCGCACACAAGGGCAAGATGGGCAGGTGCTGTCGTGCTTTTGCTAATATTTTTGCTTCGAGTTTTTACTAAACAGGTTAGTTATAACCATTCATTAACAATCTATAAACATCAGTTCCCCTGTTCTGAAGTAGTTGTATTGACAACAGATTATTAACAGTATTGTTGTATTTTTTTTATCGAAAAAGCTGTTATGTTTAACACTGTTATTTAGTGTAGCTGTACATAAGATATATTAAATGCAAGCAGATTTTTAAACACTAGATTCACTTAAGTATCAGAAATAATTCAAATATTTGCACAAATAATATTTATACAATAACTGAATTACTTTTTCACTTAGTTTTGAAATTGCACAATTAATTTTTATTTAGTTTAATAATTTCACAATTACTAATCTTTCACTTATCAGTATCAGCAGTAACCCATTTTTCCTTGTGTGTTTACTTTTTGATTGTATATTGTTTTCTTTTTGTATTGAAAGAAATAAAAGAAACAATTAAGTCATATTCATCATCAACTTGTACACATTTCTGTCCGTAGTATTTTATTCTTATTCTCTACTCTATCATCTCATTATCAGAATCAGCATTGTCCATCATATATGATTACATGTTTTCTTATGTACAGATTGACTGATTGATGTGAGAGATTGGGCCAATATTTTTGATAAGCTACAATCAAGGCATATTTCTTGTCCTTAGAACCACCAAGTATAAAAACTGATGAAAATTATTCTTGGTTGAAATAACAGAGTAGTTATCATTCATTAATTAATTGTTCATCTGGAAATAGACTTTTCTTTTTCTAACTTAAATCCTAGGGTATCCAGATTTTTAAATAGCCTTGGTCACTCTTATGGTCTTTTGGGTAAAACCAGTTCTTTTTCCTTGTTTGAATCTTGCCAGCATGACCTTAAATCAACATATTTATTTTTTCTTACTTGTTACAGTCACTCTTCCTGACATAATTCCTGTAATTGTATAAAAGCTAATGCTGAACTTTAAATCAAAAGCATGACAAATAACTTGGCTATTCAAAAATATACTTATAGTTACTAATTTATAACATAATTAATATGTTGGAAAGTTACAACCTGCTAATGTAAAAAAAAGACTATTCTAGAATGTAATACTTCAAAAGTTGTCAGATGAAACCAGAAAACAATTAAAATAGAAATTCAGAAATACTTAATTAACTTTCATAATATTGTTTGAACTTAAATAAGTTTTCTTTTTATTTCAGGGATGGTACATAGTTACTTATGCCTTAGGCATTTATCATCTTAATTTATTCATTGCATTCTTGACTCCAAAGATTGACCCAGCGATGGATTTTGATGGTAAGCAAATTGTTTATGTGTTATGTGTGAATGTTGTGATGGAAAATTAAGTCACAATTACAACAACTTTTTCATGCTAAATTGTAAGATATTAGTTGTATGATATTTTAATATAAATGCTACTATGAGGTTGTAACACAAGTTTGAAGTAGGCAGGCAGTTGGTCTTATGGGTAACAAAGAGGAAGTACGCAATGCTTTCTAATGTAACATCTTAGTGAATGAATGCAAATGCTTACACCCATGCAGACTTGGGAAGCAGTTCATTTTAAGTGGTTGCAGGATGATAAAGTTGCTAATTATAATTATCAATAGCTAAGGCTCTTGGGAATTCCTAATTTGACCGTCTTTTCTCACCTCACCCCTCTCAACTTTTTAAAATGGATAAAGATAATTCTAATTTAGGCTTTTTCAGTGATTTTTGGGCGATGCTGTTGGAGACCCATCACCAAAAACATTAACAATCTTTTCCCCACACAACTTTCAAAAGTGGCTGAGGAATTTCTTATTCCGAAGCTCTGGCTACCTCTTCTAGTGACTTATGGCCGTGAGTATATGTATGTATGTATAATTCCAAAACTCAGAGCTGTGACAAAAGGTTAGGTTAGTTTCCAAGTTCTGTAACTTCTCTTGCTTTAATAGTATGGGCTGCTTGGATTATTTTTTATTTATTTATTTTATAATTACGGAAAACTTACAGCTAGTTATAATTAATTAGCAACTTAAAAGATATCTAAAAGCCAATTATCAGTTTTCACTGTTACAAAACTTAATAATAATAAAAAGCACAAGGTTGTACACTCATAATTATGCTAACAATTGTTTATTTTTTATACATATAATTAATCATACATAACATATAATAGGATGTACCTAATATAAAAAAAATAATAAAACAATATAAAGGTATAACTATATAGAAAAAATGATAAGACATACTCTATAGTTAACTGCTACTACCGCTGCGCTAAAGAAGATACAAAATTGCGTATAAAAGTTGATTTAACTATTTCAAAACTACTGCCAAATATATCGACCTCGTTTGAGTTGCAAAGACTGTTAATTGTATTACTTGTGCGTATGGAAAAGAAGTTTTCCTGGAAGTTGGTGCTGCATGCAGGTACGTGGAGGGTTTTAAATTTCCTAGATGGTCTGGTCGGAACATTGATGTTTACTATCTGTAACAGCTCCGGACAATCTATGTAACCTCTTATTATTTTTAAAAAGAAAATAACATCAGCCACTGTCCTACGGAGTTTAAGGGGAAGGAGATGGAGACGTTCACATCGGTGCTCATAGTCGGTGTAGGGAATCTTAAATTTAAATCCGATGTAGCGTGTGAACTTTCTCTGAATCTTCTCCAGCCTATTTATATAAACCACGTATTAAGGGTTCCAAATCTGGCTGGCATATTCAAGATGACTTCGAACATACGCACAGTACAGCAGCTTTACAGTCTTCATTGATTTAAAAGGCTTAGAAGCTCGCATAATAAAACCAAGAGATTTGGATGCTTTACTAACAATGTTGTCTATATGCTGATCGAATAGTAATTTGCTATCATACGTGACACCTAGATCACACGATGAAAGTGCCCTAGCTAAATTTTGACCTTTGATTGTGTAAGCAGCTTCGAACAAATGTCTCTTTCTAGAGAAAGTAACACAAAAGCACTTAGAGACATTTAGGTCTAACTTGTTACTTACACAATAATGGTCTAGTCTGCAGAGATCCTCTTGGAGACACAAAGCATCAGCAGCATTGTTGACAACCATAAATACTTTCATATCGTCAGCAAAAAGTAAATGGGAGGAATTTTTAAAACAAGAGTCAATGTCGCCGACAAAAACAATAAATAGTAGGGGACCTAAAAGAGAACCCTGTGGTACTCCAGAGGGGATACTTCTCCAAGCAGATGTGTAACCATTAAGTACAACTGCCTGAGACCTATTACTAACATATGATGTAAACCATCTGAAAAGATTACCTCTAATGCCAGCAAAATTAAGCTTGTTCAGGAGTAAACAGTGGTCAATTCGGTCAAAGGCTTTGCTATAATCTGTGTATATTGCGTCGACTTGATCACCATGATCCAACTTATTTGTAATAAAATCACTAAACACTAAAAGGTTAGAGACCGTGGATCTACGTTTAAGAAAACCGTGCTGGGCTGGACTATAGGTATGCTTCAAAGCGCTGTAGAGCTGCGAGTAGATAATGCGCTCGAGTATTTTGGATAGTAGACACAGTTTGGATATAGGCCTGAAGTTCTCTACGCAGTGTTTGGCGCCCTTCTTATGGATTGGTGGAATAAAGGCGGCTTTCCAACGAGAAGGCATAATACCTTCACTGATACAGCGTTGGAAAAGTAATGCAACCGGTACACTTAATTCAGATGCACAATTCACTAAGAAAACGGCTGGTATGGTATCAGGTCCTGCTGATTTGGTTAGATCTAATGAACGTAGTAGTCTTTCAACCTCTGATACACTGATTTCAACTGAGCCAATGTCACAATTTGTGTTGGAGGGGGCTATAGTATTCATAATATTCTGTATAGCGTTGTTAGAAGAAATATTCCCATTACTGTTATCCAAAAAAGTTGACTGAAAGTAAGATGAAAAAAGTTCGCTTATACCCTGGCCAGTGTCAGATGTTACTCCAGCAAGAGACATACAAGAGGGGAAAGTACTATTATTATTTTTACTTTTTAAGTACGACCAGAAAGCCTTAGGGTTAGTCTTAATAGAATTTTCGATGCTTGAAATATAGGCTGAGAAACGATATCGTTCGGTTTTATTAACTCGGTCTCTCAGAAGGCGAAACGATGACTCATCCGATAAATTCCCATAGTTTTTAAACTTGATCAAACATTTATACTTTTCTCTAACCATCTTTATGAGAGAGCTGTCATACCATGGAGGATATTTTAGCCTAGATTGATTATGGGTAGGAATGTAGGTGTCCCTTAAATTCATAGAACACTTCAACTGCGTTATTTAAATCAACTGCGCTTAGCATCGTGGCCCAGTCCGTGCTATTCATAAGTTTTTTTATTTCTGAGTAATCCCCACGGTTGTAAGAATAGCGTTTGTGCGGAACACTAGGTAACGGTTTAAAGTTACCGAATGATGCATAAATAAAATTATACTGTATTACTTTCTGCTAAAAGCACATTTAATATAGCCTAAGCTGTGAGGTATGTTTTTTTAGAGTCTGGCTTGATCCCGAAGATGATTGTCATATTAATTTAAGTACCAGTACTAGTTGGTTTCAGATAAATCTTGTGTCTCTTTATCATGCAAGATGTGGATAGCCACATTTGGAAATTGTTGATTTGGTTATAGACCCACATGGGGCCTATTGATGGATGGCCTTTCAGTGAAAGTGAACTTCTGTGTGAAAGATTTGGAGTCACTGCTTATATACAGAAATGAGTCAATTTTCATACTTACTTTACTCCCGATTTTACCGAACATTGTGTTTCATTCCCCTACAAAAAATATTAAAAGTCTCGAACAAATTCTAAAATTACAATAAAAAAAGTAACATGCAAACTTCACTTCCCTATTTCGTTCACTTAGGGTTAGAATTTCGTAATTGCCCTTCTAAGTTCACTTTCATAATAAAGGACAACCCTGAAGAAAATTTTGTTTTGTCGGTCAGTTTTGAAGTATTATCTAAGCTAGGATCATAATTTAGCATTTAGATTTGTATTTATATGTGGATCCAGAGAAAACAGAAAAAAAGAGACCTGTTAGATTAGCAGCTCGAGTGAAAAATATTGACATTTAGTTCGCATAAAATGTTATCTTTTACTTGCGTCACAACAGCAAAGAAATAACTTAATCATACCATGATAATTCGAATCTTTTCAAATAAGTCTAGTACCTATTAAAAAGTGATTTGTGCACAATTATTTTCAGGAGAAGATGATAACGGGCCAGCACTTCCAACCAGAGCAACAGAAGAATTTCGACCTTTCATTCGTCGACTGCCTGAGTTTAAATTCTGGTTATCTGTTACCAAGAGTACCTTAATTGGATTTGCTTGTACATTCATCGACGCTTTCAATATTCCAGTATTTTGGCCTATTTTAGTTATGTACTTCCTTACACTGTTCTGCATCACTATGAAGAGGCAAATAAAGGTATGTCTTTCTGTCAACTTTATGTGTAGTGTTTCACTTAGTTTATAATTATGAGAGCATTGTACAATATTGAACAAGCGTGCAAAGTTAGTGATACCAGCGTGGCGTAGCTTTATTAGGGGAATTTTAATAAAGAGGATGCGCTGTAATGACAAATTGCTCACGTGTCATACAATCCTTTTTTTACACTAGTCATACGAATATTTTTGATACATACAAGAAAACTGAAAATAACAGCATAAGATACTACCAGCGGTGGATTTTTAACTCTTTTTCTGATTATGTGCGCGGTATGCACAATACTTGGCTGCCATGGCAAACTAGGTTACTACTGATAAATAAAGAATAAATAAAGGAAAGAAAAATTTCGACACAGGCGGGAATCGAACCCGCGACCTCGGGTATACGCCCCCCTGATTCCCGCCTGTGTCGAAATTTTTCTTTCCTTTATTTATTCTTTATTTATTAGTAATAATCCCCACATGAGGTTTTCATGAACAAAAAGATTTTAAACTAGGTTACGTTAAATAAAATACTTAATACTTATCAAAATAAAAAAATATCAGTAGCACAGGATCAGTCGTTATGAATGTTTGTTTGTCAATTCAATTCAATTTTTGTTTAAGTGGCTTCAATCGTGTTTGCCACAATTATTTCGCCAATGTCAAGTGAGATGCAAGAAAGTCACCCTATGTGAGTTTGGCCGGTGAATTTACTTATATATATAATCGAATGAACATACTTGAAGACTCTCGAGTTAACACGAATCTAAAACAAAAATTAGTAAATTGGACAACACAATGTAACTACAACACAAAATACATAAGATGTAACATACGTGCAATAAAATAGGACAACACAATTAATTTACAATTTTAAGTTATTACTAAATATAAAACGGCACAAAGTAGAAAAAAAGGGAGAATCAACTAAGGACAACAGATATTTCATATTAGTAGGGAGAGGAATAGACGGAGGGAGATTTTCATAAAGGGAAGGAGATAATTGACAACCAAAGAATAAATGGTCGACAGAGCCCTCAGCCAGACCACACTCGCACAGCGAATGATCTCTCACCCTGATCTTTGCAAGAAAAACTGGAGTACATGCATGACCAAGACGCAGTCTAGTAATTGTGGATAGAACCCATCTATCAATATTATGAAATCGGCGTCGAGTGAACCATGGCCGTGATGGAATTTGGGGTTGAATATCGCCGTAGTGGATTCCTTTTATCAATTTCGAGCGGTTCCATAAATTCTGCCAAGACTCTAACATACGAGGTTTCGCCAAAGCGCAAAGATCGTGAGCATATATGAATGGATGACGAACGGGAGCTGAACCGACTGCGTTTTTCGCGTAGGAATCAACAGCTTCATTATCACTAATACCTGAGTGGGAGGGTATCCACACCAAAACAACGTCCAGGCCACGTTGTAGACAGTCATATAAACAATCTCTTATGTCCAGAATGAGAGGAAATTTGGTCTTGGATCGAAAAGGATTTGACGTAATCGTTTTTAAGACAGATAAGCTGTCTGAGAATATGACAGCCTTAGAAATATTATGAGCCAAAATATATTTCGCCGCTTCCAATATAGCGAGAGCTTCTCCAGTGAACACTGATGATTGGGGAGGGGATGAAAAGCTTAGGACAATTTTGAATTTAGGGATCCATACAGCTGAACCAACGTTTTCCATATTGGAGGACTTAGATGCGTCTGTAAAAAAGTACAGCCATCCTTTCCACCTGGAAGAGCAAAATTCCAAAAAAAGTGAGTTAGCACCTGGAGAATTTTTTGTAATACCTAAATTACAAATGACGTGAGGGGAGAATGTCAAGGAAGGAAACGAGTGCCCAAAAAGCGGGTTCCCAACTGACTGATATACTGGAGGCGAAAGATCACATAAAAAATTAAAACTTTTAACTATGGGTGGAATATTATCACTATTTACTAAAATGTTAGATAGATCCCTCAACTTCGGGAGAAGTGGGTGGGAAGAATTTTGAAAAACTTTAAAAACAAAACGGTCTGAGAGAAATTGGTGTCGAAGGCTTAAAGGAGCATCACAACATTCTACTTGCATAGCATTAATAGGAGTTGTTTTCATAGCACCCAAGATTATGCGTAAACAGCTCGCCTGGAGACGAGTCCATTGTATAAGGGAAGACTTCAATACCGGCAGAAGTAGAAATGAAGCGTAATCAAATTGGCTACGAACAATAGCATTATATAAAATTTTGAGAGTTTGCGGATGAGAACCCCATCGTACACCAGAAAGAGCTTTTAGAACATTTATACCCTTTTCACATTTACCAGCTACATAGTTGAAATGCGCAACACCGTTTAACCTGGAGTCTAGGACAACCCCTAAGAACTTCACCTTATTAACAACATGGATTGGAGTATCTTTAATTAATATGTTCACGTCAGGGATAACTCGTTGACGTGTAAAAACAACGGCGCTACTTTTAGAAGGAGACAGAGAAAGACCGCGGTCTAGTAAATATGAATTCAAGTAATTTAAAGCAGTATTCATTTTATGCGCAGCCTCCTCGGTGGACTTGGACGCAGTGTAAAGACATATGTCATCCGCATACTGCAATACCTCACAAAATCCACTCACGCTTTGGTCAAGGTCGTGTGTATAAATACTGAACAGAAGAGGACTGAGCACCGATCCCTGTGGGAGACCTTTCCAGACCGTTCTTTGACATACAATACTCCCATTATCTCGTATTAACAGAATCCTATTTACAATCAGGTTGCATATAAAGTGTGTGAGCCTCATAGGGATATTCAGATATAGCATGACCTGCCTGAGCACCTGAAGCAAAACATTGTCATATGCAGCATTAATATCGAGAAAAGAGCCCAACAGGTATTCTTTTCGACCAAAAGATGAACGTATATCTGTAGTTAGAACAGCTATGCTGTCCATAGTTCCCATTCCCTTTCGAAAACCAAACTGTGAGTTGGCTAAAATACCTTGGCTTTCCAAAAACCATTCCAGCCGGTTCTTAAGAAGATGCTCAGAAATCTTCAAAAGAACAGAAGATAACGCGATTGGACGGTAGGACGAAGACTCAACCGGACTCTTGCCATTCTTAAGTAATGGGATGACAATCTGTGACTTCCAAGAATCAGGTAGAGAACCAGTCATAAAAAAGCTGTTAATTAAGTTAAGGTACATTACTTTAGTACTATCATTAGATTTATAAATGAAGGAATACGGAATTCCATCCACTCCAGGAGCTGAGTCGGATAAGCCACTCAAAGCAGTGGATAGTTCAAGTAGAGTAAAATTTTGGTCAAAAGTACTATTGGAAGAGAAATTAAGAGGAATAGGGAGTAGGTCAAGAGATGGAACTGAAGGTGGAGCTATTTTGTCTATAAAATTATTGAGCCACAAAGATGAGTCATTTGAGGAAGGAGAGGTGGAGGATATGCCTTTTCTGAATTTTTTCAGTTGCTTCCAAACTACGGATGGGGGAGTTTTAGGAGAAAGTGACTCACAGAAAGATCTCCAACCACATCTTTTTTTCTTATTTAAAAGTCTTCTAGTAGCAGCAGCAACTTGTTGGAATTTAACATAATTTTCAAAAGACATATTACTAGCAAAAGCCAGTTCGGACTCATATCTTTTGCTCACTGCATTTGAGCATTCACCATCCCACCAGGGAGGGGAGGAATATTTTTGTCTTCCAGTTTTAATGGGGAATGATTCATCAGCAGCTGATTTAATTCCATCAACAAACCTATTGTAAACTTCAATGGCATTACTGTTGGACACGGGTGGCAGAGAGGAAATCTTGGATTCCAAAGAGGAAGCATATTCACACCAGGCTATAGGGGAAGATGGCAGTCGATATTTTAACAGGGGGTTGGGATCTGGTGGGGGAGGGGAGTTTGAAGGGAAAGAAATGATGATGGGGTAGTGATCACTGCCACAGGAATCAGCGAGAGTCCTCCATGAGATAGAGGAAGCAATAGAAGGGGAAGACAAGGAGAGGTCTACAGCACTCTTCCAGTTTTGTGAGGGGTTTACTCTCCTAGTCGGAGAACCATCATTCAAAAGGCAAATATTAAGGTCATGAAGCATTTCCAAGAAAGTGAATGAGATAGGGTCGCAATAGTAGCTGCCCCACATAGTGTGATGAATATTAAAATCACCCATCACAATAATGGGGGAAGGAAGGGAAGAGAGAATGTTCTTAATTTCAATCACAATGGAGTGAGAAGGAGAGTATATATAAAGAGAAACCACAGTAAAATCTTTCAACTTTACTGCAACAAAATTGAATCCATTACTGTGAGAAGGTATTTGCATTAGTTGATAAGGACTATTATGTTTGATGAGGATGGCACAGCCACCCCATCCATCATCCCTGTCATCCCGTAGACATGAATATCCTGGCACTCGTACATGAGAACCAGGGATTAACCATGTCTCAGAGAGGGCAAAGACAACAGGAGAGAATTGTTGTGCTAAAAGAGAGATTTCATATTTCTTGTGTCTAAGACTTTTCATGTTCCACTGTATGAGGTTTAGACCCATTATTAATAAAAGGGGCAAGATTCGATAGTAAAGAGGCAACGTGGTTCGGTATAAATTCATCACACTTGTTAAGCAAGTTGATGAGAGTGGATATTAAAAGTTCTATGAGGTTTTCATTGTGAGGAAGAGAGGAATTTGATAAACCGCAACCATTTTTCAGAGAAGATGGGGGGTCAGAAACTATGGCTTGATGAGCTGCCCGATCATACCCTTTTTGCAAAGGAGTCCGGGGCTTTGGAGAATGGAAAACAGTTTTCTTATAAGATACCTGAGGTGATGACGGAGAAGGAATAATTGGAGACAGAGGGGCAGGGGTAAAAAGAGTTGATGCAACATCAGCATATGACCTTCTCACAGCAGGAATTCTTGATGATGCCTCAAAGTAAGAGATAGAGTCCTGAGACATCAATAATTTAATATTTTTTTGGCGCTGTTGCTCTGGGCAATTTTTATGTGTGGCAGCATGGTTACCTGAACAGAAAAGACATGATATCTTATCTGACATCAGGTCACAGCTATCGCTAGAATGCTCTCCTTGACATTTAGAGCAGCGTTGTTTGGACCTGCACTGTGCTTTGATGTGACCAAAACGACAACACTTCAAACATTGAATAGTCGGAAGCTGGTAAATTTCCACAATCAATGAGTTTTTGTAGCTAAAAACTCTTTCTGGTAATATTTGCCCTTGAAAAGTTATTACTACTGACTGAGTGGGTACCCAGGACACTAAACCCTCATTAGTGACCTTGCGATTCAGTCGCCTTGCCTTCAAAACTGTACCGCAACCTGTCGGCAACTCAAGCGAATCCACAAATTCATCCATGTTCCATTCAACTGGAACACCACGTACTAGACCCATTTTCATGATACTGAATGAAGGGATTATGGCCTTAAGTTTATTGCTTGTAAGAATAGGGTGAGCAAGGAAGTCATTCGCTGACTGGGCAGATAGAAACTCAACAGCTACCCTGTTTCTACCCACACCTTTGATACCGTCATTTTTGATAGTTTTAATATTATTCTTATGAAGAAGTTGGCCTATTTTAATTGGACGGATGGAAGTACCGGCTGAGGGATCTGACTCCATTCGGCTGATATGGACTATAAAAGGACCCTTGTCCGTAAGAGAATAATTATTAATACCCTCAACTAATAAGGGGTGAACATACACGGCTTGTATAGATGCATTTGCAACATCTGGGTTAATTATTGTTTTCTTATTAGTTGGAGCCGGGAGGTCAGAGTCACCGAGTTGCCTTTTTCTGGCCTCTTTTGTTATGGGACTAAATAGCTCCGGTGATTCCGTATCCATAACATTATCCTCCTGATCAGGAGGATCCGGCGGTCGCGGAGGAGTTTTGAGGTTATTCATATTTAAACATATGAATAACCTCGGAAATAATAGGAAAGTTAGCTACAAACACTTACCACCACGTAGACACAGACAAACAAGACAGAAAACAAGTATTTGATAGTTAAAAATTAAAATAACACCAAACGAAAACAAAACACAAGTTTCTTTCAAGCAGTCAAGACAGCGAAAAAAAATGTTTGTTTGTCATTGGGAAGGCTTATGATCAGTAACGGATGCCTATTGGCTAATGATCATGGTGATATTTATGGCAAGAAAAACAGTTTGTGTTTATCTTAACTATTTCTGGTTGTAATATTATATAAGGTGTGTTTTGGTAGCGTGGTGTAGATTGTATATCAAGAAAGCACAAAGAAAAGTAGGTAATGACTTGCTAAGCCATAAAAACTCGACTGTACATTTAATATTATCAAGAACGTGCGTCCTGCAGTACCTTCAGTCTGCCTTCAAAGGGTCGCTTCCTAATTATTGTAACATAACTAAAGACGAAAATAAAATATTTGTCACCTCGTGTTCCGAGTACCTTTGTTCCCCTTGTCCAGGATGAAGCATTGTTACTTACCTTATAACTAATTACAAAATTTGTTGTTTCAGCACATGATCAAATACCGGTACTTACCATTCACACACAACAAGCCGAGATACAAAACTGTGGAGCCCACAGTAAGCGTGAACTGACAACAAGTCAAACACTGAGTGTTTAAATTTTAGATAATTTCCTTTAAACTGTTATTGTATTCTTATAATTACGTCATCATATAATACAGTTTTATTAATATGTTGTTCAAATTGTTTATTTTTTCTGGATGACCTAAGAATAATTATAAATCGCTAATATATTGTGAAAACTTATTGTTTTACCTTTATTTCCATTGTATGTTTTCTAATTTTCTTCTATGTGGATTATAGTGTGTTCGCACCTTTTAGCATATTATTATGTTCATTGACCTTTCTCATTATCTACTATTGCAAGAATCATATATGAATCGGCGAGTTAGAGATACTTCTAAAAAGTCTAATCATTAACTTGTCGTTAACCCTTAACTATTGACAAGAAGACTAATGTTTAAGAACTTAAGGCGCTATGCATCTCTTTCAACTCCTTTGCTGATGTCAAGCAAGTTTATTTGACTTATTTTATCATTTTACTTGAGACCTTGGGAAGGCGCTTTAGAGAACCAAGACGTGGTACTTTAACCGAGGTTGAATGTCGGCGCGTAGAGAGTCGACAGTGAAGAGAGCTGCAGACGCAATAACATTTAAATCGTTATCATGATAACGTTTCCACTGAACCTGTTGCTCTTCGCCGACGAACTTGATTATCTGTAAAGTCTGCACTTATGACGCGCTTTATAGGCAGAGTGAAAAATAAATCCAGAACATAAGTTGATAATTTTTAAGTAATTGCCGTGTAGTGTCGGCTTAGAATATCACTACCCCGTTTCTACCGATGGGTGTACGTAAGAGGCGACTAACGGTATTGGGGCTTTTAAGGGATTTTTGGGCGATGCGGTTGGAGACCCATCACCAACAAACTTTATTTTTACCATCTTTTCCCCACTCACATTTCCAAAAGTGGCTGAGGAATTTCTAATTCCTTAGCTCTAGCTACCCCTTCTAGGGATTTACAGCCGCGAGTATATGTATGTATGTTTAGAGTAGAATTGCTAAGGGAGGAAAAACAAAACTACTTTACTTCCTAGTATCATCGGAAAGTTGAAAAAAATAATGGGTATGAGTATAAAACCTTCTGAGACTACAAATATGATTAAAGTGCATTGTTCCATAAATATCTTCACATTAAAGAAGTATTATTTCCAGACACAGCCTATTGATGCTGGCTTTCATATTTAGGAAGATTGATTAGGTAAAATGAGAAAAGATTTACTTCTAGAGGGTGTTTGTAGTGTCTGCTTAGAATATCACTACCCCATTTCTTCCCGTGGGTATACGTAAGAGGCGACTTATGGTTTAGGGGCTTTTAAAGAGATTTTTGTGCGATGCTGTTAGAGACCCATCACCAACAACCTTTAGTTTATCATCTGTTCTCCACTTATAGGGATTTATAGCCGTGCGTATATGTTTGTAACCTGTTCAGTGTCTTAGAAATGTAATAACCTACCTAATCTAAATATAAAACAATTTTGAACAAAGAAGGAACGCCTTCAGCGATTTAACGGAAACCCATTTTTTCATTCAAAATTCGATACAAAACGTATGCATTTTGATGTACACACTACAATCAAGAATCGCTTCAAAGAATTCTCACGTAGATACTATGATAAAATACCTGATCACCTCAATCCACTACTAGGCTACTATACACTTGCTCGACTACTACACTATTTCGGGAGCTTAAGGCCTCAGAAGCCACTAGCGCTCATGGACAAAAAACATACCTTTTCAGAAACAAACTTCGCCGGCAAGTTCGCAGAAACCCAAATTACCCTTGAAGAAGACTTGCCCAAGAAACCCTTTGCCTCCCACTGACATAGGCCTCCCGAAGAACGCGAGAGTTCGCACTGTAAGAGATAAGAGTGCCGCCAAGAGTATGAGAGAGTCTAGCCAGGGCGGCCCTCAGCTGCCTGGCACACATAAAGTCATGGTAAGCCGCATAGGCCACAGGGCCAGCAGCAACCAATATTTTCGAAAAAAATAAATGCATTTGATATATTTGAAACCACGCAATTCCACCCGATAAAAATTAAATGGGATGACCTTAGAAACATATCTAACTGGACAGAAAAACTATTTTAGAAATCGATTGACTAATAACGAAGTAAGCACGTAACATTCATACAAAAAAATAAACATACAATCGAATTAATTAAATTTGAAGTCGGTCGAAAAATCGTATCTAACGATCTAACGAAATGTTTATGAAAAGAAACATACCGTCTGTATATGTAAATAAGATATATTTATTTCATGATTTTATTATACCATTTTATAGGCTTTCCAATTTAAATTTAATGTGTTTGTTTCCTAAATAAATGAAAATAAAAAAATAAATTAATGTAGTACTTATACCGAATGACAACTTTTTAGTCCCAAGCTTCTAAGAGCTATGTTGCGGACGAACAGACAGATAGACTTGGGCAAACGATAAAGGTTTGTTATTGACTATAAAACCCTAAAAATAAACAACAAAAACTTGGATTGTGAAAACGTGATTTCGAGTCATCCATTTGGAGTCCCAGTATTTTGAATAGCTTGGATATGTGTACACGCAGTTTAAGCCCGGCTTTAATGAGTGCATCTGCCATCTTTTTATAATAATCTGTGATCCAATCCTACCTATCTGTCACTGGTTATTCTGTGTTACTTTCTTCTCTTGCACCGAGTACGTACTAGCAATTTCAAGAATTTTTAAATTAATATCTATTTATTTAGGTCCTAATAACTCATATATTTACAGGAGAAAGAAACTCAAATCCTGACGCAATCCAGGCGTAAACTTCCTGATCGATAATCCTTACAGTACACTAGGTAAGTTTATCGTATAAATAACAAGACTAGTTCCACGTCAAATGTGTTAAAAAGGTGACACGTATTATCAGTGTAATGCCATGCCGATTTCATCTCATCGGCTTCTATACGTGGAGTTTATGCAGTGCTAGGTTAATGGAAACTTCGGTTCATGTTCTACGATTTTGTAAGTGATTTTTATTTAAAATTGTGCAGTACTTACATAAAATAAGCATTTTAAATTTATGTTGAAAATCATAATAATAATATTATCAAGTCCTTTTTGATTTCTATCAAATATATTCAATAATCAGGCTTCCTTTCAGTATTTATGAATCCCTGTATATGATTTATTTATTTAATCCCTTAATTGATCAATAGTACTGTTTTATTAATTGGTATGCTAATACATTATGTTAGAATTTCCAACTTCCATTTAATTTAAATATTGTAGCACATTCAAACAGAAGGATTATAGCACAACTAGCTCTGCTTAAAATGTATATAGAGTTGATATCTGGGTAGCCTAATCATGGAGACTTAACTTATGTTTTGTTTATCTGTTATAATTTTTTTAATTCAAAGTCAGATAATACATCTAAAAATTTGATTCCAACCATAGCTAAAGTTGAATATGCTAAACCATACCAGAATAAATTATCAATTAACATTAAAAGCATTTATTAATAATTATTTTTTATTGACAGACATCTAGTTATGTATGGTAGAAAAGGTTGTGCTTAGCAGAAGAAGCTTGTGAGCAAAGTGAATGCAATAGAGATGAAATCCTTCAGAAAACTTGATATGTTTAATATAGGATAATGTGAGAAATACATACATACATATACTCACGGCTATAAATGCCTATAAGGGGTAGGCAGAGCTAAGGAATTAGAAATTCCTCAGCCACTTTTGGAAGGTTGTGTGGGGAAAAGATGGTATAACAAAGGTTGTTGGTGATGGGTCTCCAACCCACAAATCCCTTACAAGCCCCCAATACCGTTAGTCGCCTCTTACGTACACCCACCGGAAGAAATGGGGTAGTGCAATTCTAAGCCGACACTACACAGCATTGAGAAATAGTCAAACAGGTATAAGATCAGTTGGTTGAAGCATAAAGATAGAATGGATAAAAGTAAATTGGCAAAAAATATTTGACAAGCCATATAGATGAAATTGTCAGTAGAGAGTAGAGTAGAGGATAACCATGTAAGATAAATTTATTTTATTTACTATTTATTTTATTTTCTTTGGAAGATTAACAGACTAATACAAACATTATAATACTTTATTTTTTATTTTATTTTTATTTTATTTATTTAGGTACAATTACAGAACTTAAACTAAAAACATATATTAAATCTAATTACAACATGAACATTCCTAGTCTAAGTTCCAGTTACAACTGCACACAACATTCACTTGTAATATATGCACGACAAAAAAAGAGAGAACATTACAGATCGAATATAGTTATACATTTATTTTTTTTTTATTTGCTTTTTTTTATAATTAGAATTAACTTAAACTAACTAAGCTTATATACATTAACTTAAGATTAGACTATCTACAAAAAAGGAGAGATAAAAAGATAACCTATTATGAATACACAATGCCATTTACAAATCTTCACCTATAGAGGTCCGAACTGTGAAGTATAAAATTAATCATTGCCAGTATAATTGTGGCAAATAGTAGTCTCAACCTTCCCCCATGAGAACTTTTTTTTTTTTTTGTTATTTTGTTTCTTTCCAACATGCGATCAGTTGTTGGACTATAAGCAGTTCTTTTGAACGGAGAACTAATGGCATTACTATATGTATGTATGTTATTTATACTTTTTATAATATCTCATACATGTATAATGTATATAATGGAACCTAGATTATCAGATCAAAAAAGATATAGACTGGACAATTGTGTGTACGTACATGTACATAACTTGCAAGTTTAAAGAAATAAATAAAATCAGACTTAATAAAATATATTAAATTACACAACCATAAAAATGAAAATTTTCCAATTCAATCATATTTTTACCAACAGTATTTTTGATCATATTATTATTTTTGTAAATTTGTGTTTGATGTGCAATAAAGAGTTATTCTATTCTATTTTGTTGTTTGCAATGGAGGTGTTGGTTGTAGTGCTGCTTTTCTAAGGTTAGGCAAACATCAGATTGAAAAAGAAACTGTGTTTAGCACACCAATCTGTGATAACATCCAGAGTAATTTAAATGAGTTTACGAAGAAAGTTTTCAGTCACACATGAGGGTTTCCATTTATTTGTGATCCTAACAACCTTAATCTTTTTAAATACTGACATCTCCATCACAGCTCATCTCCTCCAAGAGTCTCAAGCCTAAAGCAGCCCCGCAAAAATTACTCTGTATATTCTGATTGGATGTTATTTTATGGCGTTAATAAAGTATATGTTAAAGTTAATGTTATGTTCTTCAAATTTTGGTGTTAAACATTTTAAAATTTATACATACATATTATCACACCATTAATTCCCATTGGGATAGCCACATACATATACATTGCCACTTTGTAGCCTCCTGGCAAACCTCTCGAGCTTTGTCTACATTCATATTTTTTTTTGTAAATGCTCTTTATCCTCCACACTTCAGACACTTGACTATTTAAGTTTATTCTCTATTTTATCCATACATTAAATAAATAAATTTAGGACATTTAAAACACTTGTTTTTGGGGTTCCGTACTCAAAAGGTTAAACGGAACCCTATTACTAATACTCCGCTCTGTGTCTGTATGCTCCAGGCTGCTGCTATAACTACAAATATTAAAACTACCATAACACCAAATTTTTTTCTTAAAAGTGAGTACACTTTAATGACGTCAAGTGACTTAACAACTTCTGAATTTCGGGTGCAACTATCGCAATGATAAAGATTGATAAGCTTTTTTGTGTTTCTCGATTTTATAACTAGTGGAGTTATATAATTTAAATCTTTTTGTTCATGAAAACCTCATGTGGGGATTATTACTAATAAATAAAGAATAAATAAAGGAAAGAAAAATTTCGACACAGGCGGGAATCAGGGGGGCGTATACCCGAGGTCGCGGGTTCGAAACCCGCCTGTGTCGAAATTTTTCTTTCCTTTATTTATTCTTTATTTATTCGTGGAGTTATAGTTTGTATATGTTATAAATACAATTTAAGAAGAACGTGATAGCTCAATGGGTGGAACACCGGTTAACGTGCAAGCGACTAGTGTTCAAATCCCAGGTCGGGCCTACACCAATTTGTCTTTTCTAAAGACATATGTGTGGTTAATGGTGAGGGAAAACATCGTGAGGAAACCCACATGGCTGAGTTGTACTTAGTCATGTGACAGTGTATTCGTACAAAACGGCGATAGACCTGCCCCCTATCACATGAGTACACTGTCCATGCAAAACGTGGGTACTCTGAACACCAGGTGACAAAGTCACGTGACGTTTTATGTTATAGTAAGCTATTGTATTTGCCAATCGGTAGTTGTACAACTACCTACACATATGGCAGACATAATTTTTGGTAACGTCTTTGAAATTCTTTATTTGGAGCCAGCTGAATAAACATGAACGTAAGGAACATGTAATGGTGTGCTATATAATATTGATTACGACATTGTAATTTCATTAGTACTGTAACGACTCGGCGCGGACAAGGACTGCTGGAAGAGGCGAAAATGATGCATCAGCAATCCATGATGGTCGGAGACATGCTACCCATACACCCCGAAATGGCAGTGCACCCGGAGGAACTGAACAACGTCGGCGGCTACGACAGCAGCGGCTCGTTCGCTTATGATGACCTGTTTCCTGCACTGCCTCACGCTCAGGCACCCGTGCAGAACATTCAACAAGTCTCCAATAAACTACGCGTTGGCTCTTCTCTCCACACTCAAGTTAGTACAACTTTATACATACGTATTTATTTAATTGTTACGTAATATCGATAAGTCTTTTTAAAACAATGTGATGTTAGGTATTTCAGTAAGTGTGATAACAAAGTAATATACCAATTATTTTGCCAAGGTATTTCACGTGCCATATGAAGAAAGAAAGCAAGACAATGCCAACACATTTGGCGAAGGCGAGTCTCTGCGCACATGTCAATCGATCACCAAGGATACCGGAGCTCATATCGAAATATCGACAAGCAAAGATGGGAGCCTAACGTTTCTACTGACAGGAAAGCACAGCTCTGTCCTTGAAGCGAGGCGCAAGATTTTGACCCACTTCCAGCAACAGGTATTATTTCATCTAAGCCAAATATAAATGAATGAGCCAAGTAAAAATAAGTTGATTTTCATGTTATCTATTTTTCAGGCAAGCAAGCAAGTGACGATTCCAAAGGAGCATTTCAAATGGATATTGGGAAGGCAAGGTCAAAAACTGAAGGATTTGGAACGTATGACGGCAACAAAGATCAGTGTGCCAGGAATATCTGATAACAGTGAGATTATAACTATCACTGGTACCAAGGAGGGCATTGAGAAAGCCGAGCATGAAATCAGGGTGTGCTCTGAGGAACAAGTAAGATTGTTGTTTTGTTGATATGATGTCTTGTTTAATATGAACACCAGGTGACAAAGTCACGTGATGTTCAGAAGTATTAGTACCTCTGCCAACCCCTTCGGGGATATTCGGCGTGAACGTTTATGTTATGTTTATTGTTTTATATGATAGGTCTTACTTAATTGACAAACACCTACTTAAAATGACTTATACGTACATACATATACTCACGGCCATAAATCCCAAAAAGGGGTATTTATAAAACAGCCAAACTCGTGTTTACTAAGGTTCTCTAATATAATATTCTTTAATTATAAGTATTTTTTGAAGTTATCACATTCAAGATATGACTGGCACTTTGATAATAATTACGATAATTATTGTTTCTTTCACTACACATTTAATGTAATGAGATAATAACTATTATAACCAGTATGGTGATAATATGCCAATTGTGCTAAAAGTATTTTGAATATTAGACAGAATATAAACTTTTATCATTAAGTTAAACTGTTTCACTCCAATGATAGGCCGTGGATATATCATTTCAATGCGAAATAAAAAAATACTTAAAATACACAATTATTTTAATGCCAAGTCACATTTTTTTTTCGTTTTATCACAATGTAACTCGCCATAACCACTTCTAAACATAATATTCCACTTATAGTCACGTAAAGCACTGGAGCGAATCACAGTGCCAAAGATCTACCATCCTTTCATCATGGGACCATACGGCGAGCGCGTCGCGGCCATCACAGCCGAGACTGGCGCCAGGGTCCACATCCCACCTCAGTCCACTCAGAGTGATGAGATCGTCATTGCTGGAGAGAAGAATGGTGTTATGTCAGCTAAGGCCCAAGTTGAACAAATCTACGAGGAAATGGTTAGTAAAATTTAGCTCATCTCGTTTGTAAAATTCAATATAATATTCTGCACTCTATTTCATTTAAGATTATTTTAGAACTAGTGGATCGTCCCAGCTTCGCACGGGTAGCGTTGTTTTTTTAAATATCTGAGGTTTCTTTCTTCAGTCACTGCTCAAGCATTGTAAAATTCAGCGCAATGTTTTCAATTTATTAAATTTATAGCACTCCCTAAACAGTGTAGTTATGCGCTTCGATCAACGGTTCAGTATTTCCGATTAATAGCAAATTTTTAAATAAAACGCTATGAAGTATTTATAACAATCTAAAAAATAAATCATACGTGATTTAGGATGCAACTACTCGCGCCATCTAGTATGTTATATGTAAATTAGTAAAGATTTGGTTTTGATCACGGGCGCGATGGCTTATTTTATGTATAATTTCGGTGTTTGTCTACCGATTTCTATGTTTTTATTTTTATTGAATAGGTAATAATGTAACCTTTTTTAAATTTGGGATGAGTGAGACGTTTACAAACGTAAGAGTAAACAAATATAATCAGAATGATCCGAACTGCTAAGCTATCAGGTTTACACGTGTTATTGTTAGTCAACCGTAAAAGATAGACATAAACTGCTGAGGATTTTTTTTTAGATAATTTTATGAAAAATATTTCCGTCACACATGATTTCTATGTAAGTTTAACCATTGAGGCTGCACACGCGACGGAAGCTTAAAAAATTGAGTAACTTCTCCAGTTTTCCCAAAATTTCCCAAAATTCCCCTTTATTACTCTGCTGGAAAGTCTACAAAAACCTGCGCAGGTGTATGAAGAATAATTGTACCAAGTTTCGTTAAAATCCGTCGAGTAGTTTTTGTTTCCATAAGGAACATACAAACCGACAGACAGACAGACAGACAGACAGACAGACAGACAGACAGACAAAAATTTTACTGATTGCATTTTTGGCATCAGTATCGATCCCTAATCACCACCTGATGGTTATTTTGAAAATATATTTCATGTACAGAATTGACCTCTCTACAGATTTATTATAAGTATAGATTTAATTTAAGATTATTTTAGAATTTAATATCTAAAATAAAATATGAATAATTTGACAATTTAAATTAGGTGATAATTTTCGCTCAATGTTACAGGCTAAAAAATGCTCAACTGTGCGTGTAGAGGTGCCTAAATCTCAGCACAAATATGTGATTGGTGCTCGAGGAACCACCATTCAAGAGATTCTCAAGGAGACTGGTGTATCCGTAGAGATGCCTCCTCCCGACTCACCAACTGGCACCATCACCCTTCACGGACCGCACAACAAGATTGGACTTGGTAAGTCTTCTTCTTAGATACCTTTTCAGTATACCCACTCTTTTCCATCAATTGTTTGATATTTCATATCATAGTGACCTATTTATTTATTTATTGGAAATTTAAAGTAAGAAAGTTTAAGAAATTTCATGTCAAATATTTATTTTACAGCTTTATCGAAAGTGTGTGATAAAGCTAACTCAGTGAAAACGGCTACGGTTGATGCACCGACTTGGATTCACAAATATATAATCGGCAAAAATGGCTCTAACATAAGGAAGATTACTCAAGACTTTTCTAAGGTATTTTAGATTATTCAGATCATTTATTTAAATAATGTCTGAAATATTTGTAGATAATTTACGCAATAGTGGAAATAATTAAAGCATGGGAAGGTGACTTGGTAATTTATTTATGCAATCATTTTTTAATATGCTCATACTCTATTATATCTAATAAAATGTGACAATAATGTTACCAGGTGCATGTGGATATTACTCATTCCGAAGACAAGATTAAGATTGACGGACCCCCCGAGGAAGTAGAACGCGCGCAAGCTGAACTGGACGATTTTGTCAAGAATTTACTTGCTACTTTGACCTATGTGGAACTAGCTGTTGATCCTAAGTTTTTCAAACATATTATTGGCAAAAGTGGAGCAAACAGTAAGCCATATATATATCTGTACAATTAACAACGTTCATCTAGAATTTTCTATTTATTTAATATTATCTTGTTACAGTTAATAGACTGAAGGACGAGACTGGCGTAATAATTAATATAAATGAAAGTGACGGTAACAATATAATTAGAATTGAAGGCAGTCATGAAGGTGTTACGAATGCAGAAAGGGAACTCAGGGAAATGGTAATGAAATTAGAAAATGAAAGAAGTAAGGAAGTTTTTATAGATCACAGATATATTAAGGCGCTTATTGGCGTTAGAGGAGAGAGAATTAAAGAAATCAGAGACAAATTTGAAAGAGTTCTTATAAATCTGCCTGACCAAGGCCAGAAAAGAAGCCCAATCAAGTTGCGTGGACCGCAAGAGGATGTAGACAGGTGTGAAAAGCATCTCAATAAAGTAATTAAAGAAATTGCTGAGTCCTCTTATATCCAAGAAGTTCCTATTTTCAAGCAGTTCCATAAATTCATTATTGGAAAAGGTGGAGTGAACTTGAGAAAGATTCGTGACGAGACTCAAACCATTATTGACCTACCAGCTGAGGGTGAAGAAAGTGATGTCATCACTGTTCGCGGTAAACGGGAAAACGTTGAAGAAGCTGTAAAGAAAATTCAACAAATCCATAATGAGAAAGCTAACATTGTTACTGAGGAAGTAAAAATACCGCCAAAATACTATAATTCCCTTATTGGAGCTGGAGGAAAGCTAATACATTCAATAATGGAAGATTGTGGAGGAGTCCTAATTAAATTTCCTGCTGCAGAGAGTGACAGTGATATTGTCATCATCAAGGGGCCAGTTGATGATGTAGAGAAAGCTAAACAGCAGTTGCTAGCCCATGCCAGTGAACGTGAGCTGACCTCCCATACCGCACAAGTAAAAGCAAAACCTGAACATCATAAATTCCTCATCGGTAAAAATGGAGCCAACATCAAGAAGATTCGTGAACAGACTGGTGCACGTATTGTTTTCCCTACAGAGAAAGATGAAGATAAGGAAGCTATCTTCATTATTGGTAAGGGCTTCTCTTTATATTTAAATACTTCACTAATATTGCATTTATTTTTCATGTTTAATAATTTTAAGTACCTCATTATTATACAGATATGTCACCTTGCCTAAATATATCAATCGAGGCTATAATAACGATATTGGAGTTAAAAAACTAACAATAAATGTGTAAATAATTGGACTGCAGGCTTTCATACTGTATAGTCAATGTTTAAACATCTATTTAGTGACAAAAATAACTCTCCACGCTTAAACATGAAGTCACAAAAATTCACCATTAATCTATCAACAATTCAACAAGAAGTTAACCCACAAATCTGCCTTAGGTCGCGAAGAGCAAGTGGAAGCCGCTCGCAATGCCTTGGCCGCCGCCGTGGCAGAAATTAGCGCAGTGGCCGAAGGTGAAATGGTGGTACCTTCCCGCCACCACAGGCACTTCGTGGCACGTCGTGGGGAAGTCCTACGAAGAATTGCTGACGAATGTGGTGGTGTCCAGATATCCTTCCCGAGACAGGGCGTAGACAGCGAAAGAGTAGTCCTGAAGGGGCCTAAAGAGTGCATCGAAGTTGCTAAGACTAGGATCAACGAAATTATTGAGGATTTGGAAGCTAAGGTTTGTGTTTTTTAATGTCTTATCATACGATGAACTCATACTTGACAAAAATCTTAGCCAATTCGGTCTCAATAAAAAATAGTAAGAAAACTTGCTATGCTATAATTATACTAATCTTTTGATTGTACTTTAAAAATATTTTTAAAATTGTAATATTGATATAAAACAAAGACGCCCGATTTCTGAATTGAGTATTCAAGGTGAGAACGACTTAAGTATCATTTTATCTCATTCAGTTGTTAAGATTTCAATGCGACAGAACAATACTTAAGTTGTTCTCAGCTGGAATACTCAATTCAGAAATCGGGTGAGAGTCAACTAATCAAAAACCAATACACCTTATAGTGCAACATATATAACAAATTACAGTATGAAAACATGACAAAACAACCCCAATTCCAGGTAACAATAGAGTGCATAATCCCGCAACGCCACCACCGCACAGTGATGGGTGCGCGCGGTTCCAAGGTGAAGGACATCACGGCGGAACACGACGTGCTCATCAAGTTCCCAGAACGGGACACGGCCGATGGAGCTGATTTACCTTTGAGGAATGGAGAGGTCACGGAGCCAGGACCCAACGACGTCATCAAGATCACTGGACGGCCTGAGAACTGTGAGGCTGCTAAGAAGGCCTTGTTGGAACAGGTGAGTTTGATATGCGTATATATTTGGTGTATTTTGTTTTGCTACAGCAAATAACAAACAAAAAAATGTCAGCTTTTGGGAACCAAACAAAGGCAATGTAGGTAGAGACCAATCACCAAACTTCCTTTATGTTTCAATATGAATAAATTTAGGACAAATAAACATTACAAAATAACATTATTTTATATTTCAGAATTGATATTTAATGTGCCATTAAAAACATAATTACAATAGATTTTCATATAATTATAAATATTGTTTTGTTTAGGTGCCAATCACCATTGATGTTGAGGTGCCCCACGAGTTCCACAAGATACTGGCCGGCTCGAAGAGGAGAGAACTCATGCAAACCTATGATGTTCACATTCAGTTACCTCCTGCTGAAGAAGCCAGTGACTTTGTCAAGGTAAGAATCTAAAACTATTTATTGTGATATATGAATCTGTGCTTTTAGACCTGTGAGGTAATATTTATATATTCTTTAAATATTTTTTTAGGTGACCGGTACCCCTACTAATGTAGAAAAAGCTAAGGAAGTGCTTGCCGAAAAGAACATAGAGATGGAAAAAGATAAAGAAGATAGAGTACTTCGGTAAGTAAACTTCATATTTAACTTACACTAAATAACTACCTCAAAGTCAGACTTTATTAAGTGAATTTGTTCTTTGTACAAAAAGTGGTAGAATGTGTGATATTTAGTGAACTGCAACATCACTTTATAATAAGTACAAAATGTTTTTTTTACAACACTTCAAAGTGCACATAAAGCAACATTATTGCTGCTTGTATGGTCTTCCAGTCAGCTGTTTGAATATTCACATAAAGGTTTTAAATCAACTTAATAAATGGAATGTATCTTTGTTTGTTTTTATTATTTTCTGAGGGTTATTATTTGCTAATAAATACAGGATAAATAAAGGAAAGAAAAATTTCGACATCAGCTGAATCGAACCCGAGACCTCGAATTTGTTAAAAATTCGGAGGTAGGGAACGCAAATACTACTTAAAAAGTGTAAAAGAAACAAAGGATAGAAGAATTTTGCCCTGGAAGCCATTTACACGGTAGCTCAATTGGCAGAGCGACGAGGGCTTATACCCGGAGGTCGCGGGTTCGATCCCCGCTGGTGTCGAAATTTTTCTTTCCTTTATTTATTAGTAATAATCCCCACATGAGGTTTTCATGAACAAAAACATTAAAACTATGTTATTATTATTTAGTGTCCACTTAGAATCGCCGTAATCCATATTTTTCCGTGGGTGGCGTAAGAGGCTACTTAGTTTCTGGGATTTATAATTGATTGTTGGGTAATATGGATGGGCATCATCCCTCACCATCCTTTATTTGGCCATCTTCATCAACAATTCCTAATTCTTAAGCTCTGCTTTGCTTACTTTTTATTGTCCAAATGCAATAATATTATAAATAAATAATTAAACCTTTTCTCTTTACAGATCATTTGAGTTGCAACTGAAAGTGGATCCCAAATTCCACCCACAGTTGATCGGTAAGGGCGGTTCAGTTATCATGAAAATAAGAACTGATTATGGAGTTCAAATAAACCTTCCCAAGCGTGGTGATCCCGAAGAAGACACTATCACCATTCAAGGGTATGAAGACAAAGCACATGAAGCTAAGAATGCCATCTTAGCTATAGTGGAGGAGCAAGTAAGTATATTTTCTACTTATTTCATAATTATTTTGAACAAAGAGAATTGGCGTCACTATATGAATCAACCCTATATAATTATACTTACTTATACTCACGCCCATTGTTCCCATTGGGGTAGGCAGAGACTATCGATCGCCACTTTGTACGATCCAGGCAAATCACTTATGCTTCTGTTACATGCATCATTCTTCTCATACATGCTCTTTTATTCTTCATACTTCGGACGCCGGCCTTTTTGAGCACACACTCTATTTGGTCCAGGTGTGTCCTCCGTGGTCCTAATATACCTACAATAATTATGTATGGTGCAGGAAGCTGTTGCATTAAATACACATAATGAGAATTCAGTAGTGACTACTTTCTCATGGGAAGATCTTTGACCATTTTTCTACCCACTCCTAAATATCTATTAGAATCACTTTCTTGTTTTATCCCCTGTTTACGTAATTAGATTTTAGTTTCCTACCTTATTATTTATTTATAAATATAAATATGAGATGTTTTCTGACAAGATTCAAATGTTACAGAACAACCAATACCGCGAAGAAGTGGTGGTAGATTCGTCGGTTCACAGACGCCTGATCGGTGCAAGAGGCAAGAACATCAAGCGCATTATGGATGACTACAAAGTTGACATCCGTTTCCCGAGACAAGGCGACGATATCGTCATCATCAGTGGTGACGAGGAAAATGTCTTGGATGCCAAGGATCATTTACTCAATTTGGCTGAGGAATATGTAAGTCATTTATAAGTTTTCGCTATAAAACAAATTTAGAATTTAATTGAAAAAAAATAATAGTAGTAAGAATATTTTATTTGTATTATGTTTGTAATAGATCACTTTATGAAGTAACAGATTAACTATTTGCACATTATCTTGCTGATTCAACATTAGCACATTGACCCTACTAAAGTCCTACCTATACGTAACCTATACTTATTTTACACATTTATATTAAAAATTAAAGGTAAAGTAAATTGTAATTTTGAGTATCAATGAGTTCATAGTTTAGTTTGCTAAAAAACAGGAGTAAACGCCAAGTGTTTTCGAACTCAATTCAAGGTAACACCTACCAAGATAGCGAGGGTGAGCATTGTCGGCCGAGTATTCGGTGCATATAAACATTTCGAAGAATTTTCGAACGAGCGATTGCCCAAAGAAAGTAGCCTATTTCACTGTCTGGGCCGAGTAGTATTTCTTATCGTTATTCTAATTGCGTTAAATCTTAATCATGGTGGTCACCATTTAGCTACTGACTTCTAAAGCTGTGGTAAAGTTAGAGTTAATATACCTTTTAAATCTTTAAATTACAAGTTTATGATATATTTGCAGCTACAAGACGTGACAGAGCGCTACCAGCGACCAACGGGTCCATCGCTCGCCGACTTCGGTCCCCCGATGCAGCAGAACACGGCAAGTGCCGGAGCAGGGGCAGGGGCCGCAGGGGCGGGAGAGGCCGGGTTCATAGTGAAGGGCGGGCCGTGGGAGCAGCGCGCGCCTGATACGGCCTCAACCCACGAGTTCCCAACCATGCCCGGCGGACCCGCCGCCGCCGCCGCACCCGCCACTTCCGCATCCGTCTGGGGACCCAGGCGCTAAACTATCACTCGTCGATGACGTCATTCTCAAATACACTCGTTATTTATACAATCGACCGAACGACGCTATATCTCGGCCTATTAAATTTATACACTATCGCGTTGACATGTTTCGGTTGCTCAGTGATAAGTACATTGTTTCTTGATTGTTTGTCTTCAATGTTTATGTTAATTTTTTATCGATTGCCGTTTATTATGAAATGAGGGCGACGAATGATTAATGTAAGTCGACGAAATGTACTAACTTTATGAATTTTCATCCCGATTTTATGTTATTATTTATAATCGATAATGTTATTCATCTATGTACTTATTATCTATTATCATAAATGATTGATTCTATTTTTAATATTATTTGTTCCAATATCTTTTTTACAATATTTTAGAAATGTTGCCTATAATAATTATAATAATAAATAGAGTAATCAGTAATAGAGTAAAAAATAAGACAAACAATAATATTTTTACTATGTAATTTGTACATAGGTAATTGTGTTTAAATTACATATTTACATTGACACAAGTGTTTTATTAAGATGCCAACCAACTCAAATGTACAGTTCCTGTATAGTTCATACGCTTAGATAGTGTGGGTACACCCGCACGCACTTTGGATATTGTAATAAAATACAAAAAATATAAAGACAAACTAGGTACAATAGGCAAAATATAAATACGATACATAAACTAAAGTTAAGACTTTCTACCTAAAAGGGAACAAGTGGACCATTTTCCATTTCTCCCTACTGGTACCACTACTTTGCTTCTTTTAAGAAGTGGCTACGGTATCTTTTGACTGTCTGCCTTCGAGCTCTTTCTGCCTGTCTACCTTGGAGAAAGAATGAGTGCATTCTCAAAAGGTATTGGCATAATCAGTTCAGGTTTATGAAGGACCGTTGCCGAACCCCTTTTAGCTAATTTGTCAGCCAAGTCGTTTCCTAAAGAGCTACTGTGACCATGTTAATCCAGAGCTTTGTTGCATACCAGAATCAGCCCTGAATATACTCACAGTCGAATAGACTTGCAGGACAGGTGCACTATCTGATATTCATTTTGGTCAGTGCCGGGATTTCGTTCCCCACAGCCCCACAGTCTGAGTGATCTACCACTTTTATGTTGTGCTTTGGCAGTATATATTTGGTGATCCTATCACATGGCGCAGCAAGTATAGGCTGGTACTGCATTGTCTAATATTGTATAGCGGATTCGTTTTTTGGATGCCCTGTTCTCTGCAGTCTTAGGGCAGACATCGTTGCCTCCGGCTGTATGGAAAATCGTCAGCAAAACCAAAAGTATCAAGTCCCTTGAGAGTCTGCCTGTGCTGGTACATTTGTCACTTGTACCGCTCTAAGCTTTAGCATGTTGACAACCCATCCACGCAATGCAAAGTTCACTCGAAAGTCTTCCAGGTTTGTCAATACAATGTATGTTCATTTTATCGAAGGCACCTTCAATGTCTGTAAGGGTACCTAATGTAGATAGTTAAGAACTGAATGCATAAAATGTGGCCTTGGTGCTGTGATATGGACTATGGGTTGGTCTCTAATGATACTTGGGTATAAATATAATTGGGTTACAATCTAGTATTGGCTATGTTAAGGTTCATACATACATATACTCATGGCTATAAATCCCTAAATGGGGTAGCCAGAGCATTTTGGAAAGTTAAGTGGGGAAAAGATAGTAAAATAAAGGTTTGTGGTTATGGGTCTCCAACCTCATCGCCCAAAAATTCATTAAAAGCTCCAATACCGTTAGTCGCCTCTAACGTACACCCACCGGAAGAAATGGTGTAGTGCTATTCTAAGCCGACACTACACAGCAGCAGCATGTTAAGGTTCGTAGAGAATAAATGTGTAAACTCAGAATCCAGGAGTGGCTGCGAAACAAAGAAATTTCATTTCACCCGGAAATGATCAAGGCATATCTGATGGAGTTGGTAGACCAAAATAAAATAAATTTCCCAGAAAAATATGCCGTCGATGAGATGGCGGCGGCGCACGGAATCACAGATTACAATATAGATACCACGGAATCATCGTTCTTCGCTTGCCGCTAGGGATGAAACGATACGAGTAAATACAAGTACTACTCGATACTTTTCTTTCGATACCAAGTAATTTTGGCATCGATACTTTAGAACTGAGTAACAAGTAGTATCGTAAAGTAAGTACTTATATCGTTACTCGATTGGCCCATGACTGTGAAGGTAGTGAATCCTACATATCTATGATCGACAGTCCAGTCTATGACTTTCTTCCGTCATTGTTTCATTCAGTTCAATCAATCAGTCAGTCAGTCAGTTCAGTCATTCATATTTCATCGTCATCGTGTCGAGCGTTAAAGTTAAATTAAACATCAAATAGGTGAAAGTGAAAATGGGACCACAAAAGTCAGAGGTGTGGCGATATTTTACAAAACTGAATGCGAAAACAGCCAAATGCAAGAAATGCTTCAGAGACGTGCAAAATTGAGAAACATTATTAAGGACGATACCACGACTTCCACTAGTGGATCTGAGGACGAAACCCCAAATGAAGATTTTGATTTTTGGCTCCACCACAAACAGCTAGCAGTTGGCCAGAAGCGACGCCGTGCTAACTCCAAAGCGGATGAGCTATCAATTTATTTGAGTAATCCTGTCTGCGCCTTAAAAAACAATCCATTGGACGAATGGGAAGATAAAAAATCGGTATTTCCAACATTATATAGACAGGCGAGAATGTATTTGCTTATAGTTGGTACCTCTGTGCCGTGCGAGCGCTTGTTTTCCAAGGCTGGCGCGACAATAACAGCTTCTAGAAATCGATTAACCGGAAAACATCTGGAAAAGTTATTGTTTTTAGGGAGCACGTCAAAAACTGACTTTTTTTCTTAATATTTTTTAATAAATACTTAATAAAGAGAATGCCATGTACTTACACTGCTGTTCTTATTTACTACTTCTTATTTTACTTATACTTCTTAAGACTGCGAAAAAAACGATCCGATACAAGTAGGTATCGATACTTTTTATTCAATACCAAGTAGGTATCGATACCTCATGGCCGATACGGTATCGAGTAAAAGTATCGATACCTGGATGGTATCGTTCCATCCCTACTTGCCGCCCTACCATTGTGAGCTCAACCTTATTGACAGTGTTGCAAAAGTTCCCGATTTATCGGGAGATCTACCGATTTTGGCCTTTCCCTCCCGATATCCCGATTTAGTGACCATATCTCCCGATTTTTTGCATTTGACATTAAAGTAATAGTTAATATAGCGTTTTAAAGTCAGAAAACACCAAGAATCACCTAGTAACACTGACCACGGGATTCTCACGCACTGGAATTCCCATAAAATTCTCACAAGGCGTTTTAACATGGCAGTGACGTCAATATACACAAAAAATATTACATCGAAACGCTTTGCAATAGAGTTCATTATTGTAAAATAATTTAACTTGTGAAAATTTCAATATTCATGTTAAAATGCTAATCAATGGAATGAAAAACGGAATGTGCGGGTTCAATTCCTGCTGGTGTCGAAATTTTTCTTTCCTTGATTGAACAGTACAATAATCCCCACATGAGGTTTCATGCCTAACAAAACTTAATTATTGTTGAAAAATAGATTACTACAATTTGTAAGCAAGAAGTGGTGCTAAATTTTAGCAGCTAAAATGATCAGTACTACCTATATATTTTTATACACTTAAATAAATTACTTTAACTTGATTATTAGCATAAAATACTGATGTTTTATTAAGACTAAAAAATCTCCCGATTTCTCCCGATTTTTAACTGGAAAATTACCCGATTTTTTAACTTTCGCTTTTGCAACACTGCTTATTGAGTTGGTTTGGTTTGGGCGCAAGTGAAGGGCTATGTAGCAGACAATAATAAATCTTTTAAATTCAAAGAAAAAACCTCTTTGAAGTAGGTCTGCTTGAGGTGACTCCGGAAAATGGAGAAAGTGCATTGCACATATTATGAAAGAAGAAGAAAAAATGAGCCATCTCGACCGCCGGATAGATGATATCGGAGATAGATTTTTAATTAATGTGTGTGATGATGAAGACAGTACATCTGATTTTGTGGAATCTGACTCAGAATAAAGAATTATTATCGGTAAATCTGCTTACTTAGTTTTATTTGTTCTGTAATCTTGAATTATATAAATTATCAAAATAGGCTGCAACAAGTTAGTATAATATAAGCAACTTATTCAATAACTTATTGTAAATGAATTCATAAGTTCACTAACTGAACGAATAATTTCGATTATTTCACGATTTCTTACCTCAGCACTATTTTTTTTAGCACGAAAAGTTGGCAACATCCAATCTGTCAGTTTACTATCTTTGTTTAAAAATACGACTATATACATGTATAATATATATATACATGTATATGTAAGTGTGTTAGAATTTAATAAATATTTAGTAATATTTAAAATAGATATATAATAGTTTGACGAATAATTTTAGTTTTTAAGCAAATCAGTTTAATTTATTGGACATCTACCGAACATGTTTTTAATCCAGCAAATCTTTCCATTCATGGGTTGTCTGGAAGAGATCGCTCTTAGTGATAAGACCGCCAGTTGTACTTTGGCTTTTGTACCGACCTTTCTTTTGTGATTGTTGTGTTTTTGTGATATGCAATAAAGAGTTTTTTATTATTTATTTATTATTTTATTATTATACTTAAATAAAACAATAATTACGATACTTATATGAAATTTAATAAAATTATCGTAATTACAAATTATACACATGAATTTACAAGATTCTTATACTACAAGATCTAAATATTTAACTTTCTACTAGCTATATAATGTGCTGAAACTAATTATTAGGGAAACCTAACAAGATTTCAATAAATCTACAAATCTATTATTGCATGTTTTTTTTTATTTACACAGAATTTACATGAAAATTCATGTTGCTAAGATCTAAATAACGAAAATTTTGGTCCAGCTAAACCCTAAATGAAAATTTGCTTCTATGATTAGGTATTGCTTAGTTCCAAATGGTTCTAGGTTCTATATTTAACCATTCGTATATATGAGGCTTATTCTCAACTTAGTGCATATAGATTCCAATTTGACGAAACTGTGAATTACACTTAATTTTATTAAATATTAAAATAATTGCATTCTTGCCATCTTTTAGAAAGTAGCCAACATGTTTGAAACTTGGCTGTCCTTAGCCGCACTCAATATCGCTTAACAACAACCGCAAAATAGATTTTATTATTTATTTGTAATGAAATTAATGACTAAATATTTCAGTTAGTATATTCTAACCTAAATATCATAATTTAAGTTGAATCCAAATCGTTTTCGTTAATCGATACAGACATGATTTTGCAGATACTTCGAAAGGCAACTAGTTTTAAGAAATATTGTTTTTTTTTGAACCAATATCAACCTGAACTAAATTGTTGTGAATTGAAATAATAACTCAATAACAAATTCAATTAAAAATAACACAAATTTATCACTATCCTGATTTCCTATAGTGAACTTAACTTAATTCTCTTGCATTTTGTTCCATGTAGAACGCCATAAGAACTTTTACGTCCGACGAGGCATTTTTGATTAACAAACTGCATTCTTCTCTTGCGAAATGATATTTTAACTTAACAAATCCAAAGAGTAACAGATTATCTACATTAATTAACACCATAAAATCACATAATGAAATAAATATTCAGTTATATTTATCACTACTATACTAGTATTATAAAAATTAATTCGAGATTTCTAACATAATAAACACCAGAACAGTTAAAAGGTGTTGCAAAAAACTATTATCATATGTTAACCACAACATTACAATTAAAACAATCTAAATAAACTTCTTAATTAAAAAATGCATGAACAATGTGCTAGTCGACTAAACAAGATAGAATAATACTGTTCAACAACTAAAACGAGATAGTTTGATGTAAAGCTGCCTAAATATATTTTAAAACAGTTTTCTATGAAACGAATATTCAGAGAGCTATACATTATCTAAAATTATTTAGTATGTTTTAGTTAAGTAAGGAAAAAATACTATTTTTATGTACAGTGTACACAACCCTAATGCATCATTCTCTGTAATAGTTAAGCATAACTTTGATATGTTTCAGTTTATTTCACCGCCGAGTAGTTTTGTATTTGATTGCTATTGGACGCCACCCACGAGCTGAACACGTCCCTGTAACAAACAACAACTATTTATTTATTGTTTATAACGATCAAAATTATAAAAATCTCTTTAACAAAGGACTAACTATACTTATGCTATACAAATATCTCGAGGAATTTGTATAGCTTAAGTTACAGATGAAAAGGTCAGAAGTCCTGCACTAGATACAATTCACTGGTAGAAGCAGATAGACATAGGTAGAACCACAATGTGTTTGGAAAACGTGCCTATTTAAAAAATACAAATGTATCATAGACCGGATAAAGAGAGGTAATTTTGTTGAACATTTGTTTATAATGGTTCAGTAATAATTTGAAAGGTGTGAGAAATTACTCAGACATGTGCTACCATAATTTATCACCCTCGTATTTTTAATGACTGTTTGATTCCACGCGGTCGAGGTCTTAAGGAAGGTCTACGTTCAATTGTCGACACTCACGGGTCATCGGTGAAAAATTAAAGGCCATGTATGAAATTTTGCTCGAGAGATTTGCTAGGATGGTACTAAGTGGAGATCGATAGTCCCTGTCTATCAAAATGGAAACAAATGGCGTGAGTATATCTATGTCAGTTTAGCCATAGCAGTTACTCAGAAAATCTTGAGACACTTTTCAAAATTGAGAGGGCAGAAGGTGAATAAATAAAGGATTATTGGTGGAGCTTCCAGCGGAAACTATGTGCGACGCGCGAGCGGTACAAACTTTCTTGTTTATACGTACATACGTATTTATTTTATAAAGCACGCTACAAGTCATAGGTCTCATAGTGTGCAGTTTTTGGGGAGTGGTTGACTCGCGGAGTACTTCATACAACATACATACATACATATACTCACGGCTATAAATCCCTAGATGGGGTAGCCAGAGCTAAGGAATTAGAAATTCCTCAGCCACTTTTGGAAAGTTAAGTGGGGAAAAGATGGTAAAATAAAGGTTGATGGTGATTGGTCTCCAACCTCATCGCCCAAAAATTCCTTAAAAGCCTCAATACCGTTAGTCGCCTTTTACGTACACCCACCGGAAGAAGTGGGGTAGTGCTATTCTAAGCCGACACTACACACTACTTCATACAAGTACGCGGCAAAGTCGTGGCGAGGCTGTTAGAAACCCCCGTATTGATGTATGTATGTAGTATGTACCTGCAATGGCTGACGACACACTCGTTGGAGCAGTACTCGTCCTCCCACTGGCTGTTGGCGACGGCCGGGTTGGTGCAGCCCTGGCGGATGCAAGACGTCTGGCTGCGGTTCTCGTTGTGCTGAACAAATTATTAAGTTTGTTGAATTATACTGGCTTACGAGAAAATCCAGATTTTTCAACCTTTCATATTTACTGTTAAAATATTGAATGGCAAATGCTGTTAAGTCAATACGATCAAATATAAAAGATGTGTGTCTTAGTTCTGCTCTTTGGTTGAATAAAGAATGCTCAGTTGCACAAAGCACTGATCATCATCAATAATGAAAGTGTTGTTGATATGAAATATGATAACACATATATTAAATTTAAGAACCGATGGTATTCTATATCAGAATATTTTTTACACATCAAGTGTATATGAAAGAAAGTTAATCTTTTATCTGATAACGAAAGCCATGTGAAAACTGAAAACCTGCTTCACGAAATATTAGTTCTTGAATGGTACATTGAGTAGTATGAACCTAAGTTTAGCATTAAGACTGCGCTCCAACCCCAAATCTTGATTGATTGATCAAAGCAATTATAGATTAGATCATAATATACAAACAGACACAAATAAGGATAAGGCCAAGATTTATGTTAAATATGATGCGCCAAATTTAACAAGGAAATGCAGTTATTGAGTTATTAGTTTACCAAAGACTGATTAGTAGGAAAAAGCATGTCACAATCATGTTAGGGTTGGATAATTTAATGTTTTTTGACATGAATTCCTCATGTGGGGATTATTACTCATAAATAAAAGATGTTATTGAAGGAAAGAAAAATTTCGACACTGGCGGGGTTCGAACCCCGCCAGTGTCGAAATTTTTCTTTCCTTCAATAACATCTTTTATTTAGGGTTGGATGTCTAAATTTCAAACCAATCCATTAGAAATAGTACTTAAATTGAAGTTTTATAGATCAAAGATAAATTAAATCACCAACACAGCCCTTATGAACCCACCGAAGGGCTCAAACCTATCCCGAATATGGTTATGAAGGTATCTACCATGCTGGCATGGGGCGGAAGGTCAGAATTTAACGACCAATTTTAGTCAAAGAAACTGTGCCCTCCGAAGCACTAACCCATACTAATTTCAGGATAATATAGTGTTATAAGATTCTATTTTTACTGATAATTATAACATTGAAACTTAAGCTATTGGCTACTTTTGGCATACCAGAAGATGTTATGGGGTATTTAAACTAGTTTGTATTTTGTATAATTCTATCCTTTCGCTATCACCACATAGAAGATTTCAAAGAGAAGCCCTAGAATTGATCTTAAGTCACTCATGATCTGTCTTCTTGTTTTCCGTTTAATTGATATTTGAATTTTAAAAAGGCATACAAATGCTCTGACCTAGATGGTCCGAAATGATGTAAGCTAAGGGATCTTTAGAGTTTACATTCCCCAGCTCTTTATGACATCAAAATGGATGAAATACCATGCAATACATTTAATGAATAGGATTTTTTTTGGTTTTCAGCATTATCCATTTTGGACAATCCTCATAAAAACACGGATACTCTGATCACTGGTTAAAAAAAAACAATGATATTCAGAACTATTCCCGACCCCTCTTCTGTGATATACAGCATGAACTTTAAACTTGAGTTTATTAAATCCAGCATGTCTCAAACTCATACTAAAAGTAAAAAAACACATATTAAACAACATTAAAAAGCATAGTTACGCTCACATCGGGTGAACGCTGAGGTATCCCAGGATTCCCATTATGGTTAGCTGGCTGATGTTCACTGTTCTCCTGTTCATTATGGGACTGGTTTGTCTGATGTTGGTTCATCATCGGCTGCGAGTGCATCTGAGGCGACTGATTGTGTTGTAGTTGTTGGCTCTGAATTTGTTGTTGGTTCTGAATTTGTTGCTGGTTTTGAATTTGCTGTTGGTTCTGCATCTGATTTTGTTGTGGGGGCTGCATCTGTTGCGATGGCTGGTGGAATTGCTGCTGGTACTGATGAACTTGCTGCTGCTGTTGTTGTTGGTGGGATTGTTGCATCTGCTGGGGTTTTAAATGGTTATTAGGACAGTTTTACTGTTAAAATAGCAAAAAATCTGATACTTAACAATATGCACAGAATATGATTTATAAAAAAACCGTGATAGCACAGTTGGTAGAACACTTGCATCGTGCAGACAATGAGGGTTTAAATACCAGGTTGGGCATACACCAATGGTCTCTAATGGTGAGGGAAAACATTGTAAGGAAACCAAAATGGCTACTCTGAACACCAGGTGACAATGTCACGTGATATTCAGAAGCATTAGTACCTGTGCTCACCCTTTCATGGATATACGGCGTGAAGTTAGAGTTTGAGAGAATATGACTTGAAGAATTGAGTTTAGAGATGAACCAAAAATGCATTGATTTAATTCATTTTAGATAAGGTACATTAGACACACTTAAAAACTAGTATGAATTAATACTTCCATCTATCTATAGAGAAATAATTACAATTCCCCATTGCAGCTGTAAGCAGCGCCATATATTGGGTGAAACACCGTATGCTCTCAGCATTCGGTCATTGAGGGCAAAATATAATTAAGATAGATAAGACGATAAAGGTTGACTTAAAGAAATCGCGTTAAGGCAATAAGTCCGCCTTTGTGTACTAAGTTTTAATGTTCTGTACTTTTGTAAAAACATAATATCTATTCTGTATGCAATAAAGTGTTCAAATAAATAAGATAGTCAAAAATTGAGTAGATGTAGAGCCAGTATACTAAACTGATGTATCTCTTAGTGTCATGAGTCATGAATGATACATATCTGAATTCATCTATGATAATGTCTCAAACATTTAAACATCTCAATTTTCTTTCAAAAGTAGTCTTTTAAAATAATAGTTATAATATCTTCTTACAAATATTATTTTAATGAGAAGTATTTTATGGATTGATATGTCACAACTGCTTGTTTGTGAATCTAGAAAGAGAACACTATACATTTTAATAGGTAACTGCAATGTAAAAACAGCCTGATGATTTTACTACAAAAATAAGAATCAAATCAAGGTGCTAGGTTATAATATAGGTGCAACATACCTGTGCATTATGATGATACTGCATATTAGCATGCACAGCACCCATCGGTGGGGACTGCGGGGGCAGCTGTCTGTACCCAGGTGAGGGCAACCCGGGCCCCGAGCCATAGTTGGGCGGGGACTGAGCCTGGAAGCTGCGCGGGGACTGGGCCATTGCACTTTGACAGCTCTGAGGGGATGCGGCCGGGTTAGGTGGGTAGTTTTGGGGGGATTGTCCTGGGACAGCCTGGAAAATTTTATACAAGTGTGTTAAGATGTCATGTTGTAGAAAGTGTAATACTGGTGTATAGTAGGAATCATTAGTTTTAAAATATTTGTAGGTTATTAGTCTAAAAGAAGTTTGTGATTGTTGATATGAAAATATGTTGAGTATGTAAAGATTGAAAGGTTGACATACTGAAACATCTTGTCACTCTCTTGGTGGTGGATGGGATAAAAAAGGGAATACTTTGTAGCAAATTCAAGAACAGCACCTTATGCTATTTCAAAGGATTTAAGTGTGGTTTTTGGTGCTGCCAAAGGTAATACAATAGGCATAATAGATTGGCATAGAGCATAGTAGATAGTTTTTGTAAGTTGTTTTATTGCTAAAAGATGAAGAGACATAATCAGATACATAAGTTTACTAACTCTGCCTGTCATGATTTGGATATGATTGTTAAAGCTGACCTATTTGCTCAGTACAAAACCTAGATATTAAGATGTATCAGTATGAGCAACAAAGAAGAACTAACTTTTTAAATTGCTATCCTTCTGAATATCAGATGAAAGAACCAAAATTTTCCACCATTTATACATTTCAGTTCAAATCAATACATTCAGCAAAAGAGCTAAAGCTCTTTAGTATAATATAAACATAAACGTTCACGCCGAATATCCCCGAAGGGGTTGGCAGAGGTACTAATACTTCTGAACATCACGTGACTTTGTCACCTGGTGTTCAGAGTACCCACGTTTTGCATGGACAGTGTACTCACGTGATAGGGGGCAGGCCTATCGCCGTTTTGTACGTATACACTGTCACATGACTAAGTACAACTCAGCCATGTGGGTTTCTTCACGATGTTTTCCCTCACCGTTAACAACCATGATAAATTAACCACACATATGTCTTTAGAAAAGACAAATTGGTGTAGGCCCGACCCAGGATTCGAACACTAGTCGTTTGCACGATAACCGAGTGTTCTACCCACTGGGCTATCATGGTGCTCTTTCGTACTCTACATAAATTTCCCAAGCCCAAAACTATTTCAGCTTTATTCATTTCACATGTACCAGTCATATCATATATATCATTTGAAGGTTTTGCATAAATAAAATAGTTATTCAATTAATGCTAACTCACCTGGTATGTTTGAGGAGAGTGTGTCATCTGCGTCCCTTGGTAGCTCTGTGGTGATTGTTGTGGGTTCCCCTGATAGCCTTGGTTTGACTGATTGGGATAGGCACCCTGGGGCTGGTTGCCTGCATAGTTTTGCGGCGAGTAGCCTTGAGGTGTACTATTTCCTACATAACCTTGGGGAGAATGCCCACTTCCATAATTTTGTCCTTGATAGTAGTTTCCATAGTTTGGATTTGTGTTAGGGTTGTGATTGTACATGGCTGGCGGTTCCTGCTCACCACCCTGTAAATAAATACACAAATATTGTAAACCAAACTCAGGTTTTCAAAAATGGCAGCTGGAATCTAGAGCATTGAACTAATTATCACACAAATAAGTGTGACTGTAATTACCTATGTAGGTTTCCTCACAAAGTTTTCTTTTACTATTGATAAATTAACCACACATAAAGAATTAATAAAAGCCACATTGTTGTAGGCCTCATTCAGAATTAGAACCAATGTCTCTTTGCATAGGAGATGCTCTTTCACATTGAGTTTCCAAGGTCACGATTTTAAGTTTTATAAATTGTGTATTTGTAACTCGGACATAAGTGATTGTTATTTATAATAATAGGGATTAAACAACAAATATTTTATAATCACGTTGGTTAATCCAAAATATTATTTATAATGTCTACAAACCATGAGAGTTTAAAAAGTATATAAGTGTTGTTATAAAAAAAATACGCAATGGCAGTATTTGAATATACTCAATTCTGACACAAACCAATATTGGTGCAGAATTTTGTAAAATATTGCCTGACATGGTAATAGTGCAGGTAGGGTTATATTCACATGTAAAGTTTTATACTCTCTATACTCAGCTAGAATCCTACAAAAACAACCATAAGAAAGACCATATTGACATGTCTTAGAGGTATTTTTAATGAACCATAAAAGAAATAAAGAGCAGTAAGCAGTTCTGCAGTTACACAAAACTCAAGATTTAATATGCAGCTGGACAACTGTGAATATCTACACAATAAAGTACATAAATTCACAGCTGTAAAACCCTACATGTTGAGCCGGAGCTTTGGAACAAGAAGTTCTTCAGCCCGTTTTAGATGTTAAGTGGGGACAGGATATTAAATAAGGGTTGTCGGTGTTCCTCCTCCGTTAAGTTAATGAAGCTTTTCAATGAAACTTTGATTCAACACATCAGCGTTCTTCTTTATAGAGAACTAGAAGCGAATTTAGCTAATTTAAATTTTAGTTTTCATTCAAGATTGGGAAAGTCTTCTCACGTTATATATTGAAAGGGTAGTTGTGTTACATTAGACAAAAGGAGAGAAAATGCGGTCGCATTTAATATTCAAAGATCATAAATAGAACTAAATATATAATAATGATAACCTTTATAAAATCAAGTGGAATCAGAATAAATTAAATACAAATTGCTAAATAAAATATAAACTTGACGTTCAACGAAACCGAAACGAAACTGGCTTGGCTGAATCTGAACCAATGCCAAGTTAAGCGTCCGGAAATAACCAAACCTTGCATAACCAGTTTCAAATTTGCCAACGACATTGACAGTCACGTCAATCCACTAGATACAACCCAATCAACGCCATTCATATTTATGACATTAAATTTTAAAGCCCTGTTGATATTATCCAAGAATACTTTGTTTTATTTAACTATTTTGATTTACAAAAAAATGCCATTAAAGTTACCATCGATGCGACATTTTTTAAGTATATTTAGCACACATAAATTGCAGAAATACAACAAAAAATAAAGTTATAATTAAAATATGGTTTGTATTTTAGTAGTGTACAGTAATAGAGAATAAAAAAACATCAAATAGATAAGGGTCACACATAAAATTAGGTCAACATGAACAGAGAGTTGGATTTCTACTTGGATCAATGCAGTAAAATCATGAAAAGTTTGCAAATAGGGTCCTATTATTTCCAAACAAAATCTTGCTTGTATCAAACAGATGTTGCATTCTCGCAGCAAATATCTGAAGAAAAGTCCACTTGATCTACTGATCATATGAATAGATAAACTTGGACCAAATTGAGAGTGTGCTCAAAAAGGCAGGCGTCTGTAGTATGAAAAGACTAATGGATGTAAACGAAGCTAGGTTTGTCAGAATTGTTCGAAGTGGCGATCAATAGTCTCTGCCTACCCCAATGGGAATTAATGGCATGAGTATATGTATGAATAGATAGTGATCATGTTTAGTATACACACTCTCAACAAAATTCCGTAGATGACCTGTTTGCATTTTATGTTGCCTATTATCATAAATGGGACCAATAAAAAAAACATTTCACTACTGTGAGTTACCTGAAAAATATGTATAGTCAAACAATAATTAAATTGTTGTTACTAGAATATTTTTTCACATACCTTTGATACAAGACTGGCTCTGTAGGCAGCCAATGCTTTTAAGTACTCCTTCTTTGCTACTTCCGTTTTTTGCTTGTATACCTGAATAAAACAAAACATCTTGGTTATTTTTATAATTGCATAATATAATGAATGAGTCATATTAAAGAAACATATATCTGTTATTTCCTTTTTTTCACAATCATATGAGTAGCATATGTGCAGGCCTTGTAGAGTACAGAGAAAGAATAGTTTAATAGAGTTATATCCTAACTATAATTATTAAATTGGATAAACTGAGTAATTTTAACCCTTAAGGCCCAAAAATCAATAAGCTCTAAACCTTAAGTTGCCTCCTACAAACACACATGGGAAGAAATGTGTTAGTGCTATTCTAAGCCTACACTAACACTACACAGCTAAAACATATTTAAATTAAATTTGCTTAATAATTTATAATAAGTACTTACACTTTTATGTTCAGCATCTAAGCCATCCCACATAGAGGCAACAATCTTTGAAACTTCTCCAAAACTTGCATTTGGGTTTTGACCTTTAATAGCAGCTTGTGTATCTCGGAAGAATAATGCATAAGCGGACACAGGCCTAAAAACCAAAATATTTGTAGTAAATCATTGTTACATTAGAAAAGATGAATAAATAAACTTGACAAACTTACTTCTGTGGTTCATTAGGATCTCGTTTCTTCTTCTTCTTTTGCACCTTTGGTTTTTTTTGCACTTGGGCTCGGTTGATGCCATTTTCCATTGGGTCTGGTGATGACCTTTTCAAAGCAACATTGCCAACCCCCATCTGCATTAAAATTTTCAAATATTATTATTTTAAATAATGTCAAACATCCCTGATTGTATCAGTTTGGTAGACCATATAACCCATTGGCAGATACTTTTACAAAGGAATAGTGTAGTGACATATTAAATTATAGTTATTACTAAATGATTGAATTAATATGCCTATACCTGATGAAGCGAAGCTTGTTGCTGCCGGCTCGCTGAGCAATAATGGATCGGCAGAAGGCTTTCCGCATCACCAGGCAACTACCAACAAACAATGAAAGTATTAGATTTCCACTATTTCACTGTTGAGTGTCACTTTAGAATTTATCTACTATAGTTCTAATAATAGCCACTGCCAATGAATTTTATGACAAAATAGTTAAAGAAAGTGGTTTTCACCTGAGAATGTTGGGAAGGTACACTATCATCTGAATCATCACTTGTCGTGCCTGGTGGTGATGCCCTTTGTGGTGACCCATACACATTTCCAGTACTTTGTGTGGGAGTGCTTGGGGTAGATGGACTATTGACAATTTGGGAAGGTTGCATCATTAATAACCTTTGCTGCCCACCAGGCTGTTGTTGTATAATATAATTTCCTGCAGGAGCAGCCGCGCTAGAAAACAATATAAAAATATTAATTTTATGTTAAAATTATATAAAAATACTTTAGATGTAACAGTTAGCTATTATTGTTTGTTACCTGTGCGTAGTTACCGGCGTGTGTGGTTCTTGCAAATACAGAGGTTGTTGATATGACGGAGCTCCTCCGGGTGGAGCGAGACCATCTTGAGCGGGGTTCATCATGCCAACCTAAGATTAAATACTTAATTAGATTTTATGAAATGCATGAATTATAACAATGATTATGAAATGTTCAACAATTCTTACTAGAATTCTGCAAATGTCGACTTAATTGGCAGTTTTTATTATTTGAGCTACTATCGGATATTAAGGTCACTTTTTCATTTATTGTCTATATTATTGTATCTGTTAGTTGAAGGATAGTTAAATAACTTAATAAACAATACATTAATTTTGTAAACAAAGGATCCAAGCAAACAAAACCTACATTTTCCACACCAAACTTAATCTATCCTATCCTGCAAACAAAATAAAGTTCAAATTCGACAAAAAAACCTCTGAATAAAAACAAAACTTCAACAAAAAACCAAACAAAGAAAAAGAAAGACTTCAACTGTACTTCAATGTTTTAACTTTTTATTCGTATGTAGATAGGCTAAAATAAATGCCATACAGCTTATGGAGTTACTTTGTCAAAGTTAAATGACATTAAATGTTAATGATTGTATGATTGTCAATGCAAATTAAACTCTTCTTATTATACGTAAGTATAGCATACTAAATCTGTGCTTCTTATAAACAAAATATTCATATCATATTTCTATTAGAATAAGACATAATACAAATACATGAACAGTGTTATACTAACAAAACAAATTAAATGGAGTAGGATCTGGTCAGCAATAATTTTATTATTTGTAGACCGACTATTTTTGGTTGGAGTAATTTCTAAAGTAGTTAAGATTAATGGTATTTAATATACAGGGTGATTTCGGGGTCGTGATCCCAACCATTTTTTTCTGACTCAGTAAATTATTGCGATGCTACCTGTATTTATTTTAATTGAAACAAAGATGATTCGTTATTCACTTTTTTTTTTACTGACTCTAAATGCGTGGTCACCCTACTTTTTATATCACACGTTTTTAGATAACAAACTCTTTGTTAGAATACTTAATAATTTATGAGTAATAATGTGACAACACGTTAAAGTCAATAAACGATAACAATAAATAATAACGAAACAAAGATTAAAAATAAAATAAATTTATTAAATTTTTGTCCGTCTTTTCCTTCTAAATACGACAAAGTAATCGACATAATCACAGTAGGCATCAAAGAAATCTATCTGTCTATCAATATCGTCATATCAATTGCAACTTCTGCAACGATTGTTAAGTCCATGCACTTGACAAAAAATTCTTGGGAAATAGTAGGGTGACCATGATCTCGAATAGTCGCAGTTTTTTTTTTGTAAACTTAAATAGGTCTCTGGTGTACTGTTAGTCCTAACTTATTGTGATGCTTAGGAGAAAGTAAGTTAAATGCTTCTTTCTTGCTCCACGACCCCGTAATCACCCTGTATATGTATATCCAAAAACTTACTTAAATACACTCATTACTTTATCAATATTTGCTCTGTGACCCCCCAGCGTGTGTATTTTATGAGCAATTACTTAGCAAAAAAAGTGTGTTAAAGATGATACTTTATTGATTTAACGAATCTAGGACATTGTTAAACATTAAATTTTGTTAAGTTTTGAGTATTAAAGTTTTGTAAAAAATTGTGTAGTAGAGATCAGATCCAAGGAAAAATGAAATGTAAGGTGTTTGAGTGAGAAATAGTGTGATAGAAAAAGAAATGTTAAAATGGTTTGGACACATTGAGAGGATGGTTGATTGTAAATTGGTGAAAGAGATTTACAGAGCCTATAGGGATATTAAATGTGGAGGACACATTTAGATCAAATGGAGCATGTGCTTAAAAAGGCATTCGACCAAAGTATGAGGAATAAATGCTCTTTTAAAAAAAATATGAATGTAGACAAGTTCGAGAGGTTTGCCAGGATCGTAAAAATTGGCAATCAATAGTCTCTGCCCATCAGAACGAATAGGAACTAACAGAATGAGCATATGAGTGTATGTATAAAATATTGGTGAATATTTCGTTCGTCTTTTATATTTATCTTACTAGGACAGTCACATGTTGTAGGTAATTCATCACCATCACCACCATTTTCATATAAATAATATCATCAAATTATTTAAAAAAAATCGTTCATTAAATGAGAGATGCTATTTTATGTAAAAATAAGTAATTGTAAGTTTCACTTGCCTGAGGAGCAGAATGATGCATCTGAGCGTATTGAACGTGGGTCGCTTGGATGCCGTTGGATGCGTGCTGCTGTCCGTGAATTGATGGAATGTCAAACTCCTCGTCTCCAAATGATGGCGTATGGAAGGTCTACAAAGTTTTTAAACATTTATAATAACATTAATCCCAACAGACAATTTCTAAAAACCAAAAAATTTTAATGCACTGCATTTAGGCATGCAAGGTAAATTATAACAAAACAATAACTTTTTCTTTAACATTATGCACTAGAGCGATATGCAGTTTTTTTATCAATTCAACTTTCTTATCGAGTTATCCTCACCTACATAATTCATAAAATCAGACTATACGTTTGTCTTCTTTTTAAATTTTGATATCCAACGTCTTTGGTAGGTCTTTTGAATTAAAGTATCTAAGTTGGCCAGCCATCGCGCATGCGGGAGTTTAAGAACAGATGGGATTATTACAGCCATTTTGTTCTTTCTATGGCAGCACATTATCCCTGAACACAGGTTTGATAATATAATTTTTTAATTGTAAGCAATCCATTTTCTTCAGAAGTATTTTTGAAATATTCGATTGACAGTCGCATCGTCAGCAGTTACAGCGCCCAATAACTTAAAGCCCTTGCCTTCTGCTTGGCCTTACCTACTTCGGCTGCTATGAAGTGCTTTGCTTAAGTCATAACTTTAACTAATTATTATTGGACCAACATCAGCAATTCAGTAAAGATTTTGTCTGGTTTATATTTTTCTCAGTTACGCATGGAGAAAAAAGATTAACTCTTTAAAACTGGTAATAAGCAATAAATTTTTTTTGAGAGTTACATAAAAAAGCAGACACAAGTCCAAAAACCCAGAGGTCCCAAAATGTCAAAATTTGCTCTGGTACGCGGTATTTTCCGAAAGGTTTATAATATGGGACGGGCCTACACCAATTTGTCTTTTCTAAAGTCATATGTGTGGTTAATTTATCATGGTTGCTAACGGTGAGGGAAAACATCGTAAGGAAACCCACATGGCTGAGTTGTACTTAGTCATGTGACAGTGTATTCGTACAAAACGGCGATAGGCCTGCCCCCTATCATGTGAGTACACTGTCTAAGCAAAACGTGGGTACCTTCTCTGGAAACTAGATGGCGCTTGCCATGTGAGTTCAGGAGTATTGGTACCTCTGCCAACCCCTTCGGGGATAAACGGCGTGAACGTTTATGTTATGTTATGTTATGTTTATAATAAAAATATTGTGCATGATCTGCTTAGAACAGCATTAACCGATTCTTTCCCGTGGGTGTTTACGAGGCGAGTGAGGATTTTGGATATTTTAAGTGATTCTAAACCGATTATATATTTTACAATCCTAACCCTACTTAATTTATAGAAATTTGCACTAAAAGATGCTGATGCTGAGGAGTATTGTAGCCATGAGTTTAAGAAGTTTACAGTAGTAAGAAAACCAGCAACTAGTCTTTTGTGCATAAAATATTGAATTTTGCAAGCCTATTCACAGCAGTCACGGAAAATGCCAAAACCTCTTTCTAATAGACATCAAATGGTTCTTCGAAAACTTTATTATCAATCGGCTACCAGCACCTTTGACTTTCCTTTATGTCTAATTATTAATGTAGCGAATTAAGTATTTAGCTCTTAGCTTCACATATGTGGAAATAAATATTTCAGTGATGACTTATGGCATCCATATTTTATGCGTTTCTATAAAATTTACTTTTCGTATTTAAAGTGCTAAAATTCTCTCTTCACATTTTGCAGCCATAAGATTGCTAAATCGGAAAACCTGTTGTCGCTACTTCGATCGATTGGATTTTTTTCATTTTGTTGCCTTCCCGGGCGTTCTCACAATAAGTAATAAAAATTTCATCGCTTTCAAATGAACGAACGTTTCAAGTGTTTGGAACACGAATAAACTAGCAACTGACATAGGTTTTTTAACTTGTAAATGTGCTAATTCATCACATATTTGCCCCTGGTGAACAGATCAGAATGATGTGATCAGAGCCCACGCTTTGCTTACACAATGGGGAGGCTAATGCCGGTAGGTACGGATAGACTGTCACACTCTGCCTGTGGGTTTCCACATGATGTTTTCCTCTAACCTTAACCCCCTTAATAACTTAACTAGACACATGACTTAAGAAAAGACACATTGGTTTAGGCTGACTAAGGACTTAAACTCATTTCTCATGCAAGAGAAGCGGTGGCCTCCTCACTGAACTATCTAAATTAAGCAAGTAGAATATGTTTTCTATTTACCTGGTCATTCATTGCGTAAAGCCTAAGCTTGGGGTCACGAGACACCGGAGCGGTTGGGTCACGGGTTTCAGGCCGCTGAAAGGAAAAATATAATTAGAATAATAAATTCGAAAAACGCAAGATAACTTGCATATTTAGCAAAGCCTTTGTCACAAAATGCAGTTTTCTTATGTGACAAATATCCTGGAGATTTGCTAAGTGTTGAGAGGCGTCCATTGTCTTCCGTTCGATAAAGAGCGCAATCGATATTAGTGGTTAGAATTAAAAAGGACTAGTTAAAGTTATCAGATGGTATATTCTATATTGTATACATACATACATACATATACTCGCGGCTATAAATCCCTAGATGGGGTAGCCAGAGCTAAAGAATTAGAAACTCCTAAGCCACTCTTGGAAAGTTAAGTGGGGAAAAGATGGTAAAATAAAGGTAGTTGGTGATTCTATATTGTTTGTTGTCTGTAAGATAATGTTGGGTGATCATTTACCCCTTGAGTATACTATTTGTACAAAGTATTATATATATCCTCAATTGCCATTACAATAGAAGGGCAGAAATTAAGAAGCATGTAAAACTATACTATGTGTTATCGATAAAGTAAGTAAAATTGTGAGTCAAGATCAGAGTATCAGTTTCACAATTATGAAGTTACAAGAAGGATTTTAGAGCACATTTATTGCCAAAGTATAAGAATACGGCCATGGGAGAGGCGAGAATCTTAAAAATATCAGAAGAAAAGTGCTCAGATTTATCTAAAGTAATTAAGTAGGTACTAAAACGTTTCTCAATCACGAAAAAAGTTGCTGCAATAAAGTTGTGTTGCTACCCAACTTTCAGCATAGCAGTCTATTGACTAATAACTATATATATACTTTATTTATAGAACTCAAACTCGAGCATAGTCTAAAATTCGAGTTCAATATAAATAAGAAACGTTTCAATCAAAAAGTTGATGGATGTTTAATGTAATATAGGTACGCTGTACGTTGAGTTATTACAACCGCTCTCATTCCAGCAGACCGGTTTGCCCGGCTGCCCGGCTGCCGCGCGGGCACACGAGCATATTGAGACTTGATCACAGTGGTGAAAGGATTCAAATTTAACGTTTTACTCAACAATTCATTTTGTAATGGTACCTTATTATGAAGGATTTTACCGTGTCCTTATGAAAATATATGGTTTAATGGATTAATGGGTGGAAGCTTCTCAAATTCGTATATCTATGAAAAACAAATTATAAGAGGTTTAATCGCTAACATAAAATTACTAAAAATATACGTAGGATTTTTCAGATTCACTCCTAAATTCGTTTGATATTTTATTACTTAAACTACAGATAAAAGCGTTTGGGTGTTCAGTTAGCATCCGTACCTTTAAGAATTGAAAAAATAGGACTAAAATGTCGATTTTTTTATTTTATTAATCCGATATTTAAAGATTACTGAAGTACTTTCTCGTAACACAATATTTGCATTTGTTTGGTAACATTTATTTTGCCTTTTAGGTCTTTATACATAGAAGGTAAAACTGAACCCTGTTACCCTAAGCTTACGCAACATGGAGTGTGGTACCTCAGAGGTTCGAATTGCAGTGATTGCTCTTAACAAATGTAAGTATGGGCTTTTTTCTTTTGTGAGATTCATGCTAAAATACCCTTAAGATACGGAAAACCAATCTTATAAGGAAACTTCATTAACGAACCCTATCGAAAGGCTTAATTCCTTAACAGTTTGAAAGGGAAACCCCTTTGTCGCGACTTCCTATATGTACAGAATGACGCGCGCTAGATAGAAATGCTGAAACTGCAAGAAGTATCACATTCCACAATGCGACACATAACCCGTAATAATCGTCACACTCTTCATCAAGACTCGCCATACAAATCCTACATCGCGGTAGCTCTACAGTTGATATCACAAATGCAAATTCCAACAGTTACATATACGTATACAGCTGGACCGCGGTCCCCGAGCATACCAACCCCCGTTGGAAAATCTTCCCTTTATCTCCTCATCTTACACTCTTCAATACTACCGTCTTTAAATGTGTTTTTAATGGAAACCCTCGCATTTGATAGGTAAGCTTTAGAAAACCCTTTGATTTTATTAAGCTTTACCTTTAGTTAGGGTTACCCTATTGTTAGGTTTATCTAATTCAGTTTCCCATTACGTTGGTTTTCCTTTTAAAAGAGTTTTGTAATTATACGATTAACTTTTTTTAAGTTTAGGGCTTAACGATGAAGGACCGGTCAAATTTTGGCTACAAAAGAACATTTGTAGCAAGGAAGTTGTTACAGAGACAGACGACCGACGGTGCAGTAGATACAAAGCCGAATCAACACAGCGTTGTTGTTTGGACGTGAATTTAACGCATTGCAATGTCTCTGAAATTGGCATCTTGCATGTCCTGATATTGGATGCCTTTATATGCCTTTTGGATTATTGCTTATGGAATATTTGGAGGAAGAGGCCTGTTCAAAACTTCATAAAATATTGAGTAGCTTAAAGCAGATTTGTTGAAGACAGCTGCCTCGATATTATTGGTTTTGACACTTGTACGTACAAACATGAAAAACCAGTGCGTTTAGAAAAAATGAGTTAAAGATAAATGGTAGTAATTTTCAATAGTTGTTGTGTATTTTTATAATCTTTTCAGTTAAACGTATAAAATATGATTTATAAATTTTATTTAACTTTACTACAGTACCATAGGTTTCATCAGATACATTAATACGATGGACAAAGTTTATGGAACGACAAGGTACTGCGAGTATGATAGTGGTGGCATCAATGGTACTATTATTTCGTGAGCTCAAATCAGACTTAGCCAGTTTTCCGTTTCATTGTTTTGTAATAATCAAAATTATTTTTATTTTTATTTTTCAAACTCCTCCAAACTGTCTTACTTATATAAATAATCTAGACTTTCGTCGTACGAACATTCGTATTTATCGGTTAGTGACCTGGCTAAAGTTTTGGGGCCCCATGACTCGTGTCATAACTAATGGCTATAAAGTTAAGTTAGTTTATAGTACATTAGAAATGGAGATAAATGTTTTTTTTTATAAAGTACTAGTTATGTTTAATTTCTATTATTGCTATATGTGATCAAGATGGGCTTGCATATATTTTTGTGATTATGTCGTAGCCATATCATAAATGATCGATCATTTCATGAAATAGTCGTATTTCATGAAATGTTCAACTTTTTATTGGCCACATCGTTATACAATCATCGACAATTATAATTAGACACTATTATGCTCACAATTTAAAACATATTTACAATCTCATTTTTGAATATATTTGTTTGATCTAGCTAGCTTTTCTATCTCGGAACATTGGCAAACATTTACATACAAAAATTAGGGTTTGTCTTATATGAATTCTTCTTTACGATCACCTTAAGGTATTTTCTTTTTACCTGTATGATAATGAGTACATAATGTGAATAATGAGTCTTAAGAATAGCTAAAACATCAAGATAAGTGCAAAAAAATATTCCTTTTGCATATATATATAGTTTAAATGTCCTGAAAAACCTGCAAAATACTGTAAAGTTTATCATTGTATTTAATTCAGATTCAGAACATACTTATTTGTATGAAATTCGTTTTGTTATTAGTTTCGTATGCAAATGTGCTTTAGTTGTTGGAATTTCAGTAATATCTTATAGCTTGCGTGCGGAGTTGGTTTTCTCAAAATGGCTATTCCTTCTGAACAAGGCAAACCGAGTTAAATACAATCGTTTTCCACATAGAGAAAAGCCTTACACATTGAAAGTAATAAAATGAAAATGTTATTAAAACATCGAGATGTATATATGCATTGCAAATACCGCATCACAACTGTTTTTAGAGCGTGGAAAGTAGAAAGTTTTATAGCTGGCAACACATCTGTTTGCCTAAATTCTTTTCGAAATTTCAACTGAAATATTAATGACGAATTAACAAAAAGCTGTTGTTAGGAAACCTAGATTATAGTTACACTTATTTACGTCTTATTAAAAGTTTACCATAATGTTTGTACAAAGAAAAGGCCTCCTATAATATTGTGGTTGAGTGGTTTGAAGCACATAATTGCCGGTCAGTGCCCTCGTTCTCTTCCTCTCACTAAAATAGAGTTAAATCAATTGATGTTATTACTATCAGAATGCTTTGTTAGGCGTACTCACTATTTATGGAGATGGGGCAGATAATAATTTGTGGCTATGAGTCTCTAACTAAAACTGGTTTGTTTCCTTAACAATATTGAACTTTGTGGGGAATATATTTCAGGATTACTACATAAAAGTTGGCGATATTTTATACAATATTTACATGTATATTATAGGTATTTGTATTGTCTATTAAGTACGCATTAAGTGACTTTTATTTAATGTGTGGTTATTGTTCTTAGGGGCATTGAACTCTCTTCTCTATTAATAAATTATTTATCGCTACGTTGCTTAATTATAATAACCAGCAATTAAACTCGAAGTAAACTAATATACTGTTTCTATGTCTTTTCTGTCCATTTTTTATTCTCGTCGATTACGACTAATGTATTGTTAAGGAGATTCTCTGCTATAAATTCTTGATATTAATCAAGAATTTATAGCAGAGAATCTCCTTAACAATACATTAATAGCAACTTGATTTTACTACCAGTTTTGATTTAGCCATTTTCCCCCCATTTGCAGAAAAACTGGTTGAGGGGGGGGGTGGATTTTGTTCCACGAGGTTATTAAGTTTATTCAGGATATTCATCGGCAAATTTGGGTATTGAAAACTAGGCGGTTGTGATCGAATGGGTAGCTCATCACGAGCTACTGTGTTGAGCTCTTCAAAGTACCCAATATCTGGAAGGCTTTTGGCCACCCAAAAACATCTGGTTTGTTTGATCATGATCATTTATCATAATTTTTTGTTTTAATGTGATAAATGTACATATTTTACAATATATCTATCATATTTATACCTATTTAAGCTACGAAAGTAGTAGTAAAAGAATACGTTTTATTTTTATTTTATACCAGTTTTCCAATAAAATCTCTAAGAACACAGTCAAAACCTGATGTAGGAAGTAAGTGAAGTAAGAAGTTAAAGGTAAATAAAATAAGGCTCGTTCACGACGTACGACTCCGAAGGAGTGAAAGATATTCGATTTCTTCTTGAACATCATCTAAAATTTGTCATATCCAGCAATTAATCAAAACTAAAAAAATGAATTCAAAACAATTAATCCTTTTTTGCAAAGGGCGCGGAAGTCACCTAAAGCCAGATATGCTAACACTAAGTGTGACTTAGCCATTTGACAAAAAGGGGTAGCTGTGGCTTCTGTATTTGAAATTAGTCACCAGGCACTTGTCGAAGTTGGGCAGGGAAAGGATAGACTAAAATCGCTCAACATTCACGTAAAAAGTCCCAAACCTTAAATCACCTTTTATGACTACCGAGGGAGGAATAGGGATAGTTCCAAGCCACTACACAGCTATATAAAAATGTTTTCAGTAGCATCATAATATTAAATTAGTTCATATGACTGGTCTCAAGTTAAAAGAGACCAGTTGCATTATATTTTGTTAATATTCAAATGATGTTATTTGATGGGTATTAAAAAACAATAATAAAGAACTGCTGACATTTTCTTATTGTTATTTGACCCAGTAAATACTTTCCATTCCGATAGCCCGTTAGTTGTTTTGTGTCCCAGTTTGCTCTTGGAATTAGTTGCTCTGCCTGCTCTACATTCATTGAGGCAACATATTTCTATTATTTGTATAATGTATATAATAATTAACTTGTCATGAGAAGCAAATTGGTTTAATAGTCTTATTTTACCAATTATATTTATCAAGACGTTTATTTTGTTATTATTACCTTTTGAAAGAGAAAGAAATTATAATTATCCGTTTACTTATGTCTCACGAATAACCTCTATCTCAAGTCAAAGTTCACGCTCAATATCTCCGAAACAGTAGTAGAGGTACTTATGCTCTGAACATCAGGTGACATTATTTTCACCAGCTTTTAAGATTACCTACCTTTCTTTTTAACTGTGTATTTATGAATACGAACGAATTCATAAGTGTTGCTAACCTACTTGGTAGGATGAGTATCTTATCTTTATAGCATTAGAGGATAACTAGGAGTCATATCTTTCTTTGGGTTTTCTGATCTTAAGATTATTTGTGGGCTATGCAATGAGGTATTTACCGAGGATTCTTTACTGCGAGACCCTTTACCTTTCAACCACCCTAACAGTATATGGACGCCGACATTGAAACTGCCTCTCCTGACCTAAGTGTGGTGGGTAATTCACTTGAGTACTTGTTATTCCTAACACATCTTCCAATACATTTGGCTATAATTCCAAAAAGGGTTTCCTAGCATTTCAGGATCTAAGGCCACTATTCCTCGTAGATGATGTTTGCTAATGCCAATTTTGTCTCACTTAGTTTCTGCGTACCCTAATTGCAAAATATTAATTAAAAAGAAAGCTTCATTATGTATGATGTTTTGCTTCACTGGCGATTCGATCATATTTAGTTTAATGTTAGATATATGTTTTAATAACAATATTATCTATACTTTTCTTGTTATTACTCTGAATACGATACTAAAAGTACGGAGTAGAGGTGCGATCTAAGATAAAGCAGTTTTTCTGTAGATACACGTTAAAAAACTTTGCCATTACTTTTTATAACTCCTTTTATAACAGAAGTGGTGGGAGAATGTCTTTTACATCTATTTCTTCAGAACATTACTGAACTCACGTGATAGAAGTAAGTTGTAACACCTTTTTTTGCGGATAAACTGCCACTTCACTAAATAAATACTTAACCTATAGGATTCTTCAGCATTACTAACTATGAAAACTGACAAAAATATATTTTGGTCAGTTTTGTGCAATGTGCAGGCCCGATTCTGGGTTTAAATCCATTCCAATCGCATTTATGCTTACTCACCACGTTCCGGCGATGTTAAAAGAAATAATTGAAAAATTAAATTAAAGTAAGGAATAGGTCGCTTTAAAACTTGGAATTCTAGTGGAAGAGGTCACTAATTTATAAAAATACGGGGAAACGCGAGTGTTTTCATGTATCGATATACATTATACACCGATTAATTTACACAAATTGTAATTTATTTGATTTATACCTAAAATTATCTATTCCTGTATTTCCGACGCTTTTTTAATTTATTTGGCTGGTTGATTATCGAATTTTGTATAAAAATTGGGTTTCCGTCAAATGGCTAAAGGCGGTCTTTTTTGTGAAAAATATATTACATTATTTGTAAATTTTAAAACCTATTTGTGTAGTGTCAGCTTAGAATAGCACCACCCCCTTTCTTTCCGCGGGTGTCCGAAGGAGTCCAAGGGTATTGGGGTAAGGAAGTGACCCCTCATCACCAACATACTTTATTATACAATCTATTTTCCACTCAATTTCAAAGACGCTGAGGAATTTCAAATACAGTTCTGGTTAACTCTTCCAGGAAATTATAGCCGTGAGTTGTGTAGGACTACTAGGTTGCTTAGGGGAGGGCGGAAATACTTTGACCACATGCAAAGTTTCTATCTTTTAAACTATAAATTATAAAATAACAAGATATTTTTAAAAATACATACATATATATCCTCACAGCTATAAATCCCTTGGAGAGGTAGCCAGAGCTAGGGAATTAAAGATTCCTTAGCCACTTTTGGAAGTTGCGTGAGGAAAAGACAGTGAAATAAAGGTTGTTGGTGATGGGTCTCCAACCGCATCGCCCAAACATCCCTTAAAAGCCCCAATACCGTTAGTCGCCTCTTACGTACACCCACCGGAAGAAATGGGGTAGTGCTGTTCTAAGCCGACACTACACAGCAAATTGAAAATAAAAAAAATGAATTTCAGTTTTAATGTATGTAAGTACCGATACCTATTAAATAGCTCAAAATCAAACGTTTACACCGCATACCCCCGAAGGGGTTACCAGAGTTACTAATACTTTTGAACAATCACGTGACATTGTTCCCTGCTGGTCAGAAATATTATATTATATCACTTTCATATCATATAAAGCCTTAGAGTTTTATAATTAAAAATCATTCTTGGATGAGTGTAATGAAGAAAAATAATTTATTCCGAACCTGTGTGAGCCCCCCTTTTTTCCAAAATAACTAATGATATTTTAAAAAAATCGTTATGAGGGAGTTTCTTTATTCGACATTCGGCTATGAAACTCCAAAAACTTCTGACTTGCATGAAGGTGGTACGTAATACCATCTTAGAGCTATACTGCTAATGGAAACTTGCCTTGTTCCTACGTATACTACTACTACGTACGTACGTACGTATATGAACAAAAGAATTGATAAGTGTCTTAATATCTGAAATTATGTTAAGAGTAAAACCCTTGATATTTTAAGTGGTAATTCCTTTCATTTCTGCATTCGGTTTAAATAATTGACTTATCCTCAAGCTGCGGAACGCGAAAATCATAAAATGGAAGTTCAGAAGGGAAAATATGGAGAAATGAAGGTCGGTAATGACGAATTTTGTGTGTAATTCCTAATAAGACAGTGTAAAGATGATAATTGAAAGGCTTTGTTGTACTGTGTTGTTGTAGAATTTTCATTTTACTTCTGAATTATTGATATAACATTGTCAGGAATTCACATATTGAGTAATATTGTTTAAAATGTAGAGCAACTTTAAAAACTACGTTGTTTTCTTAAAAGTGACTCTATCTATACACATACACACTGACTTTACAGAAATCAGTTAGTTGATATTATTCTTGTGTAACTCACTTTTATAAACATTAATTACTCGACTCTACATTTTCGTCTAAAGTGGAATTTCAATTTATCAATTTTGCTGAAAAAAGCCTAATCTACTTATTTAGATTATATTTTTTCGATATGATTACATTTGTTTGAACTGATAACATTGCAACTGCAGCGTTCAATATGAAGAAAAATTTTGTGTCTTTCAAAGCTCTAATAGGATTCATATGAGAAAAATACAGATTAGAACTAAAAAAAATACTAAATTAAAACATTTCAATATTTATAAAACTGTACGTACCAGGAACAACATTTAAATGTAGAATAAATCCATTTCACAGAGTTTATGAACATTCAAAAGATTAATTTTCATTGTCTCAATTAATTGAAAAGGAGGTTAAAATTTATGGAGCTAATAAATGTTTCGGCACTCCAATTGTCCAGTAGGCACAGTAGTCCGTCGTAGGGAACAAAGTTCAGTATTCACTTCACGTTCACCGGGATGATATGACAATAGTTGGGCACTGGAGTATTTGCGAGGTTATCTAAGTTATTAAAGTGCGGTGGTGTACGCGCGGGGCTCGCCAGGGCTCGAACACGTGCGGGCCGCGCGGGAAGACTGCGTGGCGGTTTGTATGCGGCGGCTCGCGGGACGAGCGGGGCGTGCGGGGAGCGGGGAACACTCACTCCCGTAACGACCACGCGTCGCCGTTGGCGCTGCTGTAGCATTGTGCTCTACATATTTTAAATATCTATCTACTCCCTACCCAAATTAAAACACGTTGCCATTCCACGGACTTGTAACTTACCATAGTAGACACAAGACGATTGCTTTAAGTGTATTAATGGAAATTCATTCATATTAAGCATTGTAAGATGTACGGTATATTATGAGTAATATGTAGTTTTTAGTCTTTTATTTACTATAGTTGAGAACACTTAAAAAAAATAATGTTATATGTTAACAGACCAATAAATATGTAGAGAAGATTGTAGAGCTCGTGGTGTCTATTATTACAAATTTACCGTCAATTTGAAAATCACTTTGAATAATTGTTATACGGTCAGGAGGTGATTTTTCAAACAAATGTACACACATTTCCCCGAAGGGGTTGGCAGAGGTACAAATACTTCTTAACAACTCTAAGTACAACTCAGCCATGTGGGTTTCCTCACCTTGTTTCCCTCACCGTTAACAACCATGATAAATTAACCACACATATGTCTTTCTTCTTCTTCTTAAAGTGCCGCTCCATCACTGGAGGTTGGCAATCAGCTCTTTGCAACGCTCTCTGTTCATGCATGTTCTGAACAATTCTTCCACGGTTTTTAAGTTAATATGTCTTTAGAAAAGACAAATTGGTGTAGGCCCGACCCGGGATTTGAACACTAGTCGTTTGCAAGATAACCGGTGTTCTACCCATTGAGCTATCTCGGCTGTCCTAATGCTTTATTAGGATTATATTAAAACTTTGCTATAAATCTTTTCAAACGGTTCCACGGGCAATTCCAAAATCTCAGAGGGAACTTTGTTGCACATTATGCAGGGAGAGCCCCATAAAGGACGTAGCTATGTGCTTTATTAACTCTATGTTCTTAAATACACAAAATTTGTTCTTATTTGTAGTATTGGTAGAATGCCTATCTCTAACTTAAATGAATTGTAAATGTCATTTTTAAACATCAAATTCTCAAATATGTATTAGCACGGAAATTGACAATAACTTTTTAATCCAAATACATTGGATGGCCCTCTTTTGCTAGTTTTTTTTTATATTGGCTGCTTTACCCCATAATGAATAAAGTAAATTGTCTGGAAGAGATCGCTTTTAGCGATAAGACCGCCGATTGTACATCACTGTAAACTGTATGATAATTTCTTTTGTCAATTTGTGTTTGATGTACAATAAAGAGTTATTCTATTCTATTCTATTCTAAATAGGGCAGTCACTAAGGTAGTCTCAAAGGCATAGTTTTTATTGAGAAGACTACTAATTTGGTATGCCTCGCTGTGTCTCTTTATTTTCTTAGGTTGCTCAAGATCGTGATAAATCGAAATAAATATAACCAAACAAACCATATCAAATACCTAAATATTTATTTATTTGAATATTTTTCAATTCTAACACGATTTAAATATATTTTTTTAAAACCACTAAACGTCTTTAAAAATCTTGAGTAATCAAGTTAAAACAAATTATGCCTGAGAGCAAAGACTTTACCTGAGAGTATGAAAAAATGATAATCTAATTATATTGTCGTAGATTGAAACTTCAAAATAAATATATAAAGTTTTATTTGGGGTAACGTATTAGGGATAAATTATAGGAAAACTGACAAAAGAAACCTCATTCGTTTGCTCCATAACAGAAACATATTAAGTAAAATATGAAACAGTCAAGAGTATTTTATGTCGGGATAATTGACTTCTATTAGACCCAAAGAGCTCATAAATTATTATTAATAATTATTATGATAAATGGTCGTCCAGTGACTTAATTTATCTATTATTGCAAAGTCTATTTATTTTACTTTAGAAGATAACTTTAATCATATAGAGTCACATCTTTATAGTACTGGTATAATCATCGTCTAGGATCTGATTATAATATCATCTGGCATATTTTTTTTATAAAATTTGCTTATAAGAAAATCTGGCCGACTCGTTGTCATGGCTATTGTATTCCTCTGCAAAAGTTCAATGCTCCCAAAAAAAATTCGTTATTTTTAGTTCTTTAATAATTTTTTTTAATTTATAGGCATATAGGTTCTTTTCACGACAATATGCCTTCCGAATCCGAAGTAGAGTCAGATTAAACTTAAAATTTTGCTAATTATATATCATGATTATTAAATATTTTTCATGTACACCATACAGATGACAAAATCACCTCTACAAGAAATGTACAAAATACTACTAATAAGGTATACAAACGAGAAGATAAATTTTATCATCATTACATGATCTACTTGATGATTCCACTACGTTGGCCTAGCGTTGGTTGGCAGACGTTTACGATGACTACCGTGATTGGAGCCGTGACCGACGGTTTCACGGAAATATCTTAATTATCAGATTATTGCCGTCTAGTGCCGGCTTAGAATGTCACTACCCCTATCTACCCACCGGTGTCGTAAGAGGCGACTAAGGGCGTGGGTGTTTTTAAGTGGATGGGAACGAAACTTTATTTTTACCATCTTCTCCCTTATCAACTTCCAAATATGGCTGAGGAAATTGTAGCTCTAAAGCTCTGGCTACACCTTCTTGGGATTTATGGCCGTGAGTATATGTATGTATGTAGCAGATTATCAGGTGATATGGCCTGGACTATTGTGATCAAGCTGGAACAAGTCATAAACTCAACTTATGAGTACACCCCGAAAATCCGAAACTTGAGACAACCGCCGAACACTTAGCCAAACACACTCATCGTTTGACCACAGAGGCAATTGAAAATAAGACATATTTATTAGCTGTGTGTGTTGGCTTAGAATAGCACTAACCCATTTCATTCCATTGGTATTGTACGATATGACTAAGGGTATTGGGTCTTTTTCGTAATTGTTGGGCGATGGGGTTCAAGAGCCTTCACCAACAATCGTTTTTTTTTCTTTTTAGAAGGAAAAACAAAGGTCTATCCTTCTGAAAATATCGATGCTTATGAATTTCACCTTTACCTGGACAGTATATGTGAAGTGTCAACTTTAGAATGGACATAATGGAAAGGCACATGGAACTATTAATGAGCCTGTGGTTTGCGGCAATACTAGAGTCGATGCTTTTCTCACTCAGCTTAAAAATGTTACCATCATATTATGAGTTCACAAAAGGTTGTATAGTCAGTCTAAACACAGGTGTACATACATATTCTCACGCCGTTAGTTCCTATTGGGTTAGGCAGAGACTATCAAATGTGTCCTCCGAGGTCGTCCTCTACTAACATAACCTTTAAAGGTGTACCTAATTCTTAATTTCTGTATATTAACTACTATTTGCTGTGCAGAGTCGGCTTAAAAAAGCACTACCCCATTTCTTCCCATGGGTGATCGAAAGAGGCGACTAAGGGTATTGGGGCTTCTTAAGGAATTTTTGGGCGATGCGGTTGGAGACCTATCACCAAGAACCTTTATTTTATAATCCTTTCCTCCCTAAACTTCCAAAAGTGGCTGAGGAATTTTTTATTCTGAAGCTCTGGCTACCCCTTCTAGGGATTTGTAGCCATGAGTATATGTATGTATGTAACTACTATTTCTTATATTAAATAAATGTATTCTCAGTTATAAAGATAAAGATGGTATTGTTGTGAACTCAGCATTGTTTAGCTCATGTGTTTTTATTATGTGAATTATGTGATGTACCTCAAAATATGTATTATTTAACACTATTATTGTTTTGAAAATGTTGCGAGGAAAACCCACATGGCACGTGGCAATAAAAGTGGGTTCTCTAAATATCACAAAAAAATATTACATAATTTTTAGGGCCTTATTTACTTTTCTTCCATTGCGTCTTTCTGGATGCACGTGGAGTGAATACAGGATTAAATAATTTCAACTAGAAATTTATAACTACATCCTATTTTAAAATATTTACCTCATACATATAGTTTTTATACATCCCGTCCGAAGTTTCGTTTGGCAGAGAGGAAGGTCCTTCCATTTTACAATATAGTTCATACAAGTGCGCACTGTCCTCAAAATATTACGGTCCATTTGCCGAGTTTCATTCAATTACGAACATTAGTGTCCTCATTGCTTCAACTTCCTTTCAATTAAACTTGACAATATTATATATCTACTCAATAAACAATATATTCATATGACATTTACGATGTTACTTTTACGTTTTCGACAGCTAACGATGGGGATAACGATTGATTTGTATTTTAATTAGAAATTATTCATAAATGTTTTCATAATAATAAAGTGTTTTTGTCTAACTCACATAAAACAGATGCTGCATTCCAAAACTGATAGTTCACAAACTCGGACAAGTACTTCTCAGCACTTCACAAATTGCACTGAATGTTTGATTTCAATGTCAAGAAAATCCTGCCGTTGGATAATTAAAGAGAGTAGAGTGAATGAATCGCGTGAAAGGTATCGCCCACGTGACCTGCACGCGGAAAGCCCGCCGGCCGCTTCGGGACTTTCACGAATTTGCAGAGGGATCAAAACGAGCGAGGGAGCGACCGCCGGAAACGGAGGTACACCGGGGCCTCTACTCGCGAGCAGTGGCGGGCCGCTCCGCCGCGCCCTGCCGCCCGCCCGCCGCGCCGCACCCCCGCCGCATGCACTGCCTCTGCGACCTTCTTTACTCCTCCACCACTTCCACCACTTACCCCTCTTATGCTGTTTGTCTTCAACACGAATAAGTGCTCCTTCAACTGAGCACCCTTCTCGGTTTGTTTGCAAATTATGAAAAATATTGAGATTATATTTGGTTGTCTATTTGGTATCATGAAATTTATTTTTATTTTAAATTTTTCATTAAATTATGATAGAGATCCATACCTAGTTAAACGTTTAATATGGAAACTTTAATAAGTTATTTTGTGTAGAGTAAACAAAAGCACAAGCCATGCTGAAACCAATTATAATTGTAAACAAAATTCCCTGATCATTTAATCCATTCAGGAGCTAGGGGATCGAAAACAGACAATGAGCTGACGCGATTCTAAACTTAATAACATCCCTGCGCTATGTACTGTCTCGCTCGCGCGATACCAATTACATTTTACTCGTCATTTTGTTTCCAAAGTCTTTTAGATAAGCTTTTCTAACTTCCAACTTCTTTAAACGCAATCGATGTAAAAGTTATTTTCATGTTTTCGTAAATTGCACTGTTGGTTCGTTTAGTAGTTGATTTAAATCTAGAGTTAATATTTTCTATGAGTACCTACTTATTTTGTAGAGTTTTGAATATGTATTATTTCCATTTGAATAGAATAATGCTAAGAACTACGCATAGACAAATTAGGAATTGTTTAAAATATTTAGAATTAGGCAGCTAGCATTTCGCAAATATTAAATAACATAACATAAACGTTCACGCCGAATATCCCCGAAGGGATTGGCAGAGGTACTAAACGTCACGTGATGTTCATAGTACCCACGTTTTACATGGACAATAATTCTTGTTAATATTCAGTTAGGTCTAATTTTTAATAAAGTCATTGTCTTACATTGTTGGAAAGACTTTACTTAAAATCATTTTGAACTAAAATGGGACCGCCTTCACAGCTATTTGACGGAAACCTAAATTTATATACAAACAACCACGCAACCAAAGCTTATAAAAATGAAATTGGACCACATTGGAACTATATCCCACGGAACACGAAAAACTACTTTAGAAATCCATTGCCTAATAATGGAGTAATTGCGTATCATACGTACAAAAAAGACATACAATCCAATTGAGTACCTCCTTTTTTAGTCGATCAAAAATCACTTATATTTTTATTTTGCCTCTGTGACAAATACAAAATTACAATATATTTTTTTAGTGATACATTGATGGTGTTGTATTATATACTTTTTAGTGACTTTGTGTGGAAAGTGTGATAACAACAGCAAAAGAAGAGTGACAAAGGGAAATGCGGTAAATGGAGCAGCGACTAGCCTAATAACAAGTCAGTCGGTGTTGGAAAAGTCCAGAATGGCAGTTTATGTTGATGTTTTAGTTCCTTCTCTTATGTATGGCATCGAATGTTAGATTTGGTAGAAGAGAATAGAATAGAATAGAAAACTCTTTATTGTACATCAAGATACAGACATTTTATACAGATTATTTCTTCAATAGAACAACAATTGACGGTCTTATGGCTTAAAGCAATCTCTTCCAGACAACCTTTGAATGGTGAGATCAGTACGTTAATAAAAACAATAGGTAGATGTACAAGACATAATGGAATGGGAGTATAGCAACTATTTTACATTACTTATATTAAACAAAAACTTAACAACTAAACTTATTTCTATGAAAGATGAGGTGTAATGTTGTTATGGTATGTATGTAGTCGAGTGATTCATTATAAATGCTACTATTACAGTGTGAAACATTATATTAGAAGGATATATATAATTGTGTTTGATCAATCATATTAAAGTTATTTAAACACATAATAAAATTGATCAGATTCTTGTGAACACAAGCTTGTTTAAGTAAAAATGTACGAAAACAACAAGGTAACATACCAGAAGACATATCGTGTATCAGTAAAGTTCACAGTATATGTCTAATATGTGATAACTTCGTATGTTAGTGGTAGTGCAACTACACTTAGCAAAGCACGGTGCCTTGGCTCGTGCGACAGGTATGGAAGATCAGGTGGGCAGTCGGCGGATAATCTATCAGTGGCTCAGGAAGCGTGGGTGCGGCTGTTCACAGTATCACAGTTGGAGTGGCAATGACCTTGACACTAAGTGAGTGGCCTTGGGTAGCACGTGGCGGCTGGCGGCTGACACCCGCTGTCTGTTGTTGGAGTGCCGCCGCCTTTCCCAGGGGAGCCTATTGTGGATGCGACACGGATATTATGATACCGACGAACCCGAATTGCTTGCTATTGAGAAGTTTTTGGAACTCTTTTGTGTTAACGAGTTTGTTATTGAAATTGTAGTTAAAGGATTTAAATTTTGTTTTGATAATTTAACAAATCATGCGATTTTTAACTTCCAAAATTATTTTATGGCATATTCAATTCAACAACCTATTTTTTAAAATATTACAATAGTAATATCAATACTCAAAATGTTTTATCTTTTCATCAAAAAATTTACTAAAATTTTCTTTTACAATAAAATATGTTCGCTATATCTCACCATTTTGAACCCAATTCTTCATTCATTTAATTTATCAATCAAACTTAAAACTTGGCCCAACAGTAGTAAACTCGGTAATATCCATGCTACCCTATCGGTGAATGAGTGCGATTCAGCGTTGGCGGCGACGACGTGCGGCTGCGAGCGTGTCGGTTGTGGTCGCCGCGGGGGCGCCCCGGACCCGCCTCGCTACCACCGGCTACCCGGCCTCACGCTCATGAGCTTACACTTACGAGACAAGCCACAGGTTTCTTTCCTATTGAAAACAAGAGTGGATATCGATTCACATTCGACCAACGCCGATAACGAATCAAAAGGGCTCGGCCGTAATGCTTAAGTGAAATGGTGAAACACCCTTCTGATTATTTCAAATACACAACATGTAAACGAATACCAACCGAATTCTTACTCGTGAAAAACACAACTATGATTTCCGTTGAATGTTTGGTGCATCCGAAACATGAGTTTTAATTTCACATTTGGCATTTAATACTCATCTTTTGGCATAGAAATATAAAACTATGATACAAAGATGATAAGGCTGTGAGTTTTCCAACATGAATTAAATTTATATCCCAGCAGTTTTCACAGCAAACATACAACATCGAATAACGCTACAATATGTGTAGAGGGCATACAACTCAATGACATGCGTAAACGGATTACGTATAAGATGAGACGAAGGCGCATAGCCGCACGCGTATGGAGAGTGAAGTGCCGGTAGTGTATCTCCGTAGAGAGCTACCTAGTGGGCAGCGAAGTATCCCTCGCGTCCGAGAGTAGCGAGTCATGAATGAACCGGCCATATAAGCCATACGGTGCTTTTTTATCGCTGCTTCGTGAAAAGTGAACGTTCGAACACCTGCGGCTGTGTACGTTATGCAGTCCGCATGTCACGTCATGTCCTTTACAGCTGTACAACATCGAGTGTTTCATGGCCGAAATTCCAGGGAATTGGGATTTTTGTTTAATTTCACGGACATTGGCGGTATTCGTTTGCAGTCCGTAATTCAGGCCAATGTCGGAAATCAAGTTCATAAAATAAAAGCAAATATTTTAGTCACCTATAAGCTATTAGCTTTTTCAGTGTGTTGCACACGTGGTTAATGGTGAAACGCAGTCAAATCTTCTGGAGAAAAGTTTACAGGAATATATGTAGTATCAAACTTAAATAATATATTTTTAGAAAACTGGCATTTTTTTTCTAATTTTACACCTTTGCTATAGCGATAGTCTCACCTTATTGTTTAATTTTATGTATTTTCATGACATTAAATTAATAATTAATATATGTGACAGTGTATTCGTACAAAACGGCGATAGGCCTGCCATGAAAAACGTGGGTACTCTGAACACCAGGTGACAAAGTCACGTGATGTTCAGAAGTATTAGTACCTCTGCCAACCCCTTCGGGGATATTCGGCGTGAACGTTTATGTTTATATGTATGTTTATGTAATTAAATTAATATTCGTGTTCTTGTTTGTTATGAAACGAAGACCATGGTGATGGTGTTTTTTGATGAGCCTTTTCACCATCAATACAGCGTTAAAACACAACTAAAAGTAAATAATATATTCAGGGGAGTAAAATTCTCTGCCACCCAATAAATTTACATCAGCAGGAATCTCGATGTCGATGATCAGACTTGAACAGCAAAAGTGCTCAATCGCAAAGGTTTGATGATGACAAGCGAACAAATAGACGCAAATGTAAGGCACAAGTTTATTATCTTAAGTTTGCGATATGCTATTATAGTGAATTCAAGCATAACAAAGGCAGTTTAGAATACTATAGCAACGAGCGTGGGAACCATTATTTACCGTTAACTTTACTAATTACGGAGTTTATTGCGATATGATATGTGCTGTTTCCAAGTATAACTTAGAATTAGCATCAGTAGGAGTTAAGTTCCTTTTACTTTAAATTTACGCGTCGTAATTACAGACGTGTTTAACTAAATCATAAATTTATATAATTTTAATAGTTATGATTTCTTCTTTAACTATTCGCTATATGGTAATAGGTGATGATATCATTAATCACTTTAAAACTTTTGCTAATTGACATCCACTGTTGGCCATAGGTCTTCCCCAAAGCTCTCCGAACCTATCATTGCTGTGTTATCGGCTTCCCGCAAACTTTTTTCCTAATGTTTTTTATTTAATAGTTTTAATGTATAAAGGATGGGAAATACTATACTAAACGATACGAAAGCAAAATTAAAGATAATGTGCTGTGCAGCTTTACTTTCTTTAAGTAAGACATTTTCTTCTTCCCGTGGGTGTACGTAAGGGTATTGGGGCTTTAGTAGGGATTTTTGGGCGATGCGGTTGGAGACCCATCACCAACAACCATTATTTTATCATATTTTCCCTACGCAACTTCTTAAAGTGGCTGAGGAATTTCTAAATCCTTATCTCTGGCTATTAGGCTAATAAGGGGTATTGGGATTAATAGCCATGGGTATATGTATGTATGTAGAAAAAAAGCATCAAGCAGTAAATATTACTTGATCGATGTTGTCAAATTACTTAAAATGATACGTTATTTATATTACAAATAAACACTGCTGTGTAGTGTCGGCTTAGAATAGCACTACCCCATTTCTTCCGATGGGTGTACGTAAGAGGCGACTAACGGTATTGGGGCCTTTAAGGGATTGTTGGGCGATGCGGTTGGAGACCCATCACCAACAACCTTTATTTTTACCATCTTTTCCCCACTCACATTTCCAAAAGTGGCTGATGAATTTCTAATTCTTTAGCTCTGGCTACCCCTTCTAGGGATTTATAGCCGTGAGTATATGTATGTTATTTATATTGATTAAACTCGGTAAGAATATTTTACTCCTTTGACTTCAATTAATCTCAAATTCCATGACACGACGAAGGAATTAAGCAAACTTTAGCTTCTCTCCGCGGGAACAGCTAGTTTTGCATATGATTTCAAAGATAAAGCATTTCTCTTTGGCCGTGAAGCAAAGCGTATGCATCCCATGCATGTATTAGAGCAGCACCCTTGACTATATTTATCAAAGCTTGTGTAATTAAGGAAATATGGATCTAATAAACTAGTTTGACCCGTGTCGTCGCGTCATTCACTATATATATACGGAAATATATATACACGGACATATTATACACAGATCTAGTTAGCCCCAAGCTAAGTAAGACTTGTATTATGGGATACTAGCTCAACGATATATTTAATATTATATAATACACATATAGATAACACCCAACACTAAGAAACAATCATTTATGCTCATCACATAAATGTTGCCCTCGGCGGGGATCGAATCCGTGACCTCCGGACCGAGAAGCTAGTCACCTATTCACTCGACCACAGCTGCTATGAGCGACTATTTTACTTTCAACAGTAATTAATGAAAAATCTGTAAAAAAATGGGCCAAAGTATAGCCTATGTATATTGAATTTTGCCATTGGATTTTCTGAACCTACTGCATATGAGTTCAATAGATGCAGAACAATTAATAAATTTAGTAATTTATATGGTTAAGGTTAAGGTTAAGTTAAGGTTATATCAGGGCTACGTTTTACGTACGTATTTTTAATTCACTTTAAGTGCTGCTAAACCCACAAGAAACAAAATTTAATGTACCAGATATCAGTTTCTTACATTGAATAGTTTATGTAATGCCGTATAACACCGCTTATTTTCGTTATCAGAAATTTTTGCTGTGAAGTGTTGGCTTAGAATATCACTACCCCATTTATTCCCGGGGTATTCCTGAGAAGTGGCTAATGGTATTTTGGGGCTTTTTAAGTTATTTTTGACCCATAACTAAAATCATTTACTTTACAGTCTTTTCACCACTCAATTTCAAAAAGTGGCTGGGGAACTTCTTATTCCGAATTGATAAATTGGTGTAGGTCCAACCCGGGATATGAACCTGCATGACGGACGGGAGTTTTTATCTATTGAGCTTTTTATGTATTTATTTTTATTTATGTTTTGCTTAAATTAATATTAATTGTTGAGTCAAATTTGTGAGACTCGTAAAATAAACTTTAGACTAAATAAAGTATCACATAAACATAACATAACATAAACGTTCACGCCGAATATCCCCGAAGGGGTTGGCAGAGGTACTAATACTTCTGAACATCACGTGACTTTGTCACCTGGTGTTCAGAGTACCCACGTTTTGCATGGACAGTATTCACGTGATAGGGGGCAGGCCTATCGCCGTTTTTGTACAGTATAAAGTATCACATTTATTATATTCTAACATTGCTTAAAAACACGGTGCCTTTATCCACGTCGTCTCGACTAGTTAAGAAGATATTTTTTAAAAAGGTATTTAGGCCCATAGCACTGAAGTTAACTATCAACTTAGCTATACTTACAGCTATAAATCCAGAATGGGCTATCCAGGGATTCAGAATTATTCATTTTTCCCGCCATTTTTGGTTAATGATAGTCAGCTCAGCAGAGGATGGTTGGTTGGTGGTGAGTCTCCAGCTTACCATAATTTTAAAATCCCCGAAACTGTAAGTTATCTCTCACGATGCCAGCGGTAAGAAATGGGTTTGTGCTTTTCTTACTCGACAGTATATAAATTTGCCTATTGTCTATATTTATGCTTCATGATCCTTAAATTTTATGGCTACAGACCTGACCAATGACACGACATACATAAAGTGCGTACCACCAACAGTATTTTATTTTTTTATAGGTCAGAGCTGAAAAGCGAAGCTATCTGCTTGTTGTGGACAGAACGAGCTTTGCACCTTTTTGTCTGTTGTTTGATATCATTGTTGTTTTTTTTGTTACTTTATTTTCTTGTATTGTTGTATTTTAAGAGACAAATAAAAACATTTATTCTTATTATTTTTATTTTGCATACATTTTCGCAAGTTTTCAAAAACACTCCATCCCGCCAACATACATATAAACACGGCTATAAATCCAGTGAAGTGTGTGAGCTTTTTAAAATAAAGTATGTTCTTCGGTGAGTCTTCAGACTATTCGCAAAACATTACCTCAAAGTCACATAAATACCCATCACCAGTCACCTCGTACGACTCAGTTAGAAATAGGTTAGTGCTGCTCTTAACCATCGTGCGTATCGTGGAGTGTTTTTTTGCCATAATAACGTAGAAACTGTTGTTTAGGTAGTTTTTTATATTGGAAGTTCTTGGCTGGCTCCCTTTGGATGAAACAACTTAGTTTTACTTTTACTAATGACTGTATGAAGATATTCAATACTTCTTGTTACAGACTCGGTGCCCTATGCGAACACGTAGCGTTAGGCCATAATCCGGCAAAACATCGGGTTTTTGCAGACAATGCTTACACTGCAATTGCAAGTGGATAATTAATATAAAATCAACATACTTCGGAACAAATAAGCTGTGTAGTATGTGGCGACTGAAGGAATTGGGGCTTTTAAGTGATTTTTGGGCGACGTCGTTATAATTTTTCCTTACTCAACTCCTAATAGTGGGCGAGTAATTTCTTATCTAAGAATTTATTACCGTATGTAAATGATTGTCTGTATGTACATACGTTGAAGTAGCTCACACCAAAATCAGTAAATCACTTTACTGAAGAGTTTTAAGTTTGTTTCCTAAAGAACAAAAATATTGTTAAAAATAAGTTTTTTTTTATTTTAACGACCATAATTTGTCAGGATTTTAAGGTTAAAAAGCGTAGTCAACGTATACATATTTAACACAATATCTAAACGATTATATCAGGATAAAAGTAGCCTTCAAGAAGTTCAGTCAAGGTCCTAATTCCTTGACTAGGCCTAACTCTAGAGTTAGCATCTTGGTCACGCACTGAAGTTTTGTCTGGGATCAAACCAATACTGTATGTCGTTTCGTGGCTGGACTCTTTATTTCTAAGTTTATTAAGATTTATTTTCACTTAATGATCCTATATATAATTAAAAATGTATTGCCGAACGGCCCCCTCTCATAAATAAAGCCAAGATATAGTGTATCCGCAAATACAGCTTCAGGCACAGGACTTGCGATGGACTAAGGACTAAGCTGTTGTGCTTGAACAGTAACAAAATTGTCTATTTCTAAACATTTATTCAAATTCTTGAATGCAAGCTTTTTTGCTACCCAACCTGACCTAACATATCAAATTCAGTTACCAAATATTCATTGATTCCGGTGCGATTGAAAAAATATTTTAAGGAATCAAACTAGCGCGGCCCAAAACTCACAGTGCCACGTTCGTTGTTTCATTGCCAAAATGTATTGCAGTCGGTTAATATCCTGTTAATATTAGCCCATGAGCACAAATAAGAACTTACGATACTCATATTGAACCAAGAATATAAGTAATATGAGGGTGAGCGAAATCCTATAAATAATATAAAATAAAATTGCGAAGTAAATTCGTGAGGAAATTTAAATAAATAACTTTTCTGTTTGCACATAAAAAGAAATATATTGCGGCACAATGAATGTCGGTGGTGGGCTGCGGGGGTAGGAGGCATTCGCGAGGTGGGGGTGGGAGGGTGGCGGGCGCGGGGTGACCCACTTTAGCGGGACAAGTAATATTACTTTTTACTTTAGGTAACTATTTCATGTTTTATCGTTATTACGAACATGTGTATGCATCAAAAAGTATTTGTGCTTTTATAAAAGTTGAGTATATTATTCTACGAATCATTTATTTTTACCCTCCAAATAACTTAATATTAAACCTAATAAAATTATCTGCGACTGTGTTGATATACTCAAAATTCAACAGAGCCATTTTAGTAATGAAATATTAGTGACTATGAAATCAAAATGTATTTGTTTATACAGATATGAAGAAAGTTGAACAAAATGAGTCAATGTAATGAGAAAGGGCGCGAGAGGGATCGAGAGCGGGCGCGAGCACACCTCTCGCGAGAGGCTTTGTCTTCAAACCGGCTGACCTTTACCAATCATTTCCTTAACCTGTTTAACAGATCAACCCATTGCTATTCAACGTCGATTAGAACTTTCAATGATATGAACAGTAGTTTGGATTTTGAAAGCGATTTCGTTTTGTGCGGTTTCTCTATGAAAAATATGGTTTTCGTGGGTTAATGAGGTTTGGCGTAGTTTAGATAGTGTTTAGCATGATTTCGCAAATTTTATCTCATATTTAATTCATTCTCACTAATTAATATAATCGTAAATTACAATTTCTATAGTCCCATTATGCTTAGACAGACACTGTTCAAAATATAAGATAACCATTAACCATATTTTAGTTATAGCTGACTGATATACTCGTAATAACAAAGAAAGAAGCATTAAGGGGGTTCTATTAGATTCACGAAATTGACATTGGATTACACAAACAAGACCATGATAGTCTCAGTTTAAGTTCCATTTAACACCACCCAGGGGAAGCCATTACTTAAAGTCAAAGCACGTAATGGGCTTTTCTGGCCTTACAAAATTTACACAGATTGTTTACTAAACACAATAATTACTATAGGAAAACAATATGAAAATGTTCTTTTAATAGTTTAAAAATATAAAGTTTATATTGCAGGCATAAATCTTGATTGTATTACGTTGAAATATAATACAAAATGAAGAAAATAACGAAGTATGAGCAGGAAAGTTGCGTCGTGATCGTGAGGTGGCTCGGCCTCGGCAGGTGCATAGGATTCGGAGGATTCGTTAGAGGTAATTAAAATTGATAGCAAAGAGTAACGCAGCAATTTCAACATAATGAAACGAAGACGAGTGTTCGTTTATAAGCGTGATTTAACAACTCCGGCATATTGATTTTTACGTCGTCGTGGGGCCACCCCCTCCCCCGGGAAGAGTTGTGCACGGGGGTAATGCTAAAATGCTTGTTCCCCTATTTGAGAGTACATACAGTCGGGACATCCAGAAACAACTCCAACTCTTTACTTGTATATCTTTGTATGTAGTAATGAATTCGGGGTTCGGTTTGAAATTATGTTTTTCTCTTCTTTTATACTTCTCTATGATGATTATTAAAATTACTAAATAATACAACGATAGGGCCTTTTTTAATTCTGGGTTCTCCGAGAAAGTTCACCGTATCTATAGGCGTTGTTGGCCGCAGTCGAATTTGCAAAATACGTTTTTTTTTTCAACTGCATTTGGTAAGTAAAATATCAAAAATATAAACATGGTTGTCGCTATGCATTCTTGTATAAGATTTACGACAGGACGCGTCTTCATTGAAACGTGAATGTGACACACTTTCTACGGTTAACGAGCCAGTTACCGTTTTATCTTATCTTTCAAATGTACTTATCGTTTTACTATTATTTTGTAAGTTGTATGAACAATTATTTTGCTAATGTGTCTACAGAACGTGCAATATACACAAGCAATATTTTTTTTGTTAATTATTTTTGGTAGAATATAATATAAATTATACTTAGAGCCGTCTTCATGAATATCTAAATAATTATATATCATAGGCAATCTGTATAATTCAGGAATTTGATACAATTTCTAGGAAATGCACAAAATTATGTCAACTACCAACCCGCATATCAGATGAACTATGGCTTTTGGGTGATGTGATTATGAAGACATATCGGAGCTGTGATGAATAAGTTAGGATCACCATAAGGAAATTCATAGCATTATCAAATAAAGCATGTGTCTTTGGCTACACAGCTGTAGAAAGAAAAAGGAGTACCGTCACTAATTAACTTAAATAAATTTGATTATAAGACGACAAAATATGTATTATGTAATGTGACAAAAAATAAAAACAAAAAACAATTTAAATAGTTTGATAACGCTACATTACTTCTATATTCTGACAAGTGCAAAAAATATTAATATAATATAAAATCTAGCAATTCTACCTGGATGTCCCCGCGAGTTTGCTCAGCCCCACCCGCGCACTTTTCAGCGCCCCCACCCCCGCACCCTCCGCTGCACCCCATGTGTTATTCTCCGTTCCGTCCCGAACCGGGACGCTCCTTCATTTTATTTTAGTCCAATTTTCAGCTGAAAAATTCAAGTTATATTTTTAAAATGAATTTCATTTTAATATACATTTACTATGTTTATTTTACAATAAGACTTTTTTGTACAGAACCATGTAAGAATTCGTGTGTTTAAGAGGATGATCAAATGGAGCAAAATGGGTTTTGCGATTAGTCCTTTAACTTACTGAATTGGGCGTTGTAATGCTAGTTATAATTATGACATTTTCAACAACGATCCATAAAATTATTGAAGAGAAAGTTTTTAGCACATTTCATCTTAAAAGTTAGCACCTTTAGAAATTGTAAACTTGCCTTTCAAATTAAATTTATTCGTTATAAAAACGACCGATATGACGTCATTAATATATTTTCCGTGGAAGTCGTAATGTATATCAATTAATAATAGAAGGCGTGTCACATTAGTTATTATATTATAATACTAAATAATATACAAAAAAAATTGGTGTTATTAGTATGCTAATTATACGTATTTGAAGCATTTGTTTTTGTTTATATTTACAATCTTATTACCGACACAACCTCGATAGCTTAGAGGGAAAAGCATGTGCATGCATGCAGCATGTGGGATTCATCGATTCTTTAATCAGGACTTCTCATCAGTAGATTGACTGAGTTTTTAAGTGATAAAAATGCATACATACATATACTCACGCTACTAGTTCCCATTGATATCCTGACAAATCTTTCTTGCCATCAATCTTCCCAAATATGCTCATTTATTCTTCATACTTCGGACGCCTGCCTTTTTGAGCACACTCGTCCAAATGGTTCCTTCGGGGTCGTCTTCTACTAACATTACTATTGGCTTTTTAAATCTCTTTTACCAGTTTGCTGTCATCCATCGTCTCTATGTAATCATAAAAATGTAGTGCATGTTAATAACAAACAACCGTTATACTCAAATGGGTATTAACACAAATCCCGGTTTGGGCCTACACTAGTTTGTCTTTTCTAAAGACATAAGTGTGGTTAATTTATCATGTTTTTTAACGGTGTAGGAAAATATCATGAGGTAACCCACATACATCGGTGTAGCTAGCTATAGGCTCTGGGCGTTTGGTGGGGTAGTAGTAATATGCAATTTCTTATAGATATGTTTCTTTGGATTGATAAAGTACCTTACCAAGTCTGAGCCAGGGTGCGGCAAGGACCCCACCCTGCCCCACCGTGCTGCTAAGCCAATGCACATGTATAACATGTACTTAGTGATGTGACAGTGTACTCGTACAAAACGGCGGCTGACAGACCTGCCCCTATCATGTGAGTACACTGTTCATACGTGGGTACTCTTAACACCAGATGACAAAGTGACAAGAGATATTAGTACCTCTATCAATGAACGATTAAGTCTTGTAATCTTTGATCGTATAGATAAAAATATGAATTTAGCACAAGTATATTAGCAGTATTATAATGTAAGAAATTGAATTACATTTTATAACACTATTAAATATAAATATTTTCAGATATGATTATTACATTCACTCCCAGTCGTTATTTTGTGTTATATAATTGTTGGTGAATGATGGCACGTTTCGTTTCATTTCTATATTTGTGTTCAATAATGGTCTCAGATCTGAGTATATATTTTATATTTAATGAAATAGTTAATGGTAAGAGAGCTGAAATTATTGCTTTGTTTCGTGTAAAATTAGTCACCCTATATTGCTTCAATTTGAATATCGGTATTGCCTATGCTCATCGTGACACTAGGCTCCACATTCTGCACTTGAGTAGTAATGTAAAGGATATATAAAAGTTTTAATAAGGTCTTAATTCTTCTCTTGACTATGGCCAAAATTCCAAATCAATATCAAGTTGGTCTTTTGTGTTTATATTAACGCGCGTTTATAAGGCCTTTAAAATGGGCAATAGCATGTAATATTTGCTTTACATAGTCATGATGTCCCTTATATTTTGACTTATCACTAGAGTAAATTTCCCGCAGTATTTGTAACTTTTGTTGTAAAGTTGGCATTCCTCTAGCTAGAGTTTTCTATCGCACGGTTGACTTAAAACGCTGCGAATGGTTAAAAGGGCTTTCCTAACGGTTCCTGGACATTTGAATTATTCACTATCTTTTTTATTAAATATCCCTCACCGTATATTCAGAACGCTTAAACAGGCGGAATAAAGTACATATTCTTACTATCACTTACAAACCTTGCATGGGTATAAAGTATAGTTATGTTCGTACGTGTCCGTTTAGTAAAATATTATCCTAAGGGTTTTGAAGTAAAAGTTATACCTGAATGTTTTTGTATTTTCTTAACGTTTATTACAGGCACAAGTTTTCTCATTGGCAAATTTCCAGACCAACAAAAATCAAAGCACGGTAAAAGGCAACAGACAACAGCTTTCGTCAATGTCAGCCGCTTATAAATACAAAAGTTTTATAAAAATAATTTTTTGCTCATAAATAAAAATGAATCGTCGAATCGTTTTTCCATATTATTAATTTTAAAGAGATAAACTCGTGTATCTTGGGCTCGCGACTAAAAAACGAGTATTGTGAGTGTAGAATCCAGACGAAAAAAGTAGTCTCACAACATTTCACAAGGCACAACGCCCCGCTGCACTTGCATTGTGAGCCTTAACAATATCCACGGGCAGTAGGCCCTGGTTGCCTTTGGCTTGCCCAGCTACGATACTAAATAAATAAAAACGAACGCGCCTCACCCCGCGCGCCGCAGCCTCGGAATACTCCATTATTACTACATATGCTATTATCTTTTCATTTGATAAATATTGATAGTATAGTGTTACATCTGATAGACAGGAGAATATTATGTAAAAACATTTGAAATGTTAAGAATAAAACAGCGATAAAAGAACACATATTAAAGTTGAACTTTATTTTTCAAATTTAAAATATTATTCTTTGATATTTGAACGTTTTGAATCTAACTTAGTTTCCAATATTGTAGGTAAGTGTATAATAATTAAATTTTTTGTACATTTGTGTAACGCAATAACTGATATTTGTATATTTGAAGTGTTACACCCTATATTTAAATTAATATGTGTATGTTTAAAAATAAATAGTATAAATCCTACTTAATATATATTTTTTGCCATAACAATTCAATTTATTTCTAAATCAATATTAATCACAATTAACTGATAACAATCAAAACTTACAGCTAAGAAAAGCTTTGTCAAATAGTCCGCCCGAATCGCACCAGGCGCAAAAGTACCCATCACACTTGCAGCATTCCCCCGTTGTATTGCAAGGGATATGCTTTGCACAAGGTACGACTCGGCGCGGACGTCTGCACCGGAATTCCTCAGCCTTCTTCCTTAATATATTGATTATATATTTATTATTATATTTATTAATGCCGTGTAGTGCCGGCTTAGAATGTCGCTACCCCTTTCTACCCACGGGTGTCGTAAGAGGCGACCAAGGGTATTGGGGCTTTTTATTGTATTTTTGGGCGATGCGGTTGGAGACCCATCACCAAAAACCTTTATTCTTACCATCTTTTCCCCACTCAACTTCCAAAAGTGGCTGAGGAATTTATAATTCCTTAGCTCTGGTTACCCCTTCTAGGGAAATATAGCCGTGAGTATATGTATGTATGTAATATATTGATATAAAATAAAATTGTTGCTCCGCTATTATATAAGATAAATTAAATGGTCACACTAAGTAAAATTCAGTTCATCTATCAATATTAATATTATAAGTATGATTTTCTACCTGTATCATATATGGATCCTTAAGTAAACGTTTGTGTCACTGACTTAAATCGCTTTTTTGCTGTATGTTTTAAAATAGCTAATACCAGACAATGATGACGGCTAGACTTTATACAACTCAACTTCAAAAATGCGATAAGTGACAACTTTAGTATTATTCGAGTCGTATAAAATGCTGTGTAGTGTCGGCCTAGAATAACACTACTCCATTTCTTCCGGTGGGTGTACGTAAGAGGCGACTAACGGTATTGGGGCTTTTAAGGGATTTTTGGGCGATGAGGTTGGTGACCCATCACCAACAACCTTTATTTTAACATCATTTCCCCAATACTAATATTAATAAATTTCTTCGCTTAATTCCGCTAAATAATACCTGCAGTCTTCATGCAACATGCACTGTGCACCGCCCGCCCTCCCACTTACAAGAAATCGAAAAGCAGACAATGCACCACACACACACCCGCAAGCGAAAACCACAGGCAACCACAAACATGCGACGCGTTTCGACTCAACACGAGTCATTGACGAGCAGTTAGTAGACAGTTCGGCAGCTGACCACCGAGTGCCGGTCATACGATTTTGCGGTTATATTTATAGGCCAGGCTCCCCACTCCCCCACCCAAAGAACATCAATGACGAGTGACTATATTATTGGAAAAAATTGACAAAAGTGGGGAAACGGTGTAGCCCAGCTGTTCATTCAGCAGTGCAACGGAATTATCATTATCATATCTGGAGATTTCAAGTTTCTCTAAAAGACATAATCTAAATCCCTTATTACAAGTATGTAAAATCTCCAGATTATGATTATCGGGGAGAACGTGTCCAGTATCCAATAGATGTTTCGCAAAGTGAGACCTTTCTGGATGGTCGTTTCTGAATGCTGCCACGTGCTCCCCGTATCTTGTTAGAAAACTTCTACCAGTTTGCCCAATATAGACGCTGTTGCATTCAGGACAAACAATTTTGTAAACACCAGATTGTCTGTGTTTATCTAATTTCTCTTTTTGATTACATAAATAACGTTTCAAACTATTGTTTGTTCTGAACGCAACTTTAATACCAAACCCTTTAAGCGTCTTTGAAATCTTTTCAGAAATTGGACCAACATAGGTGAGACTGGACTTCATGCGGTCCAGTTTTTCAGGTGGTATAACATATAAGAGTCTGTTCACCATGTTGGTCCGTTTTCTTGTAATTAGTCTGTCTATTAATTGCTTGGTGTAACCGTTTGCAACAGCTATTTGGTAAATAGTACTTAATTCTTTTTTGTAATTACAATAAAGAATTAAGTACTATTTACCAAATACTTAATTAACCACAAACATGCGACGCGTTTCGACTCAACACGAGTCATTGACGAGCAGTTAGTAGACAGTTCGGCAGCTGACCACCGAGTGCCGGTATTATTTAGCGGAATTAAGCGAAGAAATTTATTAATATTAGTATTGCTATGGATTTCCGCAAAGTAAAGCCTGATTCAATCCAATATCAATCATTTCCCCACTTAACTTTCCTAAAGCGGCTGAGGAATATTCTTATTTCTTAGCTCTTGCTACCCCATCTAGGGATTTATAGCCGTGATTATATGTATGTATAAAATAAAAATAAAATAATCATTTATTTCAAAGTAAAAATCAGTAACAATTATCACAGTTAGTTGTTAATCTATGGTATTAATCTCGTATTTGCTGTATAGTTATATATAAAATAGTTATTTAGTTCAGTGACATAAACGTTTATTCAGAGAAGTTTAATTATTTGCTAGCTGTATATGTGTGTGTAGTGTTTGTTGTCTTAGAATTGAACAAACCAATTTCTGCCCGCGCGTGACGTAAGAGGCGAATTAGGATTTTGGGGTTCTGCAAGTGATTATTGGGCGATGGGGCTCGATATCCATTGTATCTATTATTCCATATATACTACAGCTGAACCTTTATAAGTCTTTTAGTACTATAGCCGTGTAGTGTCGGCTTAGAAAAACACCATTTCTACCCGTGGGTGATCGTAAGAGGCGACTAAGGTTATGGGGCTTCTTAAGTGATTTTTGGGCGATGTGGTTGGAGACCCGTCACCTAAAAAAACATTTATTATCACCACCTTTTCCCCAATCAACTTCTAAAAGTGGCTGAGGAATTTCTCATTCCAAAGCTCTGGCTACCCCGTTAAGGGATTTATAGCCGTGAGTATATGTATGTATATATGTAGTACTATAGAATATAATATTATATTCCTCATTAGTTTTTATCTCAAACTTAAACGTTCACGCCGTATATCCCCGAAGGGTTGGCCACGTTTTGCTTGGGTAGTGTACTCACGTGATACAGGGCAGCCTATCGCCGGCGCCGTTTTCTTCTTTTCATATATGCCCTTTTAATTTTTGAGTTCATACTCTATTGATCTTAATATGTCCTCTGTGTTCATCGTGTACTGAAATTACCATCCACAGTGGCTCAATATATACCTTCACCAATTAAGTTTCATCTATCCTCTCAAAGTGCTTACTTAGTATATTTTCTTATACGCATATTATTGTTGCCAGTACGTTTTTGTCAATTCATTACAGGTCACTTCGCGAGTTGGATACGACTTGAACAACACTTAAAAGATTTTTTATTATATCATTTTTGCCAGTTGGTGTATACGAAGTTATCTAAATAGCTCTCGATCTTCATTTGCGTTTGACAATCTTTTCATACATGCCATTTTCTTCTGTTTTACTTTGCACTTTTGTTTTACTTAACTATCAATTTTGCGCAAAGGAAAATGTTTTTCTACTTCCAACGTTTGCTGAAAGACTCCATTTACACTGACTTACCTTTAATCATAACATAACATATTCAGGCTTGTGTGTATTTGATGCATTTTACAATTGTTCTAGCTCAGATTCAGCCTTCAAAAGATAATCTAGTCAAGTTTTTAACTAACTTGTCTTTTTCTGGAATCTCAATATAAATTAATCAAATTATATGATAACGCGTATTAAGATCATCATATGCTATTCATATTTTATAACATCATACATACATACATATACTCACGGCTGTAAATCCCATGAAGGGGTAGCCAGAGCTGGGGAATTAGAAATTCCTCAGCCACTTTTGGAAGTTGCGTGGGGAAAAGATGGTGAAATAAAGGTTTTTGGTGATGGGTCTCCAACCGCATCGCCCGAAAATCCCTTAAAAGCCCCAATACCGTTAGTCGCCTCGTACGTACACCCACCGGAAGAAATGGGGTAGTGCTATTCTAAGCCGGCACTACACAGCAAACATTATAACATCAAATATTCAAAAAACATACATCGTTATTTAAGGTACAGACCCCAATTTAGATTACAATTTATGACAGTGCCCAGCAGTTTTGATACTATTAATCCAATGCAATAAAGTATACACTAACTTCAGACTAGACTAGGATAGGTAGGTGTTTGTTTGAAATCTTCTTTTAAAAAGTGGTTAAGATAATAAATTTCCAGAGAATTCGAAGTTTTGCCATAATTTAAAATTTATGGGTTCCTGATTCCTAAGCTATGAGTTACGTTAATCTGTTACAAAATATCATAGCGTGCAATTAATTCAAGTTCGTAACTGTGTATTTGTCCTTCACATTTATTATTTACATTCTACAACTAGAAATTCGTTTTCAAAACCATACATTCCTTTGTTACACGTATTGTTTCAAAACGCTATTTTATGTTGCCGACTGCAAAAATTACCGGAGTAGCTACATAGAGCCTCCCCTCGGAGGGTGGATTCAATCTCATTTGCTCCATTTTTTATCAGAAATAAAAAGGGTATTAGTATTTATTTACAGGCAAAATATTTTTACATACTCCAATGAATATTATATGACTATGGTAATATGAAAGTGGTTATGTTAATGAGGTTTTGAATAACAAATATCCTCGAGTGAATATTTTCAACGATAATTTGAAGTTAAAATTGGATTTGTTTAAATACACATCGGACTTGGAATTGTGAATGTTTGTTTAATTATTCGTAGAAATTTGGAATCTTAGTAAACATTAAAAGGGTTGGTAAAGTGAAAATAAATGTGTGTAGATAAATATTTCAAAAATAATATATAGACATTACAGTTTCCATTAATACACAAAAAAACAGTTTATTTTTGCTTTATGCGCTTTAGATCTAAAATCTATTTAAAATGCTGTCTGGCTAAGGCTATCTATTAAAGTTTTGTATACCGCATAATCTATACTATAATAAGACTGTACCGAGGTCAAAACTGTAAATTGAAAAAAAATAAAAAAACCGGTGAAATATGTTTAATTTTCGATACTGAAGCCAAATTTGCGCTTTTTGAAAAAAATGACTGTCTGTCTGTCTTTCTGTCTGTATGTCCGGTCATCACGTTAATTCTACCTGACGGATCTCGATCAAATTTGGTATGAATGTAGCTAATGCACCTGGCCAACATAAAGGATATCATTTATCCCGGATTTCGCAAGGGTTCCTACAGGTGCATAAAAAAAACGTAATTTTTATATGGCTCCCCATATTTACAGGATTAATTTTTTCATCGAACGACTTTATCAGACTCTTCATTAATAGTTTTTTTGGAAAAAATAAGGGTTTTATCGATTTTCATCAAAATAAATGTCCATTTAATTGTTTGTCAATTGTATGACTACTAGATATATAGCTTATCAAAAATTTGAAGTCAACACTAACGTCTTCGTGGCGTAGCGGTAAACCGTTGTGTTTATACTATACGAACGGAAGACCCAGGTTCGAATCTTGGGGATGACTATCTTTTTGCGATTTTTTTTTTATTTGTGTTAGCTTAGAATAATAGGAAGCACTATTCCTTTTTTTTCACATTCAACTATGCGAATATGTATGAATAAAGATAATTGAAAGTATAATGTATGAATTTTCCGTATTCATTTGGTAGGTCTGAGAATATGTTTATAACTTTTATTTTTTTTTAACTAATTTTAAACTAATATTCCTATAGATATATTATGCTACACTTACGCATAAATTAATATTCTGTTTAAGCCTCAGAATGCATAGTTTATAAATAATAGCACATATCTCAATTTTAATTTAGTACCGCCATCTATTACTGATTGGCTGCAATCTCTCAATCTCTCACACATCACCAACGGTCAGTGTAGGGGGCAGCAAACATAGAAACTTGGTACAAAATGGTTTGTTTCATGAATCTTATGAACAATTAAAAAGGTTTTTTGGAACTCATCCCCTAAGGGATTGAAATATAGTATACAGACTTTTGACATTTTTGTATCAAGAAATTTGAAACTTAATGCGATTGACTGATATAACCACTACAAAAAGGAATATATGAAATTCATCTATCAATCATTCATGAGTATACTACCTATATATACTCGTACTAACGGCTGTAAATCCCAAAAATGGGTAGCCATAGCTTCAGAGATAGTAATTCTTTATCCACTTTTGGAAGTTGAATGGGGAAAAGGTAGTCAAATGGGACTCCAACTGCATCGCCCAATAATCACTTAAAAGGCAACAATGTTCTTTATATCTATTACAACGCCCGCGGGAATATAAATATAAAGAAAAAACGACACGATGTAAACCGGATGCAAAAAATATAGTCCACGCGGACGTAGTCGCGGGCAAAAAGTTAGTAAAATAATATTGGTGTTTAGTATCGTCTTAGAATAGCACTGGCTCATTTTTTTTTGCTGGGTTACTTACGGGGCGAGTAAGGTTATTTAAGGTAAGGCTTCCTAAGAGACTGTTTATCGACGAGGTTGGAGACCCATCACTAACGATACTATTAGAGTAAGATCCCGGTGCCCCCAGACGTTACTTATTTTCTCATAAGAAATATAAATGGGATAAAGTAGTGTTAGTACGTACTTTGAGTGTGTGCATACCTGCTACCTTGGGTCGACGGCCAATTCATAGGTACCAGGTGCTAAAGGTAGATAAATACAGTGCTGATTTTTCTTAAATTCTCAGTGCTGATTTTAACATATGTTTTAGATATTGTTGTTAAAAATTAATAATCATTATTGCCAGACACTTTCCATCGGCGCTTACCCTTACCAGACGCTTTAAAGCTTAAAAAAAAATAACATATTCTTACTTACAATCTCACTCTTGATTTTTATGTATGATACTTGGGGAACTATTTGAACACCCCTGGTCAGCAGCCAGACCAATTGGAGGGGTCAAACATCCCCCCAGACATACATAAAGTGTCGCTATGTGTATAAGCGCGAGGTCTTATTTGTACGCTTGAGTGTGAGAGAGATATCTATTTATGGATATCTTTCTTATACTTATTGACGTCTCTAGGCTACCCTATTCCGTGCTACTTGATTTAAGTTGCCCTGAACATGAGGAAGCTGACACTAAGATTATCCACCATATCTGCAATTTTGTTAATCAAGCTAATTTTGTTATTCAGTGTTCTGACACCGATATTGCAGTAATTATGCTGGGCAATATGCATCATTTAAAAAATGATGACTCCCATGTGTGGATATTGACTGGCACTGGAAATAAAGTTAGATACATTGATATCACTGAGATTCTGGAAATAAAGTTAGATACATTGATATCACTGAGATGTATAAACATTTAGGACCTACATTAAGCCGTTGCTTGCCAGGATTTCACGCAATAACTGGTTGTGATTACAATCCAGCTTTTTTTAGAAAAGGCAAGCAAAGGCCATTGAATGTATTGAAAAAAAAAGTAGAGTAACAGATAGTATTTATGAAACTCGGCGATGTAGACTTATTCAGTGACTTAGAACTGGAGCAAAATGTGTTCAACACTATACAAAAATTTATTTGTGAACTGTACAACGTGGCCGGAATAATTGACGTAGATGCTGCCCGACTCCAACTCTTCATCAACACTTATATGGTTTGTGACGTAAATGAAGAGTTCAATCGTAAAAATGTGAAAAACTTTGATGCTAGTAACTTACCACCATGCAAAAGTGAGCTTTCACAGCAGTTTTGACGAGCTAATTATATCACTAGTCTCTGTAAAAATGCTCATATGAAGAAAATTAGTATTTTTAGTCCTGATAATAATGGGTGGACGTTGAAAGATAATAAATATCATTTTAACTGGTTCGATGGGGACCAATTTCCGAGCCTTGTCAGTGAATCGCTTCAAGAAGAATCAGGTATTATACTTAAAATTAGAATAATTTATATAACCGTATAACTCTTTGATTCTTAATTATGTTATTTTTGTTACAGAAAATGAAAGTAATATGGATGATAATGAAGATAGTCAATGCCAACATTGGGTTGATGATGACTTATCAAACTTAGACGATGATGAGAGTAAAGATCACGCTGAATGTTCAAACTACAAATAATCCGAAAGAAGAAAGACATGTATAGCTTTGTATAATTTTAAGATTTAATAAACATGATTTTTTTTAATTAGTAGTATTCAATTTAACTCGATGATAAGATGTGAAACATAGGTTAAACAAACTTATATTTTCTCAACCCAGATCACTTTAAAATACCTTGTAATCTTCAGGTTCGATTCCATTTTGTATGTAACGAATCTTTAATCTCTCTTGATTATAACGAACAGAGCAGAATTTTAGCGACACTTTATGTGTGTCTGGGGGGATGTTTGACCCTTCCAATTGGTCTGGCTGCTGACCAGGGGTGTTAAAATAGTTCCCCAAGTATCATACATAAAAATCAAGAGTGAGATTGTAAGTAAGAATATGTTTTTTTTTTTAAGCTTTAAAGCGTCTGGTAAGGGTAAGCGCCGATGGAAAGTGTCTGGCAATAATGATTATTAATTTTTAACAACAATATCTAAAACATATGTAAAAATCAGCACTGAGAATTTAAGGAAAATCAGCACTGTATTTATCTACCTTTAGCACCTGGTACCTATGAATTGGCCGTCGACCCAAGGTAGCAGGTATGCACACACTCAAAGTACGTACTAACACTACTTTATCCCATTTATATTTCTTATGAGAAAATAAGTAACGTCTGGGGGCACCGGGATCTTGGACTATATAGTTTTACTATCTTTTCCCTTGTTAACTTCCGAAAGTGGCTAAGGAATTTTTAATTCCCCTGTATGGGATTCATACCTGTGAGTATGCATTTATGTTTGAAAGTTTACATGTTTTGGTTTAAACTTTGTGTTTTCAAGAAAATATTAATAATACTGCGAATACAAATCACTAAGATGAGAAATAAAACGCAAATTGTTCTTATATTTATAAACACGGACCTATTGTGATATGCAATAAATAGTTCTCCATCTATTTAATTGAATCAACTCGACGCTAATGAAATTGTGATGTTTGTAATATTCCCGATTTTATTACAATAAGCAATCCAAGAGTTCCCAGCGAGGGGTCGCAAACAGGTTATGACCCGGACAACTTGCTCACCCAAAGCGTCTTACAATAACACCACCCTTCAAGACCCCCAGGCCGGGCAAATATTCCTTCTCTCGGCTCCTACTCGAGGCAAGTCGACGGCTCAGCGAAAATTGGTTATCTGGTACTTCAATCTAGTATTCCGTAGCGGGATGTAATAAAAAATATCCCTTAGATTGTATTGTGATGTCTTGTCAAATTTGATGTCGTTTTTGTTTTATATTTGTCCTAATAGCTGTGATACTCCATTGTAGTAACAATTGCAATTATTAACGTTTTGTATACATATGTAGATTTAAACACTTGATAGTTTAGGTATAAGTATAGGTTAGCATGTGATGTTTTTAAAACCAGTATTAAACAATTACTATAAAAGGTAATATGGCTCACTTAACTGAATGAAACCACTCAAGTTATTACATTGAATTTCAACAAAGGTATAAAATTTATTAATCGAATTGACCCTTTTTCCATTTTCATTTTGGCTTCAATACACTCAGAAGTCAATAAAATTATTAACAAATAATGCAATCGTGAGATACTTTTTGAATTTATGTATTCTTTCCTTACTGCGAAATAAAAATAATAATTAACGGGCACAGTATACTTATGCGATGTTAGGCTATTAAGGGAACGCAATAGTGTAGCGCTATTTAAAGCATACATTAGATAAACTGTTAGCCGAATTAAAGATCAGAACGGTTGCACAGGTAGAGCTAATAACGATCGAGATGAAAAGACGTTTATAAAAAGAAAGTAAATCAAAATAAAGCCAATGTATAATGACGTATAAAAAATATCAAAGCCCATATTAAGCTTAACAATGCAAAGATTTGTTAAGATATTTTTTCGAAGTCAAACCACAAATATATTCAGATATTACCACATAATGCTCTATTGTTCTTGGCTGGTGATGTTTCTCGAACATTTTCAACGCTTGGACGGTATTTAAGTGATACACACATGCCCAGCAGAGCAGAAATTCCGCAAAAGAATGTAAGAGCTCCCAATTAAATATATGCACAGTCGTTACCATTTTGATTATGACGTGAGATTCCTCAATATTTGCTTTGCGTTTAGTGTCAGTGTTTTACTAGTTAATTTAAATTATTTTTATTATAGTTGTGTTTTTAATAGTTTATTACGTTAATTAATTCTTCCGATTTTTCGCCCGTGGATGTCGTGCGAAGCCTTAACTCTAACTAAAGTAAAGTTTTACATAAGCTACGGTGGATGCGTTTAGAAGCCCGAAAGCTACAATCTTTTGCTTTCCTTTCAATTGCTGAAGATGGCTAATGTTTGGTTGATTCCAAGGCTCTAGTTAACTTTTTTGGGATTATAGATTATATAATACTTTTAAATCTTTCATTTGCAAAGACCAGATGTATAAAAAAACTGAGTAAATGAGACGGAATGAGTAATATTTTAACAGTTGTGTGTAAGGATTCAAATATAAACTTAAAAAAGTACAAACAGTCCATCCGCCCATTTCCATGAAAAATCAATTTGAAAAGTGTTGTTATTCCTTTTTTTTACAATACACATTTTATTCCTTCTTTTTTTGCCTCCATTGTATACATATGTATTTATAAAAAATGCGTTTTGCAAGATGATTTTGTGAATAAGATGGAAATGGGATAAAAGGAGAAGGGACTGTGGTTATTATGGTTTAGACAGATAGAGAGCATGTATAAGAGTCAATCAATTTGTAGGAGGCATATAATGCGAATGTGGATAGTAATGTAATGTCTGTAGGGGACGACTACAAGATCAAGTAAAAAATGTTCTTGAAAAAGGAGGTGTCCAAGATTAAAATGACAAGTTTCCAAAGCTTTAGATGTAGGATCGTTCAAATTTGCGATCGATAGCCTCTGCCTACTTCAGAGAGGTTTAGTAAGATAGTCGTCATCAGAAGAACGGTCAAACACATACGTTGCTTTACTATACAATGTAAAGTCATAAAATTATCTTCACACTAGAACAATTCATCAACTAGTGTTTAATTTTTTTCTAAAAATGTGGTGTTTTTTCTGGAAACCAGTGCATCGAATAAAGTTTATAAAGACAAGTTATCTTTTGATGCGAAGCAATTTTGATAAGTTTTAATGAACTCGAAATTGTTAATCAGCCGCTCGCTCTGTATCAGATTAAGATGTAATCTGTCGAAGCTGCTTATTAAAGTACTAGTGGATCGTCCCAGCTTCGCACGGGTAGCGTTGTTTTTTTAAATATCTGAGGTTTCTTTCTTCAGTCCCTGCTTAAGCATTGTGAAATCCAGCGCAATGTTTTCAATTTATTAAATTTATAGCAATCGCTAAACAGTGTAGTTTGGTGATTTTGAATGCGCTTTAATAAACGGTTTAATATTTCCATTAAATAGCAAATTTTGGAATAAAACGCTATGAAGTATTTATAACAATCTGAAAAATAAATCATTACGTGATGTAGGATGCAACTACTGGCGCCATCTAGTATGTTATATATAAATTAGTAAAGATTTGGTTTTGGTCACGGGCGCGCTGGCTTATTTTATGTATAATTTCGGTGTTTGTCTACCGATTTCTATGATTCTTTTTTTATTGAATAGGTAATAATGTTACCTTTTTTAAATTAGAGATGAGTGAGAGGTTTACAAACGTAAGAGTAAACAAATATAATCAGAATGTTCCGAACTGCTAAGCTATCAGGAATTACACGTGTTATTGTGAGTCAACCGTAAAAGATAGACATAAACTGTAAAGGATTTATTTTTAGATAATTTTATGAAGAATATTTCCGTCATACATGATTTCTATGTAAGTTTAACCATTAAGGCTGCACACGCGACGGAAGCTTAAAAAATGGAGTAACTTCTCCCGTTTTCCCAAAATTTCCCAAAATTCCCCTTTACTACTCTGCTGGAAAGTATACAAAAACCTGCGCAGGAGTATGAAGAATAATTGTACCAAGTTTCGTTAGAATCCGTCGAGTAGTTTTTGTTTCCATAAGGAACATACAAACCGACAGACAGACAGACAGACAGACAGACAGACAGACAGACAGACAGACAGACAGACAAAAATTTTACTGATTGCATTTTTGGCATCAGTATCGATCCCTAATCATCACCTGATAGTTATTTTGAAAATATATTTCATGTACAGAATTGACCTCTCTACAGATTTATTATAAGTATAGATAGATTGTGAAAATGCATAGTAGATACGCATATGAAATAATAATGAAGAGACCACGCGTGACTTCATCGAATGATTGCTAAAAGTGTAAGCAGTGGAAATAATTAAATCTTTATTAGTTATTTTATTTCAAGAATGATTATCAATAAATCCAATGCAGAGCTCTATAATATATTCTATCAAACTCTTATTATATATTTTCATGCCTCTATTTCCCATTACTACCACCCCTCCAAATATGAAATATATTGTCATCAAAAATATTTTCACCTAAATGATGCTGTTGTTGACTTTACTGCTCAAAAAGACGATAAGTTCTAAAATTTCACACGCAGGTTAGTTTTAAGTGGGATTTTATGAAGAGCAAAACTTCTATCTCCCAAAGCCTTTTTTAAAAACTACGCTTTCATTAAAATAATTAATTTGGTGACTTTGTCGCTATGAAAGTATTGAGGTGTAAATCAATGTTGCACTTTATTCCTATGTGATGGTATCAGAACAAACGAAGTTTTAAATTACACGACTCCACAACTTGTAATTTTTTGACATTGCGCATTATATACTCAAGAGATGGAAACATATTACATGAAAATTTAGTTGTATGGATGTTGTATTTGTATGAAAAATGGCTCAATCAAACCTTAATCGATGGATACCATCGATTCACTAGATATCTAAAATGTTTTTTTCACTACGATGACGACGTGATATCTCAATAGGTAGAACATCGGTTATCGTGCAAACGACTAGTGTTCAAATCCCGGGTCGGGCCTACACCAATTTGTCTTTTCTAAAGACATATGTGTGGTTAATTTATCATGGTTGTTAACGGTGAGGGAAAACATCGTGAGGAAACCCACATGGCTGAGTTGTACTTAGTCATGTGACAGTGTATACGTACAAAACGGCGATAGGCCTGCCCCCTATCACGTGAGTACACTGTCCATGCAAAACGTGGGTACTCTGAACACCAGGTGACAAAGTCACGTGATGTTCAGAAGTATTAGTATCTCTGCCAACCCCTTCGGGGATATTCGGCGTGAACGTTTATGTTTATGTTATGTTATAATATTTTTTGACTAATATTTTTTACGACGAAATTTTGCAAAACTCTCATACAGCAATTATGAGAGTTTTGCAAAATTACGTATTTTTCGACTAGTTTATATAGGAGTTATATTGTCTTTAAAATCATACATAAAGTGCATGGAATACTTGTGAGGCAGTAACATTACTGCCTCACAAGTACCAATCAACTTAAAAAAATATCTGAATATAAGTTAAAAAATACGAATGGCTAAGGTTAAGAAATACGAATACGGTGGCAAAAATTAAGAATGTGTAATAAGAGAGAAATAAGAGCAATGAACTAGCAGTAATTGCGTACCGGCGGTGTTACGAAACCATATAGTTGTTCTTGATGCATTACTAAACCAACGAGAACACCATAACGCGCCATCTGCTCCCTATCAGAGACCAAAAAAATAAACATTCGGTAAAAATAAACAATTATAAATAGACAACATCACACAGCACAGCACACGGGGATGATGGAAATACATTTGAATTGGGACGCAATGTACACATGGCTATGTAAATAAATATGCTTCGGGAACAATCAATCTCTATTGAATGTTTCATGTAACTTTCATATGTAAGATTTTGTTTAGGTATACTTTCTGCTTGCGAAAGGATGTTGCGTTTAGTGCATCTACTATACTTATGAAAATAAAAGAATTTTAATATCTGTAGTGGTCCACTATTCATGTTCATACATGCATACATACATATAGTCACGGCTATAAATCCCTAGAAGGGGTAGCCAGATCTTTGGACTAAGAAATTCCTCCGCCACTTTTGGAAGTGTACTAGGTACCTATTGGTAAAAATTTTGTCAAGTTTTTTTAAGATGAGTAACCAAGTAGCGACCAAAAATCATTTAATAAGCACCAATACCCATAGCCGCCTCTTAAGAAAACCTACGCGAAGAAATGGGGTAGGGCTATTCTAAGCCGACACTGCCCAGCTATTCATGTTCCTGTGCACATATGGGGATCACGGCTATAAGGTCAATTTATCGAAATAATAACAAATACGGAACCCTAAAAAGAGTAGCTATTATGTTAGTCAAATAAAAAATGTTCACTTAAACTGGGTGTGCCTTTTCATACATTCTAATTATAGGTAATGTCACAGGTAACGCAGGAAAAACCCAAGTGCATTCTAAGGTAAATTCTGGGGTTTTCGCTTAAACTGTGAATATATGTACTTATATGTATCTATATCTACCAAATGATTGTACAGGCGATGACACCGATACATTTACACTGCAGTGTTTCATAAATTATGCCGTGTAGAGGCTTAGAATGTCACTACCCCTTTCTACCCACGGGTGTCGTAAGAGGCGACTAAGGGTATTGGGCTTATTAAAGTGATTTTTAGGCGATGCTGTTGAAGACCCAGCACCAACGACACTTTATTTCTACCAACTTGCCCCAAACTACTTCCCAATGTAGCTAAGGACTTTCTAGCCCCGAAGCTCTAGCTACGTCTTTTTGAGATTAATATATATATTCTCACGGCATATATTTATGTATATATATCGTATGTATGTTTCATAAATATCCTAATATTTAAAAAAGTGTACGAACAATAAATGCTTTCAAAGTAAGTGTCAGTTTCATCTTTTTAATCAATGTTCCATTTTTAAGTTTTTTTTTACACATAATCTCAACTGCAAATATTGAGAAGAAAATGTATGTTGACCCAACATATTTCAAACTAATTTTTCATACCAATATTCCTTATATATGTTTGCATATGGTACTGTGTAGTTTCGTGTAAAAATATCACTACCCCTTATCTTCCTGTGCGTGTCGTACAATGTGACTTAAGTGTTTTGGAGTTCCTTTAGAATTTGTTTACTTTTGTGACTGAAGACCTTTTACTAATAACATTTTATTTTACTATCTTTTCCAACTCTTAGCGTGATCAAAAGAAGCACTTACGCCCGATTTCTGAATTGAGTATTCCAGCCGAGAACAACTTAAGTATCGTTCTGTCGCATTGAAATCTTAGCAACTGAATGAGACAAAACGATACTTAAATTGTTCTCAGCTTGAATACTCAATTCAGAAATCGGGCGTTAGGATATTATGTCCAAGCTAATTTTTATTACTCACACCTTTTGCTACATAAACATCTTTAGAGATGATTTACAACTGTATCAGTATAGTTAGGATGATTTACTTAAATAATATTATTCTGCGTCTCCCATTTTTAGTTTGCTCTGTATATAGTTTTATTTAGATTTTTGTTTATTTTCATGAGGATAGAAAAAAGGTAAATCCCGGGAAAGAAAGAGCAGTTTTCATTTCAGAAATTATACTTCGAGGGGTGAAAATGCATCGAAATAACTTACTACGTCAAGTAATAAGTTTCACAAGGATAAAGTCGCAGGCAAAAGCTACTCCTCATTCCTCACAGCCTTTGTATCTTCAAAACGAGAGGCTCATGTTTATCCTGTATAGGGTGTACCGAATGTACCTTGTGTACGGCTGGCACACTATGTATGTAATATTATCAGCGATTTATATCATATCTCACTTATTATATGTATATTTACAAATAATTGATTTAGTCTTGATACGACAGGCTAGAAAATGCTGATTCATGGGCAACCACGGTATCTTCAGAGCTTCAAACAACTTTCCTTTTATATTTTTGTATTCAGTCGGGAGGAAAAAGAAATCAGAGGGGGGAATCTGTGGGGTGGATGAGGTAGAGCTAGGATGAATAAAAAAACCTTCAAACATTGGCTTCATGTAGCATGATAGGTAACTTTTGACAATGCTACTGTACCACCCCGAGTTAAGAGACCTATGCTTATCTGACATTAATGTCGACAATGTCCGCTCCGTTTAAAAAAATAGTAACCTCGGCGAAGACCCATACTAAAGATTGTTTCTTACTTTCCGGATCATAATGATAGATCCAGGCCATATGCTTTAAAATAATGAGTTTTTTTGTTACTATTCATGTTTGAAATGCTATAGTAAAAGGCTGCATTAATGTTGGATCTTGCTTTAAGCTCAGAGTGTTTAAGAATAAAGATATTTTTAATAAAGTAAAACGTTAAGGTGTAACATTTAGGTGTGTATATAGGAATTTTCGAGAAATTCGTCTTGGTTCATAATTAAATTCGATTTTGTATCAATTGTACGAATATTTAGCCTGTATATTCCTCAGCAAATCAACATCCACGAGACTGCTAAATCCAAAAATATTAAAATAAATATAAATACTACTCAAAATAATTGACACACCAAAAATTTGAGGAGAGATCATAGTCAAATAGTATATTTGTCACTTTCTGTATTTTTTGATCTATTTAAAATAAGATGTCGTAGTTTGATTCAAACTATGAAAGTAAGTATTTATACATACATACATACATACATATTCTCACGCCGTTAGTTCCCATTGGGGTAGGCAGAGACTATCGATCGCCACTTTGTACGATCCTGGTATTATGTTTAAAGTTATCCCGAATGTTAACACATAAGCGCTGTAATACTGTTGCTTTTTAAATTATATGTATTAATTATATTTCTAAAACGTATTTGTGTATTTTATTTAGGTATTTGTATTACTTGTATATATAAAAGTATGTAGTTATGTATGTATGTGTGTTCATATATGTGTAATATTATATTATTTTGTGTAATTAATATTTATGTTATTATTTATTTTTTCAATTGAATAAGTTAGATTTAAAGTAAGCTTGTTTTGTGCATCTACCCAGATAACTAGTTTACCGATCTCACCTTCCAAAGGTTGTCTGGAAGAGATCGCTTTTAGCGATAAGACCGCCGATTGTACCTCATTGTAAACTGTATGATAATTTCTAATGTAAATTTGTGTTTGATGTACAATAAAGAGTTATTCTATTCTATTCTATTCTATAAGTGTTTTAAAATCCTATACTACCATGGCTATGAATCCTTAAAGGGTTAGCTACAAAAAAAAACCCAAAAGATAGAAAAATTAACGATTTCTAGTTATGGGTTTCCAGTCACATTACGCAGCGATATCTTTTAAGGCCGGTTTACACTTTGAGAAGTGTGAAGTGATAAGCCCCACATCACTTAGTCATCTCTTACGATACTCATGAAAATAAATAGGAAAATAACCAAAAATTTGCCCGTTTGTTTCCTTTAAAAATATTTATCTCATATCACAGATTTCAAATTAACAATTCCTTTTCCTTTTTGTGTAAAGTAAGAAGGGGGCAGCTAATAAACGTAACGAAAAAGTTGCGAATCCCGTATTCAGTTTTCTTTATGCAATACTCATGAGAAGAGAAATGGTGTTGTAGTATTCGCGTACTATTCAATGTTTTCTCATTTTAGATGATATCATATTTTTTTTATTATACCAACAAATTTCCGCCTCAGGTAAAAACAATCGCAATAAAAACAATGTACATATTGAGTCCAAACAACATACTCTCCTTCAAAAAGAAACGGATAAAAATAGGGTTTAACTGGATAGCGATTGTTAAATAAACGTCGAGAATCAAAAGTTCAAGAACTTTATTCTTTAGTCGTTTCATTTTAATAAACAATGTTTAGTTGAGTGAACGCAGTATAAGTACACAAAAATGAAAATAAAAAGATTAAAAATTGTAGAACCGGTCTCCGCGGCACCGTGGCGCGGAGCGAAGGAGGAGTGAGTGACCTCTGTTGGCCTTGACAGCCGCGCTCACTCCATCCACGGACCTGCACGCCGGCCAACATTAGTCTATCAACACTTCTTTCTAAACACTAATAACTTTACTCTATCAAACCTTAACCAAGTCTCTTCAAATGCCTGTTTATAAAATGTATGTAAATGCATCGTGCGTACTTTCTCTCATAACAATTGATAATTATTTAAAGTGCATATTTTATGAGTCCGTATTAAAAGGATTGAATATAAGCGTCTTTGAATACATCGGAACAATGGGCATTCCAGGCTGGATGTAGGATTAGTGGAGGCAGGAGGTGGGGGAGGCGTGCGTTGTTTGTGTCCGTCTGGCTGGAGCGGGCGTAGTGTAGACATACATACTAGCGTGTGCTCTGATTAGTACCATTTTAGATATTTCATCTCCATTACTTCAACCATGTTCGCAATTATATCTTTTGTCATTTTGTCAGGCTTTATCTATTCACTTCCTTATTTTAATCTCAGACAAGACAAATAAGTTGTACATGTATGTATGTATAATATGTACGTTCTACCGTAACACCTAGACTTCTGAAACAAATCCAGAAATGCATAAGTACAAAAATACCTTAGAATAGACCCATGGCAGAAATGTATACTTATTATGATTATGTTTGTGCCAGGAACTTCCTACACTAAATGGACATAGTAGTTATGCAGTAGGTGCTACCACAGCTCTACCTGGATAATCTCTGTTTATCCGAATTTTTACATAAGTAAATTTCTTTTTTGTTTCGCATCAGACTAAGTAATTTGATAATAAAATAGTCAAGTAAGATTAAATAGATTATTACTTATGTAAAAGTAAACGAGCATGCAAAATTATCTTGATTAAAATATAAGTTATTCATCAGTTATATGTTTTTGGTAACGTGCTATATTTATAAAAAAAAACGACAAAAGCCCCTGACAAAGGTTTTATTATGAAATAGTTTACTCTAGCTTACAGTGTTAGTTTTCGTTTTAATTTCGCTATATATGTATCTACTAGACATGGCGAAACTGTAAGGTTTTCTTGTCAACAACGGAATATTAACTTCAAGTTTGACTTGATAGCTTAAGAATACCAAGATACTGATTATAATTTAATATACTAAAGTATTATTTGAAAACCAAACAAGTTTAAATAAAAATTATGGTAAGTATTAAAATTGTACGAGCAAGTTCAGCTAGGTCAACCAGTTAACCCTAGATCGTAGATAGTGGTAACGATGGAAGTAGCTTCAATCAAATAATTTCTTCCAAGTAACTTTCCAAGATGTAAAACATGTGTATATTATGTCCCTTTCCTTTTATAACCACCATTTGGGATATAATTTATGGAGTTGTAAGGTAAAATAATGACTTTGACAGAACATGTGACTTTGTCACCTGGTGTTCAGAGTACCCACGTTTTCCTAGGACAGTATACTCACGTGATAGGGGGCAGACCTATCGCCGTTTCGTACGAATACACTGTCACATGACTAAGTACAACTCAGCCATGTGGGTTTCCTCACGATGTTTTCCCTCACCGTTAACAACCATGATAAATAAACCACACATATGTCTATAGAAAAGACAAATTGGAGTAGGCCCGCCCCGGGATTTGAACGCTAGTCGTATGCACGATAACCGGCTCACAACTCACAATAACTGGCTCGAAATCAGAATACTTCCTTTCCCAACCTTCCATTTTATCTCTTCTCCCAGTACATTTTCTATTTCTAGAAAGAACCTTTTATAACAAAATATTTATGCAAAATCGAATTTTAACTAACTGTCCCAAATAATTCAGCCATTGATTCTATAACAAAACATTACTTGCAGTTTAACTCCAGTCATCCCCTAACTAAGGTTTCGAATACATATATATATACCTGCACAGGTTTATCGAACCAATCAGAATTTAATTAAAATCTCGTGTAGATTCATTTTAAACTTTTGATTAAAAATACGTTGATTTAATTTGCAGTTATAGCTGCAAGAAAACATTTGCATAGCGGATTGTCTGTTAATTCCAATTTCAAACTTTCGATACTTTTAACTTTTTTGTACTTTACTGTACTTTACTCGATAGATTGTGTGTTTGATTCAGTAATATTTTATAGTGAACATGAAATACGACACACGTTCACTTAAGTTTTTTTTTTGCATTAATGCATAAACTCACGATTATAAATCCCTAGTTGGGGTAGCCAGAGCTGCGGAATAACAAATTCCTCAGCCAATTGTAGAAGTTGAGTGAGGAACATACTGTAAAGTAAATGTTTTCGGTGATGGGTCTTCAATCGCACCGCCAAAAAATCACTTAAAAGCCCCAATAACCTTAATCACTCTTACGAAAACCCATTCTATGCACAGCTATGATTTTTCCATCTCATTTTATTGAGAAGTATGTGGCATAAATCGATACTATAGCATGGTAGGTACTAATGATACATCGATATCGAAAAGATAACATACATATAACATAATAACATAAACGTTCAAGCCGAATATCCCCAAAGGGGTTGGCAGAGGTACTAATACTTCTGAACATCACGTGACTTACTCACCTGGTACCCACGTTTTGCATGGACAGTGTACTCACGTGATAGGGGGCAGGCCTATCGCCGTTTTGTACGAATACACTGTCACATGACTAAGTACAACTCAGCCATGTGGGTTTCCTCACGATGTTTTCCCTCACCGTCAACAACCATGATAAATTAAATCGAAAGATAAAAGATGAAGATGTACATACGAGTACATATGAAAATAAGTCACAGTTAAAGTCGATTTAAAAGTTTGTCTCATTCGTCTGTTACGAACTGCTTTAATGGCCTGTTAATGAATTTACTCATTATCAGTGACAAAATAAATTCGTCACAAATCAACTCCCTTTCAACGTTATTGACAACGCTCTTCACTAATAATTCGAACATCCGGTGTCATTATTGGTGGTGTTCCGAGTACGCACGATTTGCTTGGACAGTGCATTCCAATAAAAGGGGTCTAAATCTGTCACATGACCAAGTACGACTCAGGTTTATTACAATGTTTTCGCCCAACGCTAAAAACCTTGTTAATTTTCAGTATTTAAGTAGCTTAACTAATTAGCAACAGAGCGACCATTACAGCACACATAATTAAAAAAATGATTAAAAATGTAAGTATGTATGTAATGTATGTATGTATTTTATCTGAATCTATTTTTATTTCTTACTAGCTCTTTGCCCGCGATACGTCCGCGTGGACTACATTTTTTGCATTCGGTTTACATCCATAATACCAAAATACTATCTTAACTTCTGTTTTTTTATATTTATGATCCCACCGGCGTTGTAATAGATTTAAGAAGATTGAGGCTTTTTAAGTGATTATTGGGCGATGCAGTGGGAGACCCATTAAACTACCTTTTCCCCATTCAACTTCCAAAAGTGGATAAAGAATGACTATCTCTGAAGCTGTGGCCACCCTTTTATGTATTTAATTCCTTAGGGGGTGAGTTCCAAAAAACCTTTTTAATTGTTCATAGGAATCATGAAACAAATCATTTTGTACCAAGTTTCTATGTTCAAAAATGAGAATATCTTTAGTAAGTATAGATAGCAGTTTGGCGCTGGTGATGTGTGAGAGATTGCAGCCAATCAGTCATAGATGGCGGTATTAAATTAAAATTTAGATATGTGCTATTATTTCAAACTATGCATTCTGAGGCTTAAAAAGATTAAACAGAACTTATGCGTAAGTAAAGCATAATATATCTATGGGAATATAGTTTAAAATAGTAAAAAAAATATAGTTATAAATATATTTTTTGACCTACCAAATGAATACGCAAAATTCATACAGTATATTTTCAAATATCTTTATACATACATATTCGCATAGTTGAACGTGAAAAAGAAGGAATAGTGCTTTCTTATTATTTTAAGCTAACACAAAAGCAAAAAAAAATCGAAAAGAGATTGCGATCCCCGAGATTCGAACCTGGGTCTTCCGTTCGATTAGTAATAACCAAACGGTATACCGCTACGCCACGGAGACCTTAGTGATGACTTCAAATTTTTGATAAGCTATATATCTAGTAGTCATACTATTGACAAACAATTAAGTTGACATTTATTTTTATGAAAATGAATGAAACCCTTATTTTTTCCAAAAAGACTGCTATTAATGAAGATTCTGATAAAGTCGTTCGATAAAAAAAGGATCGTGTAAATATAGGGAGCCATATAAAAGTTTTTTTTTATGCTCCTGTGGGAACCCTTGTGAAATCCAGGATAAATGAGATCCTAGAAGTTTGCCAGGTGTATAAGCTACTTTCATACCAAATTTTGATTGATTGATTTGATCAAGATCCGTCTGGTAGAACTAACGTGATGACCGGACATACCGACAGAAAGACAGACAGACAGACAGTTTTTTTTTCAAAAAGCACAAATTTGGCTTCGGTATCGAAAATTAAACATATTCCATCGGTTTTTTTTATGTACAGTTTTGACCTCGGTACAGTCTTATTATATTTCAATGTTACACCCTCAAGATTTAATAAAACCATGTAGTCCGATTCAGGATACACTGCATGGTCATACCATTTTAGAGTGAAGAATTGTGATTTTCATAATTGTTCCGTTCAAAATTCGGTCTCTCGTGCTCCACTCTCGTTCCTCTTCTCGGTCCTTCATTCTATTTAGGTGTGCTGCATCGGAAACACGTCTCGTCTCCGTAAAATAAAAATTGTTACATAATCATCTATGTTCAGCTAGAAAATGCCAGTGTATAATGACTATTCAAGTAAATATATGAATTAACAAGGACCGACTTCCGAAATATATGTAAATTCACTTTTGATAGTTGGCGGCGGAAGTGATAATAAGTAACATAATATTACCCAGAAGATTGATTTAATGTACTTTCTAAAGTGGTTTTACCTCCGCGATACAGCGCAGAAAGTGTCATGATTCATAATAACAGTAAATATGTTCAATATTAAAATTTTCTTTAAGAGATAATAAGTTATATTAACCAGAACATTGATTGTCATAATGTATTTTCTTGAACTGGTTTTACACGATATCTCCCAAAAGGTGACATGATTAATATGTATAACCAACTACTAAAATTTCAAAACGTGATAATGTGTTATACCAAAAGGATTTTTTTAAAAAAATACTTTTCTTTTGTACGAGATACCTACTTCCCAGAAAGTAGCTTTATTCATTTCAGCATTATCATCAATCGGTACAGAGTTACTGCATGTATATTAAATAATACAATGTGCACCTACCGTACGTTGTCACAATAAATAACATTATACATCGACAACTTTTTAATCTTCCTAAAGAGGTAATACGAGAGGTTATCCAGAAGATCAATTGGCATGCGCTTTCCTAAAGTGGTTGTACGAGATACTTCCCAGAAAGTAGCTTTATTCATTTCAGCATTATCATCAATCAGTACATAGTTACTACATATATATCAAATAATACGGTGTGCACCTACCGTACGTTATCACAATGAATAACATTATACATCGACAACTTTTTAATCTTCCTAAAGAGGTAATACGAGATGTTATCCAGAAGATCAATTGGCATGCGCTTTCCTAAAGTGGTTGTACGAGATACTTCCCAGAAAGTAGCTTTATTCATTTCAGCATTATCATCAATCAGTACATAGTTACTACAATATATCAAATAATACGGTGTGCACCTACCGAACGTTATCACAATTGTCATATTTTTATGAATTGGCAACACCGACAGTGTGCCGTGACCCGTCAATTGATGTCAATGTCAAGATGAGTGAAGGATGAACGCGGGATTCCTAGTGTGGATGCGCGGGAGACTAACATGTGATCAATGCATAAAATAATGTAACTGAATAGAAAGTAAAGTTGTGATATTTTAATAGTCGTTTTCTTCAAACTTCAGAAGCGGTGATATATTCACGTCCATTCAAGCTTAAACATAAGCTTCTCGCGCGGGTCACCTCGCTCGCCGGCCAGCGCAGCGTCTTGCGCTTCATGTGTGAGTAATTTTAAAATTGTATTATCTTATAAGATGTTAATTTAAATGAAGTGATGTGAAGGACAATATTCTTCACAATTAAATACTCTTAATCAACAACACGTTTATTTTGATAAGGATTAATATTAGGTTGATAAAAAAAATATGCAAATAATTGGCAATAATGTATTAATTTCGACCAAATTTGATTAATAAAAAAATAAAATAAATAATAATAATAAAATTGTTTATTGCGCATTTTGAGTTACATAGCGATTTTTCCAATGGCCCCTGCACTAGGTAAAACCTGTATTGCGGGTGGCCTTTCTCGATATTTACACTGATATCCAATTTAAAATTATACACAAACACAATTATTAAAGAAAAACCTAACACTAAAAAAGTATACAAAATAAGCAGAACTAGGAAAATAATATATAGAAAAAAAAAAAAAAACTATTTTACTTGGATGTATAGTGTTTAAGAGAAAGTGTGTGTGAATGTGTGAGTGAGTGTGGGGGGGGCGTGTGTGTGAGTGTGTGGGGGCGTGTGTGTGTTTATGTGCGTGAATGAATGAGTGAGTGAAAAATGCTACTTCTGTCACTGTTGAACAATTAGGATGTCTTCTGTCTCAGAATATGATAATGAGTGCAACCATGTAGCAACCATCTCCTTAGCCTTATGACTACAAACGCTAGAGATATCCAAAATTTTATTAATTTTATTGTAAATAAATCCTGATAGGAACAATGGAAATCTCCCAGAGAAAGCCGTTTTAAGTTTAGGGATGTTAAAAACTCTACCAGTATTTCTCAAGTGAGATATTTTTTTTGTTTCAACATCACTTTTACTTTTATGCATTTTTTCTACTTGTCGCAGAATAAATAATTTCCTAACTGACAAAACTTCGGCAACTTTATAGAGCTCAGTTGTTGGATATAAGAATGGTAAACATAAGCCAACTTTTAAAACTGCTCTCTGAGCTCTTTCAAGCTGTAATAGTACGGACCTGCAGCTACCACCCCATGCACCTATGCAGTATGTTAAAATAGACTCACACAATGCGTAATACACTATCTTTAGTGTTTCTTTGTCCATAGCGTGGCGAAGATTTTTAAAAACTGACATTAATTTACGTACTCTTGAAGAAAGCAATTCAATATGGGGCCTAAAAGAAAGTTTATTATCGATAATAACTCCAAGATACTTTATCGTTTCACATTCACTCAATTTAGGACATTGACAATGAACAAGCCTTTCACAACTAGAATTATGAGATACTATAATTAATGGTTCATGTGGCTGTGTGTTTTGTCGAATACTAAAAGTAACAAATTTAGTTTTAATAGTATTTAGACTTAACAAGTTAGCTGTCATCCAGTGTGAAACCTTATCAAAACCTTCCTGTGCGTGTTGCCTAGCCTTTTCCCAATTTTCACCCCAAAACAGGAGAGCAGTATCATCAGCGAATGTAAAAACTTCTCCTTGGAGTAGTTTGGTGTTACACAGATCGTTGATGTACAGGAGGAAGAGAGTTGGTCCAAGGACGCTTCCCTGGGGTACACCATAGTATATAGGTTGCGGGTCACTAATTATTGAATCCACCTTAACAGACTGGGTCCTATCTGACAAGTAATCCTTAAATAACTGCAACTGTAAGTCTCGTATTCCATAGCACTCAAGTTTGTTTAATAGATTAGAAACATGAACACTATCAAAAGCTTTTGCTAGATCAATAAAAATCCCTATGCATTTTCTACCCTTATCAAGATTATCAGCAACCGTGTTTGTCAAATTTGTGACAGCATCAGTGGTTGAGAAACCCTTACGGAAACCATATTGTTTGCTTGATAATAGTTGTTTCGATTCTAAATAATTAACTAAGCGTTTGTTTATAACTTTCTCAAGAATTTTGGCCATTGTTGGAAGAAGGGATATTGGTCTATAATTTCCAAATATTTTTTTATCACCACTTTTATGTACTGGTATAACAGTTGCATGTTTTAGTACTTTTGGGAAAATCCCAGCTGTAAAAGATAAGTTGATCAAATGTACTATTGGACCAGTAAGTATTTGTTTGTTTTGTTTAAACACAGCAGTAGGTACCATATCATGACCAGAACTTATTTTGTTACTTAAACTATTTATTACTTCTATAACCTCCGTTGAGTCTGTATGAAGCAAAACAAAAGAATCTTTTTGTCTAAACTTTGGCATTGGAGTAGTATAGATGGGATCAGAAGCACATCATTATTTTACCATCACAGAACTGGTTAAAGCTAAGTATAACTTTTAAATAAATAATAAATAAAAAAATAAAAATCATTTATTTGCCAATACATGAGTATAAATGGTGGTATATAAAATGAAGGCCTATGTATGTACTGCCAGTAAGGTGTGCAAATTTTTAAACATTAAAATTATTGATAATTTTTTTTACATATCTTAAAACTACTATAATAACATTGTCTATCGTAATAAAAAAAAAAATTAAACATTATTAAAATTTTGTAAGTCAATCAAGGCAACACATGTACACATATTCTAAATTTTATTAAAATTAAAATGTCATAAAAAAATAAATAAAAATATAATTATTATATTATACAGTAAATCACATCAATCACACATGTCAAAATATTATATAAACTTTATTACAATTTCAATGTCAAAAAAAAAAAGAGAAAAAACATAGTTTAAATTTTTAAAGTCATATATTGCAATTTTTAATAAAGTCATCAATTATATAGAAACAGTTGTCCAACAGATAATTTTATATTTATTGTATGTCAGTAATTTTGTCTCATCCTTTACTAGATTATACAGCTTGATCGCCATTTCATAACCGTTTCTCTGACAAATCGATGGACTTTTAATATTTGGTTTAGTTAATTGTATTTTTTTTGTGTTTTGCAGCTTGAGTATGTCTTAGACTGTGCTTTACTGAACAGTTATGTAAATTCTAGTTTAATTTAAATATTTCAACCCATTCAGATATGGTCAGCCTAAATTCTATATGTTTCTTAAAGCCTAATAACATTAGATGAAATAAGACCTTTAGATCTATTAGTTTCGAAGACATTTAACTCAGATTCATAAAATAAATCAATATGTGTGTTCGGATTTTTGGTTACTTAGAATTTTGTTAGTTCATAAGTGTTACAGCTAAAAAAAAAAAGAGGGGCTACTTATATTATTGGGAACATTAATAGCCACATTATTACTCAATTACACAGTTAATAAAATAAATAAAGCAAGGCCAATAACAGATGTTCACACATGCACAGAAAACATACCTTACAATAATACAAATACAAACAATTTTGAGAGAAAATGCAAATAAAAAGACATCAACATCAATATTTAAAAAAATAAATAAATGCCTTTACTCATTGTAATATATATAGAACCAGTTTTTCACTTAACAAGGAATTTTCTTATGTTTTTAAAGAGTTATATATTTTACTTTAAAAGATTTGTTATGCTCATTTCACAGATTTTATTTACATTCTTCAGAAAAATTAAAGCTACTTTTAAACATATATTAGTAATAACATTTTCAAAAGCTCTTTTGCAAGGGAGTTTTCACAAATATTTACCAAAATAATTATAGTACAATATTGGGTTTTTATAAAAAAAAAAAAAAAAACTTGGTAAATAAACTAAATATTTATATAAATCGGAAGCTGTACTAGCAATCAAAATACAGCTATATGTTCTGTAAGCTTGTCGAATAAGTGTTCGCTGTCATTTATTAACCCTAAATCACTTGTTTTCGCAGCCCTAGTTATCTGGATGTGTCTTAGACTATTGTTATCTTAAATTTTCGTTTTATATAAAGATAAATTGCAAGTTAAAGTCACAAAACAAATAACTTTTTGAGACATTCAAATTGACCTTTTGATTTCACATATCCTGGCAGGATCGCCAAATAATACTAACATACAATATGTAATAGGAAGGGGGTGGCCAGAGCCAAGGAATCATAAATTCCTCAGCCATTGATTTCACAATAACTTTGAAAACTATCAAGATCGTTTTGAAGTTTGCGAACATCTGCTGGAGACTGAATGCACTTAGCAGTTTTTATATCAACTGCATACAGGACTATCTTACTTTTCAAAGCATCTTTTATATATACCAATAGCTTTCAACTCACGTAACATTATAGGCTGGTCGATGCAGTCAAATCATTTTCATAGTCTGTGTATAAACATTGACTTGAGCTCCAGCATCCATACAGCTACTTATACAGTCATACGTAATAACAAGATTAGATACTGTTGATCGTTTCCTAAAAAAAAAAAAAAAACCATGTTGTTCCTCACTAAACCAGAGCTCAAAGCTGAGTAGACCTGGTTTCAAATACCTTAGCAAATAATAAGCATAGTTTTAGATACGCCTGTAATTGTGGTAGTACAGATGATAGTCAAGATGGTAGTAAAGAAAACATTAGTATTTTATATCTAAAACTTCCTCCTCTAAAATCCCCTCAATTATATATATTTTTCTTTAAATTTTTGAAAGTTATAGCCATTTTAAAACTAGGATTAAAATAGTTTTAATTACATTAATTACAAAGTGTATACTATATCATACCTTTTCTTTATTTCCTACATCGACGAATATTCGTATTAGTATGACTTACATATAAACGGGACCCAATTACTAAGACTTCGCTGTTTGTTCCTCTGTCTTTAGGTAGTGTCTGATAAACTGGTATAGTCAGAATGTTGAAACTTTTACACAAACAACAAAATTGGAATAAAAAAAAAAAAACTAACAGAACGGTTTAACCAAACAATTTTAAATTTATAGTCAGCACAGAATTCTGTAAGTCATGTATGATCGTGGCTAGGACAAGTATACTGCATTAAATATTGGTTTTAAGTACAGAAATATAAAAATTGATTCCGTCGATAAGTTCACTTTATTAGGGTTAACACTGGATACAACCCTAAATTAAAAAAAAAAAAAAAAAAAAAGGTACAATGAGATTTAAATTGACTAGTTTTGCGTGCGGGTTAGCGGAAATAAAAAAAAAAATACTACTGACTTGAGCACCGCTTTGTCACTGTACCATGCTTATGTAAATTCAAGGTTAAGTTACGGCGTCGTCTTTTGGGGTAATAGTACTGATGCACAAGACATTTATAATGCAAAAACGGTACTAAGAATTTTAGCAAACATAAAAATTCCAAACAGCTGTAGACCACACTTTAAGAATCTAAAAATTTCAACTCTTTGGTCTCTTTATATTTTGGAAAGCTGTAAATTAGTAAGAAAGTATCCACAATTTAAAAAAAAAAAAAAAAAAACAAAAAAAAAACAATGTGACTATATTCGAAGATTCCCATTAAGATCCGGAAGGATTAAATTACTAGTACCGCCTTCAAGATTACAAATTCATTATACAAGTCCTCTCCCTATGTGCTGTAAAATATACAATCACCTTCCAAATTCATAGCTCAAGAATCTGACTACAAATCTTTTGTAAAACTTTTAAGATTGTATTTAATAGAAAATTGTTTTTATAATTCTAAGGAATATTTTGATAATAATATTATCTAATATGATACTTTAAATAATTACCAGAATTTTAATTTATTTTAATTTAATTTAATGTAATTTAATTTGATTGTTGGAATGTTTTTATGGTTGTTTTATTGATAAATAGAAATTTGAATTTTATAAATGATTATGTTTCCTAATTTTTACTTTATCGTGTTTTGTGTTATCAAGTTTAATGTGTAGATTAGTTGTGTGAGATTTGATTAAAATGTAATAAATTTAGAAATGAGTATATTTTGCTATGCCCTTGCAGGGTATACATGTAAAAATTTATGTACATTATGTCATGTAAATTGCGATGTGTGAAATGCTATAAAGATTTTGATTTTGTATCTGGGTAAGACCTAATAGGGCAATTCTTACAATACTGTCATAAGCCGCTGACAGAATCAGGATATGTTAATGCTCTAGAAATTGATGATAGCTCTAGCAACCTCTAGCAGTAAATGAATAGTTTTAAATTAATTTTAAGCTTATAAATGTTAATGAAGTACATTAAGAGTATTAGTATAAGATTGCATAAGTCTTTTAGCGATATGCCCGCCTATTGTTTTCCTGTCTATTGTATTTCATTCTGCATATGTCCTTAAATTGTTTTGGTGTACAATAAAGTTTATTTTATTAGAATATTAAATTATGTTAAACTTAAACAGTATGTTATGATTATAATTAACGAATACCATTTGGTTGGCTCTCATTTGATTTTTGTATTACAGAATGTAATCGATAGGTAAGTGGTATTTGAATAAGGTGTGTAATAAGTAAGTTTCAGAATGTTAATTCTATACTTCTTATAAACATAGTCAAAAGTAAATAATACTAACTTTTGATAGCAGTTAATAAGGATTAAGATTGATGATAATGATTTATTAGAATTTTTGAAGTATTCTTGTAAGAAATTCCTGTAGTGTTTAAGTATTGCAATGTACAATTATTATTTTTGAATTTTCATGCTATTTATTTTTGTATAAGTGCCGAATGTCATATTATTCACAGCTCGATGCTCGCCTCGATGAAAATTACTTGCTTATGCTTAAATGTTTTTAGATCAATACAAATAAAGTTTAGATAATGTGTTAAAAACGTGCACCAGGAGGTTGCACATATTTTTATGAATTGGCAACACCGACAGTGTGCCGTGACCCGTCAATTGATGTCAATGTCAAGATGAGTGAAGGATGAACGCGGGATTCCTAGTGTGGATGCGCGGGAGACTAACTTGTGATCAATGCATAAAATAATGTAACTGAATAGAAAGTAAAGTTGTGATATTTTAATAGTCGTTTTCTTCAAACTATGAATACATTATACATCGACAACTTTTTAATCTTCCTAAAGAGGTAATACGAGATGTTATCCAGAAGATCAATTGGCATGCGCTTTCCTAAAGTGGTTGTACGAGATACTTCCCAGAAAGTAGCTTTATTCATTTCAGCATTATCATCAATCAGTACATAGTTACTTTACTACATGTATATTAAATAATACGGTGTGCACCGACCGTAAGTTTTTACTATAAAAACGTGATTTGTTGGAAAATAATGTGTCATACGAACCAGTACGAATGATATACCCAAGCAAGAAGAACCTAAAGGTCGGGACGACCATAGTTCCCATCACTGACGAGTTCTCTGAACATTGGGGTTATATATCCTAGCAGGATTACCATGGAACAGCATGATGGTAAGTATATCGACAGGTACCTGATAATCTACACATTGGATTTCACTGGAGATGCTGACTATGCCTTAATAATAGTTTGAAAAAATCACAAACACAATATCAGCTTTAATTGCCTTTTGGCTCTTAGATACATCTCCAAGAACCTTGTTATGGATAAATCAACATCATCATTTTGAATAATCACATGGTAATAATGTTTTTCATTATTACTCACATATAAAAAATTAAAATAATTTTTCATTATTACCCACATACGAAAAATGACGGACTATCCTGCTGTCTAATTATGATGCTTACATGGCATTACAAGACAGGCAATACTATTTTCGCTGTCGAAGAACAGCTGCCATCTCACCGATGGCCGCCGCAACTGTCCCCGCTCGCTACGGTTGTGCTTGTACCTGCCAAGACCGTGATGGACATGTCACGTCACTGCCGCCGCCGCCACCGCTGCCGGCCGCCACCTGCTAGACGCTCACAGGTACACTCAGTGTTGTGTTGTCACAATGCACATAGGTGCTGGTGATGCTGATAATGCATTCATATCTTTGTAAATTATAACGTCGTGGAAGGGTGTAAGATTTTTTTTTCATAAAATTCATTATATCAACTAATTTTTGCAATTTCTGAGGGCCACATACCAGAAACGTTTTATTCATGTGTTGTAAATGAATTATATATATATATATATATTATATACAAATATTCATATATGTGTGATTTAGATTGTAGATTAGTTTTTAAACCGAGAAATTCATTCAGAGATCATAAGGGCATCATCTCGATTAACACAATAGATTCAAAGGAATCTTTACATTTTGTTTCTTTTAGCAATTGTACAGTCGCCATCAGATATATCGGAGCGGCCGAGGTACTCAAATATAACTGAGCAGCAATAAATTTCAATAAATTCTTTACGGTAAATAAGGTCAATAAGATCTGAACATCCAATTCGCCACAAATATATGAGCAGTGGTTTTTCAATTAAATCTGAACACTCAAAGAGACAATAATATCTGAAGGCACAACTCGTCAAAGTTATCTGCTCAGACAGGGTGATCATAAATATCTGAACATTTAGGGAAAATATACCTTAAAGCACTAAGCATACAGTTTAAATGAAATCGTATCAAAATGAGTAGGTATACAAAATAGAAATCTGCGTAAAGCAACTTAACAGTCTTGTAACAAGAAAGACATTTGAATAAAATATTTGCCAATTGCATGTATTTTATCAAATACTAGTGGTCCGCCCAGGCTTCGCACGGATATAATAAATCTGTAGAGAGGTCAATTCTGTATATTAAATATATTTTCAAAATAACTATCAGGGGGTGATTAGTGATCGATACTGATACGCCGGAATAAGTAATTTCTTAGCTACTCTTGGAAGTTAAATGGGAAAAGATTGTATTGTAATGTAAACATTATTGGCGATAGGTCTCAAACCGCATCGCCTCCAATTACATCCATTGTTATAGGTTACCGCCAGATATATGTTACTGCTATTCTTAACCGATGCTTGTAAGATTTTAAACTCTTACAAATTTACTGCATTCATAATATTTTATCCCGCGGTTGTCCTAAGAGGAAACCAAAGGCTTTTTAAGTGATTGTTAGGTAAAGTGGCTGCATACCCAGCGCCACCTTCTGATTCTAGTAGTAGTTCGCTACTGTGATGTGAGTGTATGAAAAGCACGGCAGAAGGTTGGTTGATTAACGAATGGAAACTAGTGTAAAAATCCGTCATCGTTATAAATTATTCGTAGTTTTTGTTTATTATTACGTAAGACTAACGGCCAGGAAAGCCTTAGTCCAGTTCCTCATTTATATTTGAAAATATCAAAACATTGTCATTACTTTAAATTCATGCTTTTTCTTTACTCAACTCACTTCTTAACCAATCATCATAAGTAACTGGTTCTATTAACAATTTCACTAGCAGCCATTAGGAGGCTTACAAATTTCCTAAATTATAAATCCAAAACTAGGAAACTTGTCAAAAATTATCCCCACTTACAATTTTCCTGAGGTGAGTTCGTTATTTTACAAGTTTCCTAAAACCTATCAGGTAAGATGTAAATTCGCATGCTGTTTGACGGATTTCCGTCAACTTACAAGTTTCCTAGGAAACTTATAAGTTAACGAGTTTGACGATTTTCCTGCGACATATATATAGATTCGCAGATTTATTATGCTATAATTACGTATATAAATTGGCAATACAAATACGACAGGCGAGCCCAAAAAAAAGTACAACGGTGTGCGTAAATGAATGTGTGTGCGTGACATTAGTATGGCGGATCCCATACTAGCCCTATTAAAATTAATAAAAATTTACGTATTTGTTATTTTGCCCAATTGTAAACTTTACAGTAATTGTAGTACTATGATGACACAATATATTTTTTATCATATATTTGCATTGAAAACTTTGGTTTAAGATCATATAGACCTGTAATTATTTATTACAGTCTTAGTTTGAACATAAATGGCTAATAATTTTGTGTTTGCCAAAGAATATGTATTCGATTAAAATTTATTTTTTTCACTTTGATTAAGTTATTAAATATTAATAACTTAATCAAAAAATCATTAAGGTTAAAATAAGGCAATTATTTTCTTTCATGTTTTAAGTCAAAATCGTTGTAGGAATTTATCGTCTCTGACAGGTCCTGTCTTTGTTGACGTTTATGCTATGACGTTTGTCACTTACTGCTAATCCATGTGCTTCTATATCTATGGTAATATAAAAGCTGCCAAATTAAAATAAGTACGAATGCTTTGCAATATTTCATCCACTTTCATGTCAGTCACCATGGCCTAGCGGTTTAGTGAATAGAAATGATAATTGTAATCCGTTGCGTTAGGGTTCAAATCCTAACTTGTGTTTATTTTTATCAAGAATTCATGTTCTTTTTTTTCTATTTTATTTATTAAGTGTTTAGATTTATTGTCCTCATTTAATATATATTACGTTATAATTATATATATGAATACGTTGCGGAAAACAGCAGGAAAAAGTACAATTTTGCAAAAACTAGTTTATCCTTTCATTTTATTAAAGCTGCATTTATATTTATGCTACCCTGGTACATACAATGTAAAAAATGGCATACATGTTTCAAAAATTCTAAGTTATTTTACCGGTGAAAATTATACAACTACAAACCCATTCCTCAATTAACACCATGTACTTACCTGTTTCTGTCAAAAAATGGAGTTGGTCAGTGGGGAATGACTTAGTAATTTTTTTTCTAATAATATACTAACCGTACAACTAGTTGGGACCGTACAACCAGTGGGGCATACCTCCCAGCAGAAGACACTTTTTAGTTTTGACATTGATAAAACCAAATGGTGATTGTGTAAAAAATGTATTCTAGCGTAGTACGATTAAGAATTTTAAACTGTATGATTAGTGCTTTAAGGTATATTTTCCTTAACTGTTCAGATATTTATGATCACCCTGTCTGAGCAGATAACTTTGACGAGTTGTGCTTTCAGATATTATTGTCTCTTTGGGTGTTCAGATTTAATTGAAAAACCACTGCTCATATATTTATGGCGAATTGGATGTTCAGAGCTTTTTGACCTTATTTACCGTAAAGAATTTATTGAAATTTATTGCTGCTCAGATATATTTGAGTACCTCGGCCGCTCCGATATATCTGATGGCGACTGTACGTACCACCTACCAAAAGTAAAGAACACGAAAAAATTCAGATTTCACAAACTTGATAAATTTCATCGTTTTCCTTCTAGACCATTACCTTTACCGTTTATCTTTACGAATGTCTCTGTTGGTATTTAGTAAATACAGGGCTCCAATAGCATAACTGACACAATTGAAACCTCTCCATCGCAAAACCACTTACGTGTTTGCAATGGCCAACATACAATTTTGAATTTGTTACTTGTTCATCTATTTTTACATATTTAAATAAAGAATTATCTAATATAAAAATTATATATAAAAAGCAGTTGGTCTTTGGAAGTTTTTACACTAAACTTTTATTACATTTTATCTGAATCGCCTTTTGCAGAACGTATTTATAACTGCTTATGGATCCGCATGCAAGGGCGGTTATTTTTATGTCTATGGTTTTGTCATGGTCATACGAGGAAAACAAACTGAAGATAGATCTCTTTTATTGGGTTTGAATCTATTTGTTTTTAGAAATATTACTATACAAAAGCATATCGCAGGTATGCAGCAGGGTGGGTATGAAATTCCCTTATATTTCTTACGTCAATAATTTACTTTTATTTAATTGGATAGAAATAGAGAACATGCTATCGTTTTTTGTTTTGTATGTATACATACATTCATATCTCATGCCATTGGTTCCCGTTTGGGTGTGCAGTGACTGTCGATCGCCGCTTTGTGCAATCTAACAATATTTTCGTAAACCTATGTATAATTAAAGGAAAATACTGATACAGGCCAAGATATGGTTTTCTTTTTAAACACATATTCTGTCAAGGCGAGTCATAAATATACCTATTTACATCACAAGCAAAACATATTGTATAATATTCTTATATATGTTATATTTGATTTTATTACATTAATATTCTTTATTTCAACATGATCTTAATGCTTATAATATTTTTTAATTCCATTTGTACCTTGAAACTGCAATTCTAAATGTTTCCTTTTTTGAACATTCGATATATATTAAATAAAGGTGTAGAAATACAGACTTTTTTTGGCCTTAACAAATTCAAAGACTCTCTCTTTTTTGATTTATAAAGTCAGAAAATATCTTTCCTTCAGGTATCTTAATCTTCACCCAGCCAAACGCAATATTATACGAAAATCTTATAAACTTTAAAGATATTATAATAATGTCTCTAACCTAAAGTTTAACAAAAAGAAAACATTGTTAATTCTCGAATTTCTCGAATTAGTTAAGCAGTTTCTACTGAAATCGTCGAAAATATTGTTAACTATGGTATGGTCATATATATATATATATGGTTGGCAATAGTAAGTACTATTATACCCCTATAGGTATGGTGTATAAAATATATAGTGCTCTCAATAATAAGTTTTATAATTTAAATCTTTTTGTTCATGAAAACCTCATGTGGGGATTATTACTAATAAATAAAGAATAAATAAAGGAAAGAAAAACTTCGACACAGGCGGGAATCGAACCCGCGACCTCGGGTATAGGCCCCGACGCTCTGCCAATTGAGCCACCGTGTCAATGGCTGCCAGCGCGAAATTCTTCTATCCTTTTACACGTTTAAGTAGTGTTTGCGTTTCCTACCTCCGAATTGACAGAATTGGCAGAGGTGCCCATTGGTAGTTTAAGAAAGCAAGTAGGTAGACTAGCTAGTCGACCTGTTTGGTATAATTTTATTTTTTATCATCCTATATGTGATAAACAAAATATGTATTTTGACTTTTGGTATTATACTAGTTTTAGTAGTAAACTAGTGGATCGTCCCAGCTTCGCACGGGTAGCATTGTTTTTTCAAATATCTGAGGTTTCTTTCTTCAGTCACTGCTCAAGCAATTCAGCGCAATGTTTTCAATTTATTAAATTTATAGCACTCCCTAAACAGTGTAGTTTGGTGATTTTAAATGCGCTTTGATGAACGGTTCAGTATTTCCGTTTAATAGCAAATTTTGGAATAAAACGCTATGAAGTATTTATAACAATCTAAAAAATAAATCATTACGTGATGTAGGATGCAGCTACTGGCGCCATCTAGTATGTTATATGTAAATTAGTAAAGATTTGGTTTTGATCACGGGCGCGATGGTATGATTTTATGTATAATTTCGGTGTTTGTCTACCGATTTCTATGATTCTTTTTTTATTGAATAGGTAATAATGTTACCTTTTTTAAATTTGGGATGAATGAGAGGTTTACAAACGTAAGAGTAAACAAATATAATCAGAATGTTCCGAACTGCTAAGCTATCAGGAATTCGGTATGCAAAGTTTTACTAAAGTGATGCTGATTACAAAACCATTTCGAGATATTATGGTTATAAACAATATTTTCTTGAAATTATATAAATTGAAGCTAAGATGACTGTTATTTTATCAAAAAACTGTAACAGTGTTTGACCTTCAATGTTGTTTCAAAGACATACGGTTTTGCAGTTTATTAATAAAATATCGAAAATCATAGGTTTGTTTAGTATAATATCGTAATAATTTCATTTGACATCACAAATTCGTGATATGTTTTGCAATCAGCAACATTTTTATAAAGCATTTCGCTTCATTTGCATGCCGCTACGTGATTTTATCGATCGATGACGTCATTAAGTACAAAAGTTGAACAATCTTTAAAAAATCATAACTTTACAATTACTCATTTTAAATGGAAAATATTCAAATTAGTCTTTTATTTTCGTGTTTACTATCGAATAAAAATATTTAATAAATACCAAAAAAAAACTTTGCATACCGAATTACACGTGTTATTGTGAGTCAACCGTAAAAGATATACATAAACTGCTGAGGATTTTTTCTTAGATAATTTTATGAAGAATATTTCCGTCACACATGATTTCTATGTAAGTTTAACCATTGAGGCTGCACACGCGACGGAAGCTTAAAAAATGGAGTAACTTCTCCCGTTTTCCCAAAATTTCCCAAAATTCCCCTTTACTACTCTGCTGGAAAGTATACAAAAACCTGCGCAGGTGTATGAAGAATAATTATACCAAGTTTCGTTAAAATCCGTCGAGTAGTTTTTGTTTCCATAAGGAACATACAAACCGACAGACAGACAGACAGACAGACAGACAGACAGACAGACAGACAAAAATTTTACTGATTGCATTTTTGGCATCAGTATCGATCCCTAATCACCACCTGATGGTTATTTTGAAAATATATTTCATGTACAGAATTGACCTCTCTACAGATTTATTATAAGTATAGAAGATAGATGACAGTTTTAAATACTTTGAAATTTAATGGGAAATGGACTTTCAGCAATATCTTTAATTGTAATAATTCTATTGTTTGCAATAATTTATTGAACCAAATACATGTTATCATTTGCAACTAGAACGCTAAACAACTACATGGTTTTATTAAATCTTGAGGATGTAACATTGAAATATAATTTATGGTTAAAAGAACTTACCTAAGTGAATTTCTACCATAATTATAAGAAAAGTTACATCCGCAGAGATTTAATACCCACCTTAACCCGTAGAAAGGTAAACTTATCTAACCCCTCAGTTGCAAATTCACAGCTTAGATATCTCTAAAATAAATGAAGGAACGAGATTAGGAACGAGAGTGGAGCACGAGAGACCGAATTTTGAATGGAACAATTATGAAAATCACAATTCTTCACTCTAAAATGGTGTGACCATGCAGTGTATCCTGAATCGGCCTACATGGTTTTATTGAATCTCTTCGGATGTAACATTTCATATAATTATGGTAGAAATTCACTTAGGTAAGTTCTTTTAACCATAAATTATAGTATAGACTACATCTAAAATCAACTATGAGGTCATTACAACGTGTGCAATATGAATTATAACTAAGCTCATAATACGAATGTCGGAACAGATTTCATAGAATAGTTGCTCAACCTAGGTCCAATATCATTGCAACAGTTTTTGTTACCCTGAAGTGAAAGTACCAAGCCATCTAACTGGTGGGCCCTGTTTTCAACAACCATTAGCTACATTCATGAGAGATATAATAATAAAATACTTAGATTTACATACAGGAATGGTTGAGGAAACTAATTGGATGACTGTTTTCTTGTGTCTTACTTGGGTTCAACAGTTTTAAAGCCAATCATATACTAACTTAGTATTAAAAATAAAATGCTCTCTTGATATATTATCTTATATTAACCACTTATTGTATTTAAGATCAGTAAAGATTTTTGTATATTTTGTTATTTAATTAAATACACCACTTTTGCCCGCGCTTGCGGCAAGAGGCGAATCAGGCTTTTGTGGTATTACAAGTGATTATTGAGCTATGTGGCTGGATACCCATTACCCATTCCATTTTATCTATTATTCCATATATACTGCAGCTGAACATTTATACGTCTTATATTACTATAGAATATAAAATAATATTCTTTATTAGTTTTTATCTCAAACTCAAACGCTCACGCCGTATATCCCCGAAGGGGTTGGCAGAGGTACTAATACTTCTGAACCATTTTCATAGTACCCACGTTTCGCTTGGGTAGTGTACTCACAGTTTTCTTCTTTTCATAGATGCCCTTTTATTATTTGAGCTCATACTCTATTGTATCTTAATATGTCCTTTGTGATCATCCTCTACTGACATTACCATCCACAGTGGCTCTAAAAATATCTTCACCAATTAAGTTTTATCTATCACCTCAATGTGCTTACTTAGTTTTTTTTTTATACGCATATGAGTTGTGTCAGTACACAATTGCGTTTTTGTCAAATATACAGCTATTAGATATATACAGGTTATTTTTGCGAGTTGGGATACGACTTGAACAATAATTAAAAGATTTTCTATCATAGCATTTTTACCAGTAATTATAATCGTTGTCGAGGTTATTTAAGTAGCTCTCGATCTTCATTTGCGAACACACACACACGAACACGCACATAGACTCATACACTCACAAACACACACATAATACGAGTTCTAATCTGTTATAGCTATTAATTATGAGAAAATGAAATATTTTATTTTTCTTTAAAAACTTTTTTCTATTTTTCAATTTCTACAAAAACAAAAAAAATAATTGTAACTTTGTACTTGAAAAAAAATTAAAAATGGCAATCAGCACATAATTGTTATGTTACTTAGTTATTTAAAAGAGCCTGTTTGCTGCGTCACTGGGAAACCTACTGCGATAAACAACGAGACCAATTCATTGTAAACTACTTAATTTTGTGAAATAAATGCTTTTTCTTTCTTTGCCCCCAAAAACGAGGCTGTCCAAAAACAAAAAAAAGTAATTACTGTAATTATGTAAACATTCAAATAATTTCTGTCAAGTTAATTTGATTTTTTTATAGTGATAAGTTACCTTTTTTGTATTCTAGTTACCGTGATCTAGTTTGTTAAGGCATTTTTGTTGTTCTTTCATATTCTCTAAACTAATAGGGGTTTCCTTCCAGATCAAGTTTTTTTTTGAGTTATCTGGTAATATTTAGGTTTGGTGTTAAAATGTCGAAAAGTAATTCTAATGGGGCGTTTTCGTTCTTATTTTCCTGAATAATTAATCGCTATAAGGTAAAAACATTGTAAAGTACAAAACAGTACATCTAACAGATCATCAGCATAGTAGATTGAAATTAGAACTTTACGATCTTTAAAATTTTTATTTATAATATATTTTGTTATATTCGAATAAAGTTTGTATATGGAGTTTGTTTCGAGATATGGGTGATTTTAGGCACTCTCACTTAGTTTAAGGGATTAATATTTCTATTGCTATAAATTTTAATATAATAATGAGAAATTAATTTGTTTTCACAGGTATGAAAATGGTCATATGACCTACGTTAGCTATTAGTCATTACAGAGCTGGTTTCCTCAAGCCCCTTGACTACAACTCGGGTTGAGAATACACCTCGGCTGTAATGACTAACTTAGTTAGATGATTTCATTAATATACTAAAATAAGTTACTGCATGCTTTTTATTATTGTTGCACCGAATGTGGGTTCTGTCGAATGTCGAATTAGGCCGAATGTTCGGTATCGGATCGGTTATAGCGCGCCTTTGCGCGAGGGTTGACTGTTTCTACACCACCATGCGCAAGTGGTGCACAATGCACATCCCTGGGGCGCAGGATCCGGGCCAGCTCCAACACCATACTGAGTGCATTTGCAAGTAGGTTTGACTGCGAGTATGTTAACCACTGCAGTATGATACGTGCACGCGTACTACCTAAAGTAAAATAGGATTGTACTGTGGGTCGGGGCGTTATTGAATAGTATAGTTTAACTTTTGTTTTTTTTTTTCATTTCTTTTTTAACATTAATTAATTATGTTTATTTTTATTTATTGACATTGTGTGTTTTAAAACTATTGTTATGATTAATTATGGATTTTATTATCTGAGAAATAAATTATTTGATTTGATTTGATTTGCATACACACATACAAACATATACTCACGGCTATAATTCTCTAGAAGGGTTAGCCAAAGCCAAGGAATTATAAATTCCTCAGCCACTTTTGGAAGTTAAGTGGGGAAAAGGCGGTAAGATTAAAGGTTTTTTGGTGATGGGTCTCCAACCGCATCGCCCAAAAATCCAATAAAAAGCCCCAATACCCTTAGTCGCCTCTTACGACACCCGTGGGTAGAAAGGGGTAGCGACATTCTAAGCCGGCACTACACGGCAATTTTAATACAAGTAATTAATAATTATAGTAGATATTGCTTTGATACATAAATAAAGACTTAAAATAAGTCAGAAGGAAACATAAGATAAGTATATGATTTATAAAAGTATTTTAAATATATAATAATATAACGACGACGTGATAGCTCAGTGGGTAGAACACCGCATATCGATAGTCCTGAGTTGTACTTAGTCGGATGACAGTGTATTCGTAAAAAACGGCGATAGGCAGGCCTATCTATCATGTGAGTACACTGTCCAAGTAAAACGTGGGTACTCTGAACAGCAGGTGAATTGTTAGGTGATGTTCAGAAGTATTAGTGCAGCACATAATTCCAACCTCGGCCAACCCCTTCGGGTATTTGCGGCGTGAATGTTTAAGTCCTTAAGATATTATATAACAACAGTATTGTTATGTTGCTTTATGTTTGATCATTTTAATAATGGGTTTCTTTTATATATGCCGCGGTTTTTTCTAGTGATCTAAAACAAACACCAAAATTCGACTCACACTGCTATTCATTTACTCATATATTTACATTTAGTCTACATTTTATTTTCATTTTAATTTAATTCTACTTAGCCTTTTATAATTTATCTACGGAATTTTGGGCGAAATTCGGTTAAATCTGCCAAATCTAACCGAAGTTAGGATGAATCGAATTTCGATAAATCTGCCGAACTTCGGTAATAACGAATGTGTAACGAATTTCGATGCATCTTTATTTTGTATGCAAATCAATTTCTATTGGAAATAGACACATGACTAATGTCACCAAAAAAACTCTATGACGGTTGCTATAGAAATCGGCCCTGTTGATTACGAGTGAAAAATATGTAATGTTCAATGGAAATAATAAATTAAATATATATGCAATTTATATTATAGTTTTAACGTTATTAGCCCCAACAAATGGTAGCAGAGCGTGGTTACATGGTTAACGTTAATTAAACTATAGGATGGCATCGACAAGCTACAAAAATATTGAACCATTGACCAAATCAAACTATGACACTTGGTGTCTACAAGCTCAAGCAATCCTAATTAAAAATGATTTTTGGGAAATTGTAAGCGGCGAAAAGACCTTGTCACCCAATGATGATGAAGCCAAAAGAAATGTTTTCATGAAAGAAGACATGAAAGCCCGAGCTGAAATTTTACTTCTATTGTCACCATCGGAGCTCAAACAAATAAAGCTCTGCACAACGGCCAAAGCTGTATGGGACAAGTTAAAAGCAACCTACCAAAGTACGGGACCTGCGCGAAAAGCGACATTGCTGAAACAGTTGGTCTTGAAGCGAATGACCGCAAGTGAAGATATACGAGACCACATAAATAATTTCATAGACATTGTAGACAAGCTCGCCGACATGGACATAAAAATACCTCCCGAATTACTGAGCACAATGTTGTTATATAGTTTGCCAACCACATTCGAAAATTTTCGCATAGCAATAGAATCTAGAGACTCATTACCGAATCCGGAAGACCTCAAAGTAAAAATTCTCGAAGAATATCAAGCAAGAAGTGGTGAAACTAAAGAATGTGTTACCACCGATGCATACTATTCAAAGAAGAATAAGACAAAGGTTTTTTGCAAAAATTGTAAAAAGAAAAATCACTCAACTGAGGCATGTTGGTACAAAAACAAACAAAAAATTGAAAAGGTAGACAAGACTACAGGTAAAAATTTCTTCTCTTGCCTAAACACAAGTGGAGGAAGTAATGAAGACTCTTGGTGCCTAGACAGTGGTTGTTCATCGCATATGTGCGGAGAGAAATATATATTTTCAAATATAAAAACACAGAATGGTGTACTAAAGTTGGCTTCAAACAAACACACGAGTCAAATCATAGGAAAGGGTAAAGTCATTGTCGAAAAGGAAGATCAAAAATACAATTTAAATGACACCCTATTTGTTCCTGACATATCAGTAAATTTTTTGTCCGTTGGAAAAATTACAGATAGAGGAAATAAAGTTATATTTGAAAAAGATAAGGCTTTTATCGTAGAAAAGAACGGAGAAGTTGCATTGACAGCAGAAAGAAAAGACGGGCTATACTACATTAAATTTGACCAAAATGAAAAGTCAAATTACACAACAAAAGGAAAAGAGGATATTATGGAATGGCACAGAAAACTAGGCCATATCAATGAAAGAGATCTTAATAAGATGACAAAAGATAACCTCATGTACGGACTCAACCAAGTTGACGAACACCTGCAAACCTGTGAAACCTGCATAAAAGGGAAATTATCCAGACCACCTTTCCCAAAACATGATAGTCTCTATACCACCGAACCACTTGAAATAATTCATAGTGACGTTTGTGGACCTTTTGAATGTGAAACAATAGCCGGATCAAAATATTATGTCACGTTTATTGATGATTTCACGAGATACTGCTACGTTTATTTCATCAAGAACAAGAGTGACGTATTTGAAACTTTCTGTACCTTTAAAAATTAAGTGGAAACATTTCATAGTAGAAAGATCAAACATTTACAAACAGACAATGGAACTGAGTATCGAAATAAAGAGTTTAACTCCTATCTCAGAGAATACACAAAGGTATACATAGACGACTAACAACCGCCTATACCCCACAACAAAATGGTATAGGTGAAAGGAAAAACAGATCTCTCCTTGATAAAGCAAGATGCTTATTAATTGAAGCAAATGCCCCCAAAAAGCTCTGGGCTGAAGCCGTTTCAACGGTCAATTATCTGATAAACCGTAGTCCTTCCAAAGCACTCGATGGTGGCATCCCATATACTAAATGGACAAACAAGATACCATCTGGTAAACATCTCCAAGTTTTCGGCAGAAAGACGTTTGTACTGAAAAAGAAGAAACGGGGAAAAATGTCAGAAAAAACAAAAGAGGGTGTATTCATGGGTTACTCACTTACATCAAAAGCATACAGAGTATACATACCTGAGGAAGACGACATTATTATCAGCAGAGATATAAAAGTCATAGATAAAATGTATTATAAAAATGAAAACATAAATTATGAAAATTTAACGCAGGAAGAGTATGAAGGTGAAATGAAAACGTCAGAGAAATACCGAAAAAAGGAAAACGGAAGACCGGAATTAGAAATAGAAATAAAAGATAATCACTCAACCGACTCTTATCACCGAGAAGATGAGTTAATCACAACAGAAATAAATGATGACGTCTCAGAGATCGAGAGAGAGGTGTTGGAAAACGAAAGGCCTAAACGAGATAAAAAGTCCCCTGTTTGGATGAAAGATTATGTGACAGGAGGAGATACAGAAGATAGTATGCTCGTATCTGATCATGATGACGATTGGAGTGACGCTATAAGAGCAGAAATTAAATCTCACATTAAAAATGGTACATGGAGGATTATCAAAAGAGAAAAGGATATGAAGGTTATCGACTACAAAATGGTTCTAAGAAAGAAAGTCAGCCCTGAAGACGTAGTAACCAAGAAAGCACGTCTTGTGGCACGAGGTTTTACACAACGTCCAGGAGAAGACTATAATGAAACTTTCGCACCAGTAGCAAAATTAAGTTCAATAAGAACAATATTTGGTATTTCTGTAGAAGAAGGACTACATTTAAATCAAATGGATGTAGTAACAGCATACTTAAATGGTAATATTGACGAAAAAATATACATGAAATTACCAGATTATCTTGAAAAGTATATAAGTGAAATATTAGTAGAAGAATCAGACTCTAAAGATCATACTATATACAACAAAACAAAAGAGATATTAACAGATCTACAAAATATAAAAGGCGAAAAAGTATGTCTATTGCTTAAAGCACTTTATGGTCTTAAGCAGGCAGGCAGGCAGTGGTATATAAAACTCGATAGTGAATTAAGAAGTATCGGATTCATTGCATCAAAAGCTGACCCTTGTGTATACACATACTTAAAAGGAGGAGTCAGAACTATAATAGGAATATATGTTGATGATATGATTATTGCCTGCTCAAGTCAGAAAGAAATAAAAGAGATAAAACAAATGTTATGTGATAAATTTGATATGAAAGATTTAGGAAAACCAAAACGCATCTTAGGTATCGATGTAATATATAATAATGATGGAATCACTTTAAAACAAAGTAAGAAAATTGAAGAAGCTTTAGAGAAATTTAACATGCTGGATTGCAAACCAGTAGCGACGCCTGTCGAGCCAGGCATTGCATTAGAACCAAATAAAAAATTTGCACCAGATTTACCATACAAAAATCTCATAGGCACACTGATGTATATAGCAGTGGCCACCAGACCTGATATTGCATTCGCCGTTAGTTATCTGTCACAGTTTAACGACAGTTATGACGAGCGACATTTTAAAAGTGCAAAAAGAGTTTTACGATATCTGAAAGGTACTAAGGATATAGGTCTTTATTTCAAGAAAACATCTGAAGAAATGTATGGAATGGCTGATGCTGATTGGGGTTCAAATAAATTGGACAGAAAATCATTTACAGGATATTCTTTCAAGTACGCTGGAAGTGTTATTAGCTGGGCATGTAGAAAACAGCGAAGTATCGCATTGTCAACGGCTGAAGCAGAATATGTTGCATTAACTGAAGCATGCAAAGAAGCTGTACATTTAAAAGCCCTATTCTGTGATTTAGGAATTACACAAAAACGAATCCTAATCTTAAACGATAACCAAGCAGCAATAAAGTTAAGCCAAAACCCAATAATTTCACCTAAATCAAAACATATTGATTTAAAGTTACACTATATACGGGACTGTATATCAGAAGGTATTGTTGAGGTCGACTACAAGCCTACTGAAAATATGGTAGCAGATTTGCTTACAAAAGCAATACCAGGGCCAAGATTATCGCGACTGAGAAGCGACATGGGACTCCATTAGAAATGTGAGGAGGAGTATTGGAAATAGACACATGACTAATGTCACCAAAAAAACTCTATGACGGTTGCTATAGAAATCGGCCCTGTTGATTACGAGTGAAAAATATGTAATGTTCAATGGAAATAATAAATTAAATATATATGCAATTTATATTATAGTTTTAACGTTATTAGCCCCAACAATTTCACACATTAGTCTATCTCTCAAATGAGTTTATACATGTATTGTAACTTGATTATTTTCTTTATCCATTGAAGTCGCAGAATTCGCCAACCTGCCAGGTCGAAAACCTGTTTTCATTTCTTCTAAGTCTACAATTAAGATATTTACAACCCTTTATTAAAATTCGTTCTTACTGAATGTCTACCAGCCTTATAAGAAACCTTCGTAGCAAATATAAAGTTTCTTGATGTCATAGTTTCTGAAATTTCGTGATTAATAAAAAAACGTTGTATTTTTCTTTTTTACTTTCTCATAGATTACAAACGATACTACATTTAAACATATCGTCTCTTTTAACTTAAAAAATATTAATTTGTTGCCACCCGTTTTGGAATCATGATGAATTGGTAATTTTTCCCCTTTGATCGGCGACATCCAATAACCTGCATTACCCCATCGCGGATCCCATTGCTGATTACCCGAAAATACGAATGAGAATGTCCGTAAAGTTTTAGATTATGAGCCAAGCCGATACGATAACGAGTTCCCCGTTGACATCCCTAGTGTTATTGTATACCTAGTCAGGTATGATGAGTTAAAACTAATAAAAAAATGATGAGAAATGTAATGATCATAGTTCTAATCTAGAAGGGAGATACCTTCCATTTCCAGGAGACTTTAGAAGCATGAAGATATTTGTTCAAGTATATCAATAAAGTTTATGTAATAAACGCGGATATAATATTTGAGTTTGTTTATAGCTGAACTCTCATCGTAGAACCAGTTCTCACAAATAACTTTGTACCTCATACCGTAATTTAAGAGAGGAAATTTTATCTATCAGTGAGCTAGATAATAGTTTAATGGTCTTAGGTATACGATAAAGGTAAAAAGGTAAGAAAACTGTCTGACTTTATAATTTTAAAAGTTATCGGTTTAGTTTTTAATATGTTAAATAATATGCCGCGTAGTGCCGGCTTAGAATGTCGCTACCCCTTTCTACCCACGGGTGTCGTAAGAGGCGACTAAGGGTATTGGGGCTTTTTATTGGATTTTTGGGCGATGCGGTTGGAGACCCATCACCAAAAACCTTTATTTTACGATCTTTTCCCCACTCAACTTCCAAAAGTGGCTGAGGAATTTATAATTCCTTAGCTCTGGCTACCCCTTCTAGGGAATTATAGCCGTGAGTATATGTATGTATGTATGTAAATAATACTCGTAGTTTACAAATACTCGTATGGCTTTTTTCGAATATGTCTACAATTTTATTTACATAATTACTAATGTATTTTCAAATTCTAATTGAATATACGCGTATTTTAATGGTATATTGTTGATTTTATGGTTATTTGAATAAACTTTAGGAGGGATTCAAATGGTGATTGAGAAAGGTGGATTAATGAAAGAAGATTAAAAGTACCAATACTCCACTCTTGGTTTGGTAATTGATTTTTAAATACAAGCGCTTCGAGTAAGGAACTGATTTCTAATCTTATCACAGCGTTTGAAAGCATGAATATTATACAAATGAAATTTCCTCAAGCTGTGTAGTGTTTTCTCAGAATAGCATTAACCCATATCTACCGTGAGTATCGTACGAAGTGACATGTGTATTGGGGTTTTATGTGATTTTTGGTCAATGCCACTAACTATACATACATGCATACATACATATACTCACGGCTATAAATCCCTAAAAGGGGTAGCCAGAGCTAAGGAATTAGAAATTCCCCAGCCACTTTTGGAAAGTTGAGTGGGGTAAAGATGGTGAAATAAAGGTTGTTGGTGATGGGTCTCCAACCGCATCGCCCAAAAATCCCTTAATAGCCACAATACCGTTAGCCTCTTACGTACACCCACCGGAAGAAATGGGGTAGTGCTATTCTAAGCCGACACTACACAGCATAAAGCCACTAACTATCATTTATTTTAATACAATATTTTCCCTTAACAACTTCTTAGGCCATATCGAGTTTATAAAAGTGTATGTATGTATTTCTTCTGACAGTATTAATACTAGACGCTGATGAAAACAATTAGTATTACTTATACATACAATATCAGCTGGCTTAAATTACGAACCAATAAGACCTAGCAAGAGACAGAAGAACTAAAATATTCGTTTCACAAAGAAATTTAAAGTGGAAATACAACTCAGAATAAATTGCAATTTAAATAAGAATGTTTAATTCATGTAAAAGTAATGAAATGAAACAAGCAGCCCCGGCCATAAACTTACATTCACAAAGTTTGTTTTAACTTCAAACTTAGATCACGGGACGAGAACCGGTTGCCAGATAGAAATTGTTAGATAACTGTACTCACAGCTCCTAATAGGCTCAATTGCTTTCCTCGGTTCTTTTAATATGTTATCAAATCAATTTATAATCTTATCTGGTCTAGTTTACTTTTAATTTAAGCTAACAAATTAGAAACAGTACTTTCAATCAATACTTAAAATTAAAAGTAGAACTTCTTTGTATACATAAACATAAACATTCACGCCGAATACCCCCGAAGGGGTTGGCAGAGGTACTAATACTTCTGAACATCACGTGAATTTGTCACCTGCTGTTCAGAGTACCCACGTTTTGCATGGACAGTGTACTCACGTGATAGGGGGCAGGCCTATCGCCGTTTTGTACGAATACACTGTCACATGACTAAGTACAACTCAGTCATGTGGGTTTCCTCACGTTGTTTTCCCTCGCCGTTAACAACCATGATAAATTGTCACACATATGTCCTTAGAAAAGACAAATTGGTGTAGGCACGACCCGGGATTTGAACACTAGTCGCTTGCACGTTAACCGGTGTTCTACCCATTGAGCTATCACGTCGTCTTTCTTTCTTTGTATATTGTACATAATTTGAAATCGTTAAGCCTGCCTAGGTAGGCTCGAGCCTTTTGATGGCGACATGTATGGGTGGTGATGATAGCCATAGACCAAAGAGTTGGAATCTTTAGTGGCAATCGTTAGGACACGTTACATGTTGAACAACACGTTACATTACATGCGGCAGCTGGAGCTTGACGTTTCTGAAGGAGTGACCACGAACCGAATGACATATTGGGTATAGGCTTCTCCCTTCTAGGTTGATTGAATGCTTGGTGATGGTCCTAGGGCAGTACAGCACCAGTTATTGTCGACATTATTGTGGGAGAACTATGTCAAACAGTGTACGTCTATAAACAAAAAATAATAACTACAGCTTCAAAACTAGAAATTCTTGAGCCAGTTTAGGAAGTTGAGTGGGGAAAGGACTATAAAATAAAAATTGGATTGTTTTTAAACTTGGTGACGGGTCTTCAACCACTTCGCCCAACAATCGAAATGGGTAAGTGCTATTCTAATACACTATACTGCGAAACATTATTGATTGAATTTGAGAAAAACGATTTGAGGAATATGTTTATACTTTTAACAGAACTATCTTTGGTGAATCACTTTAAAAATTACTTGCTCGTTGTGATGAGATAATCTTATTTACCTTTCTTGCAAATTGCGAATTATGTTTTCGCAGCGTAAATTTTACTGTAGAGTTCATAGTTTCGGCAACACGGACTGACACTGAGATAGAAATGAAAAGTAATTTTCAGCAATTCAGCTACGATAACATTAAGATATTGGGGTCGATTCCCGGAGAATACACTAAAAACAATAATTTGTGAGGAATTTCAGTTTTACTAGGATATTGCATAGGATAGGCCTAATCACCCGATTATTTGTAAGTATGCGTAGTATAATCTGAAGTGAAATGACTAGTTTAATATTTCTACCAAATGGAAGACTGACGCGAAGGGAATAAAGTTGCTGTAAATTGCTGATAGGTACTTACGCTCCGCGATATTAATGAAAATAACTATACTTATAAGAAAGATAAACAAAAATATGGAATGTAATTTTATAGACTAGTGACTTAATACAGGTTTTGCTTGCAAGGTTCTATATTTCTTATTTCGCATCGAGGGAAGACATTATGGCTGAAACTAAATCCTCGGAGCCGCAATTTACATTAAATTATTTCATTTATCGGGTGTTAAACATATTAGGATTGCAGAAGTCTAGACTATATATTTCCTGATTTCTGAATTTGATTTTGTTACTTTTTTTAAATGATAGTACTGTAAAACGCGCGATCACTTGTACTGAAACATCAATAAAGGCGATAGAAAACAAGAATTAAACGTTTCAGGTTCCGTTTACACAGGCAGGACGAGAATCGTGTTGGGGCTGAAAATCATAACAGAATATGTACATAAAATTGGCAAAACTTTTTATTAATTAGGCAAAATTATATACAAATAGTTATTAAATATACTGCCACTGGGAGAAATTTTCCAAAAGACTGGCTGCATTGCACATTGGCCCATTGAAGACCATGCTGAGTTTTGCGTAAAAAAAAAACCACCTTTAGGTTTCCCGCTAATTCACAAATTGCTATAAAAAAATACGTACACCTGACTCCAAGGACCGATGATATAAACAGTACAAAGCACAAAGCTAAGAAACTTCATAGCCATAGATCATAATAATTGTTCATGAAAACCTCATATAGGGATAATTACTAATAAATAAAGGAAAGAAAAAATTCGAAAGCAGAGCGACCGAGACGGGAGGTTATACCAGGGGTCGTGGGTTCGATTAACGCTGGTGTCGAAATTTTTCTTTCCTTTGTTTATTATAGACACTAGTGTGTTTGTAAAAGTTCAATCCCGAACTAGCATCTTCCGTCATTCCAGGGAATCAAAGACATCCGCTATACTCACTTGATTTACAAGATCGCCGGTATATTCATGGTTGACCCCTTTGATAATATCCTATGGGACCCAAAACGCAAGTTACTGCTATAATGGGGTAGTTCTTTTTATTTTCGAGTAATTGTATTTGAATATGATTAATTTTGTTCATGAATGAAACCACACATTCTTGGTTAGATTATTATTTATATATTATATTATTATTTATATACATACATATACTCACGGCTATAAATCCCTTAACGGGGTAGCCAGAGCTTTGGAATGAAAAATTCCTCAGCCACTATTGGAAGTTGATTGGGAAAAGATGGTTATAATAAATGTTTTTGGTGACGGGTCTCCAACCACATCGCCTAAAAATCACTTAAAAAGCCCCCTATACCCTTAGTTGCCTCTTACGATCACCTACGGGTAGAAATAGGGTAGTGTTATTCTAAGCCGACACTACACGGCAATGTCGTGTTACTTTTAAATGTTGTGGTATCTGAAATAGTCATGGTTTTATTAATTTCTTTATTATATTTAAAGTAAGGTGGACAACAAGTTGCTCCACTCGAGAGGAAACTGACTTTGAGAATATTTTTAATGACGCACCGACAAAAATGTGTTTTTGGGAGGCAAATATAAATATTTCATGAAGCTCCAAGGCTTCCTTGTGCTCCCGACTAAAGTAGGTTTACTCACACAAGAGAAAATCCAATTCGCTGTTGTGTCCGTACACACGCACACAGCTGCGCCTGACTTGAGGGAAAAATAAAATTTCTCGCTAAGTTTATAATGGGAAAACTTTGAGAACCACTTAATTATGTTAATGTTCGAAACAAAATTTTCGAAGAGACGTTTAAATATGGTTGTGTTTTAGTTTGGTAATATTAATATTACGTTTTTTTTGCAGAGCAAATAGAACAGTATAAATGATAGTGGCGCGTGTAGCAATAGGGCGGTTCCTTTTTAAGACTTCTGCTCTTTAAATTGAATAAAAAATCAATAAATAGCAAAACAGTCATATTTTAAAAATTGCCTTTTTGACATCAGTAAGAAGGTAGAAGTTTTAGAATGATAGCTATGATTTTTTGTATGCTTGGGTAATAAAGGAAACGCTGCGCTGCCCGTTGGTGTGGTACAGAATGAAAAATGTGTTTCACATCATTCAAATACCATTTAAAATGCCCTTGTAATTTAATAACATTCGTTAATGTGCAAATAATATCCTAAATAAAATTTTTGTATGATCGGATTCTTGTGGAAGAGATGGAGCTTTAAAAGGTTTAGAAACAACTTTTAACACGAATTTTACCAATAAGTAGATAATCGGTTATTAAAATCGCTAACTGTGTTGTGTCGGCTTAAAACAGCACTACCCCATTCTCACCGTGCGTGAGGTGCGACTTGGCAATTGAAGTTATTTTTGGGCGATGCGGTTGGAGAATGGGTCACCATCAACGTTTAGTTTACTATCTTCTCTCTACTCAATTTTTCAAAGTGGTTAAAGAATTCCTAATTCCAAAGCTCTAGCTACCCTTTTATGGAATTTATATATCTGACAAAGTTACGTGATGTTCAGAAGTATTAGTACCTCTGCCAACCCCTTCGGGGATATTCGGCGTGAACGTTTATGTTTATGTTATGTTATGTTTATACATATATGCATGTAAAAGCTTTAGCTGATGTGCGGTTTCTTCTTTTATTTGGTGGTGGTAATAAACTACTTAAAAGTTGTATTTGTAGGTTGTATTGTATGTACAATAATAAGTATATGCTTTGGAGGAGTTTTAAAACGTTTTGGAATTTACATTTAGTATTCAATAAATTTCCTTAATCCAAGGATATTTAATGTTTGTTTGTTTGTTGTAATTAAATATTTGGATTCTTGTAAGTTTATGCATGGAATAGTCTTAAATGTAAAAATACAGTTCTTTAATAGTTTTTTTTAAAAAGGGAAACAAGGGTGGCTTGCAATTAAGTGTATTTTTATAGTTTTACATAGAGCCTAATTTATTTTTGTTATCCCAGGAAGGACCTAAAAAGATATTAATACGATTGATCTTTAAATATCCTTAACATCGTTTGGTTGTACGCTATGGATTTTACTAAAGTTTAAATAAAAGACGAACATTTCCTTCTTTTGAATAAAAATAATTTGTTATATTTTGATTAGACAGGAACTATAGTACGTACATATGATTTCTTTACTATAAAATAACCAAATTAATAAAGAGTCAAAATCTCATTAAAATAAGAACTTATTTTTATGTTTTTGGCTAATTGGTTTGGTTTCATTGGTATCTTAGTAAAAAGAAAAAAAAAGGTAAATTTGTTTACACTGCAGATGTAATTTCTAGAAGAAACTGATCATAATAGTACCAGTATACTATGAGCTTTTAGTACTGGCTGTATATACGAAATAATTCAGTTGATTCCTCTCTTAAGTTTTAACGTAAATTAATTAAACCAGTAAATCATTACTCAACAAGAAAAGATTATCTGAGTCTGACTCAGCAAGAATATTATATAACAAATATATGAAAAATCGTGATATTTGATGAAGAAGAAATCCAAATTAATTTCGTTGGAAGTTATATAAATTTTCTTTGAAGGCGGCAGATCCAAAGTTTACATCCGTCATTTTGCATGGGCCAAGATTGGTCGGTGGGGCAGGGGCAGGGGTGCGAGGGTGTCTGCGGCGGGTGGAGCGGCGCCACCCCGCGACTGCTACCCCGCGCACCCCAGCGGGATCGATACGTCATTTGAGCCGGTCTCCATGGCGACCGCGAGCAGAGCGGGGCGGCGCCGCGAGATGGTGGGTGCACGCCACCACACGAGCTCGCGACTCCAATCAAAAACACGGAACCCTAATGATATAGCCTTATTTTTAATATCAACCTATTTGCATAAAATATTCGAACCATATAGTTTTCCTGTTTAACTGAAACTGATGATTGTATTAGTATGCTGACTGGCCGTGAAAGGTTTTACTCTTACAAATCTATAAATCTGAGACTCAAATATGATTTTTTACATAGCCTTACACTGTGACTCGTAAGAGAAAATTTTCCGGAAGGTCGGTGTAAATAAGAAGATTTAAACGGGACGGCTACTCGAGTTTCAGTGCTCGACCCTTGACCCTGTCGACCGACGATGGCGTGTCAACTTAGTTCCGTCATTCCGTGAATAGCCATCTAACTGTCATTTAATGACATAACATTACAACTATAGTTCCTGTCTAATCAAAATATAACAAATTATTTCATTCAAATGAAGGAAGTGTTCTTTTATTTAAACTATAGTAAAATCCATAGCGTTACAATACAACCAAAAGATGTTAAGGATATGTAAAGATCAAGGTCCTTCCTGGGATAACAAAAATAAATTAGGCTATATGTAAAACTATAAATACACTTAATTGCTAGCCACCCTTGTTTCCCTTTTTAAAAAAATATATTAAAGAACTGTATTTTTACATTTAAGACTATTCCATCCATAAACTTACAAGAATCCAAATATTTAATTACAACAAACAAACAAACATTAAATATCCTTGGATGAAAGAAATTTATAGAATACTAAATGTAAATTCCAAAACGTTTTAAAACTCCTCCAAAGCATATACTTATTATTGTACATACAATACAACCTACAAATACAAACTTTCAAATGTATTTGCTTATACAAACAAGAAAGTTAGCGAACAATATAAAAGTAATGGGATAGAATGAAACGGAGAGAGTTAGTTTATTCGAGAGCAAAAGAGACAGGGTTATTCAAATTGAGGGTACATATTTCTACATAGGTAACAAATAGCGGACTAAGAAATACGGATATGCCCATGATAAAAAGTTAAGATCGAATTGGCCTAGACCTCGCTTTTATAACATACCCTTTTTATATTATAAATCGATAAAGAACATCATACTTAAAAACTTTGCCCATGGAATGCCTATCTAAAATATTGTATTTTTCAAAAAAAAATGATAATTAAAAATTATCGTACCTAGTTCAAACTGAGAATGTATAGAACTAGATTCTTTGCTTCAGTGAAAATAAGAAATAAAAAAAATATTTGATCTATGGTGTAAACAAAAACATAACCTCTTTCGGTATTTTCCAGTTCAATCGCTCGCTTACCGGTTTATTTACATGATATTATTTTTCAACGACGATCAATACAACTGGAAAATACCGAAAGAAGTTATATTTTTGTTTACAGAGCGAAAAGCATAGATCAAATATTTTTTTTTATTTCTTATTTTCACTGAAGCAAAGATTCTCATTCTATACATTCTCAGTTTGAACTAGGTACGACAATTTTTAATTATTATATTTTTTTGAAAATTACAATATTTTAGATAGGCATTCCATGGGCAAAGTTGTTTAGTTTGATGTCCTTTATCGATTTATAATATAAAAAGGGTATGTTATAAAAGCGAGGTCTAGGCCAAATTTTACAGTGTCAATTGAGAAGGGTACATTGCTGTATTTTTTCCATTCTTATAATGGTGTCGTAAAAAATTGCTTTTACATTTTAGAGTGTAAGATTTCTTAGACATCGGTAAAATAATCTAAGTAATAATAGGTTCAAAATTGAAGTGATTGGGTAATTCAGGATGCAGTTTTCTATCATGATGAAAATATGAATTTGGTAAATATAAAGTTGTGTAGCGTTTATTTTAATGTCGTATGGGTCAATAGGTAAGCATATTTAATCTATGGTTTATTGTTTATACATGTCTATTAATACATGTGTATATAATTGTCGTACAAAAGCCTATATTTTACAAAATTAAACAGAAAGGAAAATAATAGGTATTATTTTGTTTGAAGAATGTTTCTTACTGTTCAGATCAGAGGTCCTTTTCAATACTATAGATAAAATGTTAAGAGCATTAAGAAGAATAAAAAGGCATGTATGAGAAGATTGATGGATGTGAATGAAGCAAGAGAGACTTGCCGGGATCTTACAAAGTGGCGATCGATAAACTCCGCCTATCCCAATGGGAGCTGACGGCGTGAGTATACATTGTAATAAGTTAGAAGTTTCTCACAACATAGGATCAATATTTTGAAACTATTTTATTATTCATTTAATCTTTAAGTATAATTCGAGACATACAATTTCTGATCAATAAATTATTTTTACTTGACGAAGACAAACTTTTGTAAAAAAAGTTTAAAAAGCAACTAAAGGACCAGCTTCAAATATCCAATAGTTTAATCAAGTATTTCAGTCACTGCTGATCCATTTATCAAATTTTGCGCCTTATGTGTTACATATAAAGTTTGTAGACTTATATTTATGAAAGAACTTTAAATATTGGTTGAGAGGCTTTGGAGCTTATACATTACATACAAAACAATACACAATCAAATCCTTACTCTTTAAAATAAATATCTACTATTTATTTATTTATTTGGAAGACTTACAGCTAAATCATTATGTTTTAAAAAATCAGCGATAATCCTGATTCTGATTTATTTAAACCAATTTATGAGTTTGAACAAAGGTCGTTCTGCCAGTATTTTAGATACGTTAGTACCACGAGCGTGATCAATTTAACTATTTAATTAATTAAGTTTATACTTGTATAATAAAATGTAAACAAAAATAATAATAATGTACGATTGAATTCAAAGGTAATATCCATAATAAGCTCCTCGTCTTATCGAAGATATATCTCTAACCATAAATAAGGTATGGTACTTCCATGTTATTATTATTGAACAAAAAGTAGAAAAGTTGAAGAGAGTTGCAGGAGCGACTCCAAGAACAGGTATTTACCTGTTTGAATATAGGTTGTACAGGTTCATTGCTTGTAATTGTTTATATCAATATATTTTTCTAATATCTGTATTCTATATTGTTATAATATCGGCTTAGAATTGCACTACCCCATTTCTTCCGGTGGGTGTACGTAAGAGGCGACTAACGGCATTGGGGCTTTTAAGGGATTTTTGGGCGATGCGGTTGGAGACCCGTCACCAACACCCTTTATTTCACCATCTTTTCCCCATGCAGATTCAAAATGTAGCTGCGGAATTTCTAATTCCCTAGCTCTGGCTACCTCTTTAAGGGATTTATAGCCGTGAGTGTATGTATGTATATATTTGTTCTAATATCCTAATGTTGTTTCGTCATCTAAGTGATACCTATGCTCAGGGCTTTAACATAATTAATTCCATTATCGGTTTTAGACGTTGAGAGGGAAAATAATGGGAACAAAGGATCGTTCCTACTGAGTTAAAAATACATAACCCACCAACATAACTCAAATCAATGATGAACAAAGGTATAATAATTTTGATAATCACGAGCCATTTTTGTCGCCTGGTGATCAGAGTACTATCCACTTTTTTCTTAGAAAGTGTACAAACTCATTGTGACACGACTAACTAAGACACGCCGTTCCAACCTTGCTAATAAACCACCTTAAATTCAGAAGTGAAACATTCGTGAAGGCTTGATTCAGGATTTGAATCTACGGTCATCTTTTCATCAAAGCTGCCAAGGTTGATCTAGCTACCAATTACTAGAAAATCTCTGAGTCCTTATACGTCTCGGATTACTCTTAACAATAATAATTTTGCTTTTGAATACTTTTCGCAATATTTGTGTTTGGTTCGAGGGAACGACTCTCCATCTATACTAATATTATAAACAGGAAAGGTTTGATTTTTTGTTTGTTTGTTTGTTTGAATTGAATAGGCTCCAAAACTACTGGACGGATTTGAAAAATTCTTTCACTGTTTTAATGCTACACTATTCCCAAGTGACATAGGCTATATTTCATTTTCAAAAAAATTAGGGATCCTTACGTAAACTTCAAAAATGTAACCCAAGGTGTTAAAAAAATACCAAAAAAAATCCTTACATCGCGTGCGCTGCGAAAACTATTGACAATAGAATAAAATTATGTACTACAATTTTATAGAACACATCATTATCTAAAAAAAATGCCCCGACAGCATGTCTCTAACTATTATAGTTATCTCACAACAAGCGTCATTATATAAAATTATTTAAAATTTAAATTAAAATCCTGCTTTAGAAAAGGCTCTTTATTTGTACCTATCTAATCCTTATAAAAAACGTATATATTATTTCAGACTACTTCAATACCCTTATATTACTTTTTGAATTATTCAATTCGAACATTCCATTCGAAAGTTATCTCGAATTAAAAAAATAGATAAAACTCCGCTCGATTAGCTATGCATAGTAAGTTGTTGCAGGCGTCACGAAGGGGTACGGGAGGCTGCTTATCAAAGAGTTAAAGCAAAATTTAATTGTAGCGACTATTATCACTGGCCCAGCAGCCGGTCAATTAGCTCATATACCAAGGATACCGATGATCCCAACTGATCTGCCAATTCCATTTAAACGGCTACAATTTCCGGTTAAAACATCTTTTGCTTTAACAATTAATAAGTTCCAAGGCCAAACCTTCAAATTAGTAGGGATTGACCTGCGAAAGAATTGTTTTACTCACGGTCAACTGTACGTTGGCCTGTCGCGGGTGGGAGCTCCTGAACATCAATTTATTTTGCTGCCCCAAAATACAACAACGTCAAATATTGTTTACAGGGAAGCTCTAACTCTATAAATTGAATGGCTTTTGATGTAATTACTCATTATGAATAATAAAAAAAATAAAAAAATATATCTAAATATAAATACAAAAAAATATAACATACATACATACATATACTCACGGCTATAAATCCCTAGAAGGGGTAGCCAGAGCTAAGGAATCAGAAATTCCTCAGCCACTTTTGGAAGTCTGCTGTGTAGTGTCGGCTTAGAATAGCACTACCCCATTTCTTCCGGTGGGTGTACGTAAGAGGCGACTAACGGTATTGGGGCTTTTAAGGGATTTTGGGCGATGCGGTTGGAGACCCATCACCAACAACCTTTATTTTACCATCTTTTCCCCACACAACTTCCAAAAGTGGCTGAGGAATTTCTAATTCCTTAGCTCTGGCTACCCCTTCTAGGGATTTATAGCCGTGAGTATATGTATGTATGTACTTTTGGAAGTTGTGTGGGGAAAAGATGGTGAAATAAAGGTTGTTGGTGATGGGTCACCAACCGCATCGCCCAAAAATCCCTCAAAAGCCCCAAAACCGTTAGTCGCCTCTTACGTACACCCACCGGAAAAAATGGGGTAGTGCTATTCTAAACCGACACTACACAGCAAAAAAATATAACATAGCTTAAAACTTAAAAAAAATATATTAAAATAATAATACAAGTAATAAAATAAAAAACAAAATGTTAATGATAATTCATGCCCGAGCGAAGCCGGGACGGGCTGCTAGTTTAAAATAAAATAGTGTTGACTTTAATGTACTTCTATTTCATTGGGATGAGAAGAATTAAAACATGCATTTGAAATTGAATTAAATCGTTATTCAAGGCTGATATAGTTATATTTCGTAGATTTCATAGAAATCACGTCAGTGCGCAAAACAAAGATTTTTCTATTCAACACTAAATAAAAAAAAAGTTTCCTTATCCTGTTTATATAATTTATAAACTTGGAACATTAGGATAATAATGTCTGTAGTATACGACGATTATATGATATATTTTGATTGGTCAAAACGAAGGTTAAATGAAGAATAGACACGAAGTAAATGTTTAGACAGACAGACAGGATTAGAAATTCTCCAGCCACCCTTAGGATTTAAGAAGGAAAAGATTATAAAAAATAAGTCTCCAAAAGCTTCACCCAACAATCACTTTTAAAGCCCTAATACCCTAATTGACCCACGGAAATAAAATGAAAATGCTATTCCTATTCCTAGTGAGAATACTACTACATAAAATACAGAGTTTTGAACTCGGAACTTGTCATAAATGATCTGCGTTTACAAAATTCCTGAGAAGGGTCCTTTATCTTACAAGGTTTCTAAAAACTACGAGTATCAGGAAATATCTAAATTCGAAAGCTATTTGTCAAATTTCCGTCAACTTAAAAGTTTCCTAGGATATTTTTAAGTTCACTGTTATTACGATTTTCTTGCGACATATACATACATACATTTACTTACAGCTATAAACCTCTAGCAGGGGTAGCCAGAGCTACGGAAAAGGAATTCTTCAGCCTCTTTTGCAAGTTGAGTGGGGAAAAATTTAAATATAAATCTTCTGTTTTGCCTCTTTCCTTAGGTAAAGTATCACATACCTGTTTAAGTTAGTTCAGTAAACAAAATGTTAGTTTAAGTGCAATTTTATCTAATTTCTGTAGCATTTTGCTAAGTTTTGTGGGGACTTTGCTGATTTCGCAGAATGTATTGCTAATTTCGGTGCCACCAAATATTTGAAGGTTAATATCTCAAAAGGAAACAAACAAGCAATATTTTAAGATTGCCACATCCAGCAGCAATAGCAAGATCCACCTTCTTCTGTTGACTGTAGCGCCTGCTAGATGTCGCTAAACACCATTTTGTATAAAGTAAATATTCGGAAAGCAATGTATCAGGTCGTTGATATGTATTATATGTATTACTTGAATGAACTACAGTACTAAAGAGCAAATATTTACACGTATGTTAAACTCAACATCTATGTATTATCAGCTGTAATAAGCCAATAAGTGCCATCTAGCGGCATTTCCTTTAAACTTACTTTCGTGCAATAGTTTCAAAAATGTATTGGTGTTATTCACTTCTTTTCAAAGCATATTTACCACTAACGTCATAATAGCGCAGGGGTAATCAACATGCATAATCAATGAGGGTAAATATTTATGATATTCCGTATAGTGCCGGCATAGAATGTCATTACCCCTTTCTACTAACGGGTGTCGTAAGAGGCGAATAAGGGTATAGAGCTTTTTAAGTGGTTTTTGGGCGATGCGGTTGGAGACCCTGATAAACAACGTTACTTTATTTCTACAGTCTTTTCCCCTACCAACCTCCAAATGTGGTTGAGTAGTTTCTAGCTCTGAAGCTCTGGCTACCCCTTTTTGGGATTTATGGCCGTGAGTATGTATGACAACGTCATTTAAATCGATGAGTGCCGGTTGCATGTACGAATAAATTACACATTCTGCGAGCGAGTGGGCACTAAAGCACAGATTTATAGATAGTTCCTTCCCCGGCCGATGCGGCCAATTGAAGTCGATGCTGCCCTGCCAAAATTTCAAAAAGTTTCAAATTATATAACTATTTTGGATTCGAAATCATTATTATCGGCCTTCTTATGATAGGTACCTTAGACGAGGACAGATTTCCAACAAGAGTCTCGAGTAATAAGTATAATCATCATCATCATCATCAGCCAATAGCCGTCTTCTGCTGGACATAGGCTTCCGCCAAAGATCTCCACATAACCAGTCCTGTGCTGCCCTCATCCATCGGCTTCCCGCGTACCTTGGCAAAGTCGTCGGTCCACCTTGTGAGATCTTATCAGTATAATGCAGTGATCTTACCACAGCAAATTTAAAAGTAAACCATCATTGAATTGGGATAAGTCATCAAAAATACTTTCTATCAAGTTAAGATTGTCTGGTCGTCGTGGTGCTGTCGTGCGTGTTCAAACATTTTATATTAGATATTTGACTAGAATGCGATTCCAGTAAATGCTCTTATTTATACTTAACTGTTTTAATTGGTATAGAAGTTATAGAGAGATAGGTAAACATACACACCTATCGGGTCAAAATCATATCCTCAATTTGCAGGTAAAAAAATTACGAGACTAGGTAGAACTAATGTGGATGTTAATGTCAATTGAAGATAATTACAAAGGCGACTTCAGTTAGATAAAATGGAGAAACTGTTATAAATGCAGGCGACTGAGGTGAGAAGAAAGAAGAAGAAGAAAAGAGCATTTATGAAAAGATTGATAAATGCAAAAGAAAGACTGTGTAGTGCCGGCTCAGAATAGCACTACCCCGTTTCTTCCGGTGGGTGTACGTAAGAGGCGACTAACGGTATTTGGGCTTTTAAGGGAACATTGGGCGATGCGGTTGGAGACCCACCACCAACAACCTTTATTTTACCATCTTTTCCCCACTTAACTTTACAAAAGTGGTTGAGGAATTTCTAATTCCGTAGCTCTGGCTACCCCTTCTAGGGACTTATAACCGTGAGTATATGTATATAGCAATGTATGAGCAACCGTGATAGCCAAGTGGGTAGAACACTCGGTTATCGTGCAAACGACTAGTGTTCAAATCCTGGGTCGGGCCTACACCAATTTGTCTTTTCTAAAGACATATGTGTGGTTAATTTATCATGGTTGTTAACGGTGAGGGAAAACATCGTGAGGAAACCCACATGGCTGAGTTGTACTTAGTCATGTGACAGTGTATTCGTACAAAACGGCGATAGGCCTGCCCCCTATCACGTGAGTATACTGTCCATGCAAAACGTGGGTACTCTGAACACCAGGTGACAAAGTCACGTGATGTTCAGAAGTATTAGTACCTCTGCCAACCCCTTCGGGGATATTCGGCGTGAACGTTTATGTTATGTTATGTTATGTATATGTATGTAAAGGTCGAGAGGTCTGCCAGGATGATTCCAAGTAGCTATCGTTTGTTTCTGCCTACCCCAATGGGTATTAATTATGGCTTGAATACATGCATATACGTGTTATTCTCCTCATTACAACCGGGAAAAAATGTTAATACAAGGGGCAAGTGAACTTAAAAATGTCCTCAACTCACAAATTACAGGATAAATAAAGAAGGACAGTAAAACTATGTAATCTTTTGTAATAATTTTATTTCAAAATCGCTTCGGACCTATTTAGTACATAAACATGTTGGGACATTTCTTGTTTATAACTGCTCTACAGTTTCTAGAGGTTGTTTAACAACGAATGACTGGTGATTTGTGTTTAACAAATGGTCTACATATTTTTATAAATAGGTATAAAAGTGCAAAATTGATCAATAACCCTTTGGACTTGTCATTGCAATATTTTAAATTTTCGTAAAGAAAATTTTATCCCCGTAACGATTTCAAATTAATTATTATTTCTAGTATTTTAAATAAATAAAATGAAATAGAACTACAAACTACTTTAACATGATCAGGCTTATACGAATTAATGTAACCACTTTATATTATCATCAGTGACTACAAAAGTTTTATGACTTCCATATAAACCTAAATCTGTTTCAAATTGTTTCAAAAATCTATCGATGGGCACCGTTTTACAAACATATCGCACAAACCAGAATCAGTGCCGCTGGTCACATAATACCTACTATTTATAGGTAAACACAGATTTTTATTAACAATGTGATTGTAATAGAGTGCCGAAACGGTCACTTTTCACCGCGAGCTACAGAAAACAAGTATTCTTATTTAAAGTCACTTTCTGTAAGTCATGGCATGCGAGACTGATCAAGAAGCTCCAGCCAAGGCAACAACTGTATACTGAAGATGCATCGACTGAAGCTTTCAATTTGATCATTCAGTAAAATTTATTCTAAAATCTTTTACTGGTCTCAATAGATGGCTTAAGTTCTATACATCTAAAGTATATAAATTATTACAAAATAATTAAGGCATTTACAACATCATCTTCTTAAGTATCATTATATTTACACGATACTAGACAGCATTTAACATCGTGTAAAAATGAATTGACTAATATCATCTTGGTGAAATTATTGATACATTACGTAATAAATGGTCAAGACTTCGGCGATCCACTATTTCTATGACCTCGACAATTATAAATCGGTGTTTTTTTTACTAAAAATGTATAATATCGGTAAAAAAAATAATATCGCTGAATTACATGAACTATACTGATTACAATATCCTACTCGTATTTTGTTTGGCACAAATTTTGTAACATAATATTACCATTACAATAACATAAAAATATGTTATCAGATTCTAAAAAGTTCATAAGCACATGTAAGTATAATAATTTGAATCACAGTCGATTAAGTTTATAACGTGCGTGCCATAAATGTTGCGATAAGTAGAAATTTAAATTTAGGTATGTATGACACGAAATCTTATACTAAAGCTACACAATTCATTCTTAATTTTGTGTTTTGAGCATTTTGTATTATTCTAAATGCTGTCATCTCATATCAAAGGTGGCCAGGTTCAACTTAGTTCAAAAAAACATTTCATCTTCTACGTTTCGCAGATACAGCAGCAGCTATCATTTGTCTTAACATAGGTTCCGGAGTGCATGCTTTCGGATCACATTTCATTTGTCCATCCCCACCGCACCTGGAAATACAAATAATTATAAGTTATATTCTTTGTTGCAAAACAAAGGGACTTTGGTTGTACATACTAGTATTACTATCTCTACTAATATTCTTGAGAGATAAAATTTGTGTGGTTGCAGAAAGTACTAAATCTGAATCTGCTTAAACATACGTATTCTCGTGGCTATCCCAAAAAGTGTAAATACTTTTGGAAGTTTAGCGGAAAAAAATTAATTGTAAAATAATGGATGATCGGTCTACCGTCTCGTCGCCCAACAAATGTTTTAACTGACTACTAAGTACTGATAAACCAATTCTGAAAATTATTGCATGTACTATGCTGATTCGTCATTGGTAATGTACATTCTTAATCATCATAGTCACATTCTATATATGTTCTAACCGAGTTAATTGAGAATCTACCCTACATAGCGTCGTTACTCCATTAGCTCTTAGTCCACCACGAGTGGATTTGTAGTATAATTTCCAGTAGAATCAAGTGAAACTAAACCGAGTCACAACGTATTATATAAATATCCTTATTGGGAACTTTAACTTAATTTAAAAAATACTCACGTGCAATGGAGGCATGGTCCTGATGAAGCCCGGACTACTTCTCCTACTTTGTAACTGTGTCCTTTTATTTGGCATCCTCTTGTTTGAGCTGCTCCCTTGTAGGCGTGTTTATGTGGTAAGAAATGTGGCGGTAGTGTGGTTGTTGTAGTTGTCGTTGTTGTAGTAACATTAAGTGTTGTTGCCATCGATACTGGACATTCGTAACGAGGACAGCAGAAGCCTTGGATGGGTTCTTCGTGACACCCGTGTATGGGAGGAGGACAACTTTGTTGTAAGCAAATTATATCACTTCTAAAGCAGAAGCAGAAATCGCATGGATCATCACGAGGTATTTGCTGTGCAGATACGTATACTTTTCCACCATATCGGCAAGTTCCTGGGCCAAATGCTTGATCTTCTTCGACGTAATCAGGCTCTTGACCGTAACCTGTGCTTCCGATGGGTGGGAACGCACCGGCCTCTTCATCAGGAATTGCGGAATCTTCAACAAGAGCTGTTGGAATTTCAGGTACAGCAGTTGATAAACTAGGTTTGGTATATTTGTCGACAGGCACAATAGTAGTTTGCTCTTCTAGAACAGGAATTTCCTGTGGTTTTTCAGTTTCAATTTCATCTACAACCGCCATAACAGTTGTTATCTTTTCTTCTTCAATTACTGATCGTGGAGTTGTTATTTCAGATTCTATTTCATCTGGTTTATGCGGTTCTATTGTAGTTAGTTTCGGTTCTTTATCTTTATTACTACTTATATCGTCTGCTTCTGTTATATGTTCTTCTTCTAGTGGTGAGGACGTTGTTGGTATTATTTCTACTTTAGGGACTTCACTCGTGATTTCGCTATCAATAAGTTGCGTCACTGCTTCTTCCTGTGGAGTCACGTCCTCCGCAATTCTGTGCGTGTGTTCTTCCAGTTCAACTAAATATGGTGTGGTTTCGGAGTACGATTGTTGTGATACTTCCGTATTTATTTCAGGCTCAATATGTTTTTCTGTTGAGGATGGTCCTGCATTTGTTTGTTCAAACTCTGTCGTATCTTCACGAACACTATCCGCAGAGGGAGTTGTAGTATATATATTTTCTGGTTTTTGAGATGTACTGAGTGTAGAGGGTGTTTCGGATGTATCATGTTCCAGTAATGTCTCCTCAGTAATTGATGGTCCTAATTTCTGTTGTAATTCTTGAGTTTCAGTTGCTGATGTTTCAGGTAACGAAGTTATTGCTTCTTGCGGCTCTTCTTCATGAGGTTGTTGTTCTTCGGGCAAAGTTTCAGCAGTTGTCGGTTGTTGCGTTGTTTGTACCTCTTCACTCTTCGTGGTGTCTAAGATTTTCGTTGTAAATTCAACACCTTGGGTTTCTGATAACAACGTTGATATTGTGGTTTCTCTCCGATCGGAATCAGAATCATCCATTGGTTGATGCTCGGTTGTATAAAGTGCTGCAACGTCTAATGTTTCTGTAGTGCTTATAGATTTTGTTGTTAATTCTTGTAGATCACCTAATGTTACTTCCTCTTTTTCGTCTGTTTTGACTGGAATATCTTCAGTATTAACATCATACTGCTCTTGACTGGGTAAAATGGGTGCTTCAGTTGCTTTTTCTACAGACGTTTCAGTACTCAATGTTTGAATATCCGGCTTTTCTGAAGAAGATGTGACGACTTCCGGTTTCGTTTCAGGTATTGCAGGTTCTTCTTGCTTAATAATTGGTGATTCCGTTGTCAAATCATTTTCTTCGATAGGTGCTTCAAGGTCTTTCTCGGTTGCATATTTTTCAGTTAATGGCAACTCAGTAGTTGGTTTCACCAAATCTTCTACACCAGGTTTTTCAGAGGTTTCAGTACTTTGACTATGCACTATTATTTCTGGCTGTTCTGAAGCTACAATACGTGTATCTAAAGAACTTGATGTTGTTGTTTCTACCATAGGTTCGATGGTAACTTTAGGTATCGTTGACTCACTTGTCATCTCTTTTACAATTTCTGAATCTGTTGTTACGTTGTCTTCTTCCTCTGGTTTACTTGTTTCTTTTGGTAAAAGTGCCTCTGTCGTAACCTCTGGTATCTTCGTTTCTTCTGATTTTTCTGGTTCCGTAGTCACGATTTCTTGTGTTTCGGGTTGCATTGTTTTTCTTGTCAAAACTGACTCAGTTGCTACTTCTGGTTCAATGGTGTCACGATCTTTTGATGTAACAGGTTCAGTTACTGAAGTGTCTTCTCCTTTAGGTTTCATTGTTTCTTTTTCTAACTCTGACTCTGTTGCTGCTTCTGGTTCTATAGTTTCAATCAAAACTACAGGTGCTGTTGTAGTTGTATATTTTTCTGATTCTGTTGTAGAAACCGACTCCGTTGCTGATTCCGGTTGTTTGGTTTCTGTTAACATTGATTCTGTTATCAAATTATCATCGTTCTCTGGTTTCAATGTTTCTTTAGCTATTGCTGTCTCTGTTGCTGGTTCGGGTTTGATAGTTTCCATTAAATTAACTGTCTCAGTTATCAAATTGTTATCACTTTCTGGTTTTGACGTTGTACTGGCTTCACCAATATCTGCTATTGGTAATTCAGTGACGGAATCTTTCATTTGATGACTAGGAGTGGTTTGAGATTCCGTGATTGATCCTTGATTTGCAGTTGTGAGCTTTTCAATTTCATATATTGTAGTTGTTATTTCTGGTTTCTGTATATCTTCTGAAGATGATTCTGTTGTTGTAGCTATTTCTTGCGAACTTATTGTATTACTCTTTTCTAAATCAATAGTAAGGCTTGTTGATGATTCTGGCAATTCCGTGATAATTTCGTTATCTGTATTTTCAATTTCGGAAGGTCTAACTGGTTTAACTTGGGGAGTCATAATTTCAGAACTAGTTTCATCCGAAGCCAGAGTTGTAAACAAAGTCTCCGTTACAGAAGAAGATTCTGTTACCGATTGCTCAGTTTGATGAATTTCAACCTCTGTGTCCGAAGAGGTTTCAGGGCTGGTTTCCTTTTCAAAGATCGTTGTTAATTCTGATTTCTCAGTCATACTTTGCATATCAATAGAAGCTAAAGTAGTTTTTTGTTCCTCGGTTTCTGATAAAGTAGACGTTTCAATGTGTTTAAAGTCGTCATAAGTGGTCGTTGCTTCTTTAGCAGTCTCAGTTGAACTGAATTCATGGAAAGGTTTTTCAGGTAAAGTAGTGGTAATATCTTGTGGTGCCATAGGTGAATAAGGTGTATCAGTGCTTGGGATAGGTTCTTCTTGTGAAATAGTTGTTTGTTGTAATTTAACATCTAACTCATCGGAGTCTAATATGGCAGCACTTGTTGACGTTAAACTTTCAGTGACTGATTCTTTTAATGTAACTGTAGTTGCATCGCTAGAAGGTATAACTGGTATTTTTTGAGGTAACTCAGATACTTCTTGTTCAGACATTGGTGACGACGTAGTTACTATTTCGGGTTCTAAATCTTCCTTCTCCGAATCAGATACAGACGATGCTATAGTACTAATTTCTTGAGCAGATTGAGTAGTTACATGAATGTCAAAGATATCTGGTTCTTGTTGACTGAATTTATCTACAGTACTTTCAGTTGTGATATCTTTATTCAATGACGTTGGTTGGCTTTCACTTTCTATTGGAGATACGGATGGCATGGTTGTATCGGGAATTTCAACTGTTTCTTTGCTAATATCTTCTACTTGAGGAGATGTTCCTTCAGCCAGTACAGTTGTAGTTTCTATCTTTTCAATTTTTTCCGTTGCTGATATGTCCGTTACATCCTCAATTTTTGCTGTGTCATCAGTAGCTCCAGATGTAGAAGATTCAATTTCTTGAGGAATTGAAGACGTAGAAGTTTCTTGTTTTAAACCTGAGTCATGTTGATTTTCAGTTGTACTAATAGTCTCATCAGTAGCACTTTCCTGTATTGAAGATACCTTTTCGGTTGTCAAATTTTCTTCAGGTAATTTTGTTGTTTCTTCTTTCACATAAATCTCAGAAGTACTTTGTTGAGCACTGGTGGATGTAGTGATAGAAGTTTCAGTTGGTGTATATTCTGGTTCACTGGTTGCTGGAGATGAAGCATCTGAATCAATGGTTGTTGTCAGAGAGGGGCTAGAATCATCTGAGATTACTTGAGGTGTACAATCAAGTCCTTGACACTCTGCACCTGCTTCAATGGGTTTTTGGTCGTCACTTACTTTTTCCGTGGTTGATTGTAAACATTCACCAGAATCACATTTTTCTTGTGTAATAGTGCAGCTATCTCCAACGCAGCTACTTGCCTGTACCACCTCTGAAGTAGGCTGTGGTTTACCGGATTCGTCTGGTTTAGTTCCACAATCTGCTTCATTATTGCAAATCTGTACATTAATAGATGATGGTGGTTTTGTTTCTGGAGAAGACAAACAGTTGCCATCCAAACAAACTTCAGGTAGTTTTTCACTCGGTGTATATGGAACATCAGTTATAACAACTGGCACTTGACTGCCGCTACAATCAGAAGTTTCACAACTAACTGGTTTTTGTGGTTTTGTTTTGCAATCACTTGTGGTGCAGTCAACATTGGTTTCTACGGATGGCAAATTATCTTGAGATTGGTCACAAGTACCCTTCTCGCAAGTAACGTCTATTTCAGCTGGTTTTTCTGTTCCCGAAACTTGACTATGCGATTGAGGTGGTTCTTTCGAAGTTTCTTTAGCGTCATCACAAACATAAACTGGGCAGCAAGATTCTGATATATGTGGCATTGCTTTGCAGTTCATCATTTCCTTTGGTGGAGGACTACAGACTATGGGTTCGCATTTTACTATACTGCTTACACAACGGCAGTTGCTTTCACATTTTCGAGTGCTGGGTACTAAAGAGTCATTATTATAAGTTACGCCATCAACAAGGCAATTGCCTTCACCAGGTATTATTCCTGGGGAGAAGAAGGGTGTTGTGTCTTCATGAATCTCATTTTCAACAGGGTTAATAGAAGTTGTTTCTGTGATATCCATCAATTTAGGAGTAGTATTTTCATATTCATGCTGACTCGCAGTTGTCATTGGGGATTCAGATAAAGTGGTATATGTCTTTTGAGCATCTGAATCCTCCTCTGTCACACCATTGATTTCTGAAGCTTGTGTTGTGAAATGTGATTCTTTTTCTGTAGCCAAATCAGGATGTTCCTCAAGCAGGTCTTCTTTTGTTGTAGTAATATCCAGGTCTAAACTTTCTGGTTTAATTGTAGTGTCGAATTCCATTTTTTCTGACTGAGTAGTAGTATCATGAGCTGGAACAGATGATGATGGTACATCAAATTTATTTTCCAATTCATTTGTTTCTGTAGTGGACGATTCGTGTTCCTTTTCTATTTCAAGAGCCTCAATAGTAGTTGGAGCACTTTCTGTTATCGCTTCTTGCATCTGCGTAGATTTTATATCAAATATGTCACTTGGAACAGTATTAAGTCCTTTGTCTGGTTCAGTTGTGGATTTTTCTGTCGTAAGAGGAATATTCTCAGTGTTCATACTCTCTTCGGTTATTTTGTACTCATCTTCAGGAGAACTTGTGTAATAAGGTTTTTGTTCTTCGCTGCCGATTGGTGACGTAGTCGAAAATTGATCACTTAAGTCGACTTGAGTAGCAGATGTTGTTGATTTAGCAAGATCTTCTTCAATTTCCGGTAAGAAAGTAGTACCTAGTGTTTCATCCCTACCAACAGTAGCCCTAGTGGATGTGATTTCATCTCTTTTGTCTGTGATAGGAGTAGTTAGCTCTTCACCGTTAAATATTTTTGGTGAAGTGGTTACAAATGCCTCTTCTTGATCTGTTACTGCAGCAACTGTACTAGATAATGAATCATCTTTCCGAATCACAGGTGAACCAGGTGTAGCCATGTCAGAATCAATTGATGGTAGTGATGTCGACATGTCACTGATTGTGCTATGGGAAACTGATATTTCTTTTTCGTGTGAGAGTTCAGATAAAGTGGTAATTGAAGGATACTCCGTTACGTGACTCTCTGAAGTAGTTCCCTTAATATCATTTACGTCAATTGAAATAGTTGAAGTTTCACTTTCACCACGTCTTGTTGGTGATGTTGGTGTGTTATCCATTACTAGACCAGATTGCGTTGTTTGGGATGTTTTATCAACATCCAATCCGGAAGTTGACGTTTCTACTATTTCAGGAGATTGTGATGTTAGGGAAGTATCACTTTGCATACTTATTATAGCTGGTGTTGAAGCTTCACTTATTGTTTCATTAGGTTCGGTTGCCTTTTCCTCATCACCTTCCCCACTACCTTCAGTTTCATGTTCTATTATAGGTGTTTCTGTAAATTGTTCTTCAAGTTCGTTCTTTCTATATCCACTGCCTTCAGAACCAGTTCCTTTTGGAGGGAATATTGTTGTTAGTTCATCAAGAAGCACTTCGTTATCTCCCTCACAAATGTATGTATCAGGACAACATTGTCCTTCTTTTGGTGGTAACGAAGTGCAGTTTTTACCTTCATTTTCCATTGGCGTGCCACATTCTTGAACAACGCAAACTATATCACCTTTCATACAGTAACAGTGCTCACAAGCTTTTTCTGTCTTTATTAGAGCACCATCAGGGAAAATTTGTTCATCGTGAACACATTCTTGAGATAACTGAGTCACTGGGGCCACCGTAGTTGTAGTTAAAAGGAAACCAGGAGTAGGCCGCACGGTAGTAGACATGTCGTCCAAAAGTGGCAATTCATCTTCAGCGTGATCTGAAATTAAACAGATATTTTCATTTAGCTTAAATTACTGGTTTTATACGATCGATCATTTGTTGTGTTCCATGTTATATTAAATTAAAGTTATGAATAAGTGGCGATCGATATTCTCTGCTTACATTATAGGTAACTAACTAATATGTCAGCTAATATCTTAACAACAAAACAAACCTATACCCTTATTTTTACATTCTATTGCAGGTATATCCTCAGCCTATTATCGAAGTAAACTTCTTAAAAGATGATAAACTAAAAGGACCATTCGTGATTGGTTTCCAGTCACATCCAATGGGACATTTTTTTTACAGAATCTTATCAAGTATTTGAATAACGCTTTTTTATATGTTTTGAGACGAAAATATGTTTTTGACATGAAAACCTCATGTGGGGATTATCTATACTTATAATAAATCTGTAGAGAGGTCAATTCTGTACATGGAATATATTTTCAAAATAACTATCAGGGGGTGATTAGTGATCGATACTGATGCCAAAAATGCAATCAGTAAAATTTTTGTCTGTCTGTCTGTCTGTCTGTCTGTCTGTCTGTCTGTCTGTCTGTCGGTTTGTATGTTCCTTATGGAAACAAAAACTACTCGACGGATTTTAACGAAACTTGGTACAATTATTCTTCATACTCCTAGGCAGGTTTTTGTATACTTTCCAGCAGAATAGTAAAGGGGAATTTTGGGAAATTTTGGGAAAACGGGAGAAGTTACTCCATTTTTTAAGCTTCCGTCGCGTGTGCAGCCTTAATAGTCAAAGTTACATAGAAATCACGTATGACGGAAATATTCTACATAAAATTATCTAAAAAATATTCCGCAACAGTATATGTCTATCTTTTATGGTTGACTCACAACAACACGTGTAACTCCTGATAGCTTAGCAGTTCGGCGCATTCTGATTATATTTGTTTTCTCTTACGTTTATAATACTCTCAATCACCCTTATTTCAAAAGTTAACATTATTACCTACTCAATAAAAAAAGAATCATAGAAATCGGTATAGAAACACCAAAATTAATAGTCCTAACATAATAGTCGCACGTGATCAAAACCAAATCCTTAGTAATTTACATATTACGTACTAGATGGCGCCAGAAGTTGCATCAATTAAAACCTAAAAATTAGCTTAATTTCGGAGATATTGATCTGAACTGATCATAAAAGCGCTTTCAAAATCACAAAGTAACACTATATTCAGACATGAGTGCTGTAAGTTGTAATAAAGGCGCTAATTTCATAACGCTTGAGCAGTGATTGAAGAAACCTCCAATATTTTTAAAACTACGCTACCCGTGCGAAGCGGGGCCGATCCACTAGTTACTTTTCGACACCGGCGGGGACGTATACCCGAGGTCGCTTGTTCGAACCCCGCCAGTGTCGAAATTTTTCTTTTCTTTATTTATTAGTAATAAATAACTAACTATTTATATAGCATACAGATTATTACAGTTGCAACTGCTATACGTCGATATATTTGTCATCAGCTCTGTATGGATTGTACCGTGTATATATTTATCCTGTGTCTGAAAGTTGTGACTTTCATTAAATCGACAGCAGTCAAGTTGTTTTTGAGCTTGTATGAATATAAATATTAGACAGGAGTACAACACAAACGACTCAGCACATTTTATTAAAAATAACGAATCCAAACCGCGATCTACCTGACTAGCTACTTGTAGATACTTAGCCAATGGATCCGATAATAGATATAATGACAAATATAAACCGTGAACTTACCGCAAGAATATCTGACTGGACAGCAAACGTCTTTATGATATATGGGTGTGCATCCGTCAACGTGAAGAGTACACTCCTGCATGACACACGTGGTCATGTTGCGAATGCAGTAACAATGTTCACAAGGCTTGTTCGGTGACTGCGGCACTTTAGAACCTTCTGGCAAGTATTTCCCGTTGATGCTGCACCCGTATTTGTCCAGTTTGCCCAGACCAGTAGTGCCGTACTCAGCAGGCGACGTTGTGGATGTCGACGTAAGCAGGTCGACTGGAACTGAAATATTCATTTTTTTAGGATGTTTAGCTGTAATGTGAAAATGAAGGGTTTATGAAAAAATATCTAACGATTCAATTTTAAAAATGCATAAGTCATATAATCAAAAAAGTTGTTAATACCTACGCGTTTCTTTAGTTTATAGATTTTATTTCATATTTTTGTTTATTTTTAGAACAGCTTTATGAAAATCGGTAAGAATAATGCGCAGAAAAGAAATACTTATTTCTCAAAAAGGAAAAACGACTAGTGCAAGTAGTATTTTGAATTACTATACTATATTAAAGTATTTCAAAAAAAGTATAAAAAAATTATGAGTAAGTATTATTTTAATACATTTCAAACATCTTAATCCAATTTTGATTGAAATTCACACTGTGTCTATATGTCAGTAAAAAGAAGCGTAAAAAGGCCTGACTGTAATTAAATGTATAAATCAGTCTTGCAAAACAATCAATTTTTTTTATAAATATTTTTACAGATCTTGAAAACTAGTAAATTAATACTATAGATATAACTAGTAAATTATAATATAGAATTTTATTCTCTCCTCGATGCAGACTTACATCATATTTTATCTATTAGGCAATCTAACTAATTCCTTCAGTGAAAAGAAAATATATGATAACCCAAAGTTTTCATAGTTCCCGAGAAATTCATGATATATGAGTAATCGATTTAAGTACTGACATGGCAGTCTAGTCCAATGGGTAGAACGACCGCCGCCTGTGAATACAGACAGGCGTCAGTTCAAATCCTGGGTCGAGACTACACCAATTTATCTTTTCTAAAGTCATATGTGTGGTTAATTATCACGGTCGTCAACAGTGAGGCAAAACATCGTGAGGAAACCCACATGGCTAAGTTGTCCTTAGTCATGTGACAGTGTATTCACACAAATAGCGGCGGCGATAGGCCTGCCCCCTATCATGTGAGTACACTGTCCAAGCAACCGTGTGTACTCTGGACACCAGGGGACAATGTCACGTGATGTTCACAAGTATTAGTACCTCTGCACTGCAACCCCTTCGGGGATATACGGCGTAAATGCTTGAGTCTTCAGTGATTTCAGTGGTATCAAGCTGCATAAAGCATACTTGTTTTTCCTAATCCTTCTACAAATTACTCCAAGCGTTGTAGAAAATAACAGTCTGCATTCTCTTATAAATACTATGACCTTCTAACATACATAACACAATAGTTTTTTAGGCTTTATAAAATTTTAAACTTTTGTATTGTCACTTAAAGGGGTTTCAGCTTCGGCACTTCAAATAAACAGGAAAACTGTGAAAGCGAAATTTGAAGTGAGATTTAAAATTTTGATAAATTCAAGTATTTTCGTAACAAAACTACTTGATTATGGGTCATATTTTTATTTAAAAATGCAGTGAGATGTGTTAAATTTCTGTGTATGGTATATACACCAAATCACACATACACGGGTTTTTAAATGTATGATACTACGGATGAACTTGATGAAAATATAAAAGGGCACATAGACATGACAAATATTCAATTTTAATAAGTGTATTTGTCTCCGATTTTCTTTTAAACTAATAAACTTCAACTCTTGTTATAAATATTATTAAAAATCAAAATACCGTCTGGACAAGTGACAATGGGACAGCATTGGTCCGCTCGCTTCTCGACCGTGCAGTCCTGTCCGATGGGCTTGGTGAACGGGCACACCCGCAGGTAGCACATCAGCATGCGGTTGTGGCACGTGCAGTTCAGGCAGGGCTCGTTCGTCATGATCCTGTCGCCTTCTCCATAGTGCTGGAAGTTGTAGTAACAACCCTCGGCTGCTTCTGGAAGCGGTATAGGATTTTATTAGTTTTGGTTCTTGAATGATTGTGCTCTCTGGTTTAGAGAGATGTAGGGTTGTGAATACGTTTTGTCTATGTCAAAACTGACCATAATCTGGCTATTATATATGAAATATGAAAATATTGCTTCGCTAGAAACGTTTCCAAAATAGATGCTGTTCAGGATATTCCATAATAATTGGGTCCCAGGAAGATGATCTATGAGAACGCGAATAATAAGGAGTAAATAACGAAATCCTTATTTACTTTTATTCTGAAGTATTTTTCTTTTTGTTCCTACTTTTTCACACTTTTATCAATTATATAGTTCTATATTTACTACAGCATACTCGTAGATTGGTCTTTCAGAAAACGTGCACGTGAAACCAAATAGTTTTTTTAATAATACAACATTATAATCATGTTGCGCTATTAGTTACACACGTATGCATTTATACGCTTTATTTACGGAAAAAATTACTTACGTCAAGAAAATATAAAAGCCATATAATATTTATGTGCATATTTGCAAACAGTTTATTTCAATTCAATAGTGATATATTTGATATTACATGAAAAAATACTGTTAAGTTCCTCAAGATTAACAGAAATTTCCTTGAATTGGAAATACCACTTCTCGTTTATCGTGCTTCCTAGATATATCGGAGATTCAATATTATATCCGTTACCTTAACTAACTTATAATTATAGCCTTACAATCATCAAAGCCTTTCATTATAAAGCTTTAATATCATTAATCATGGGTTTGTTTTGTGTTATTATCATCGCTAAATTGGTAAAATAAGATTATCTGCCTAAAAGCTAACTGATAAATCTTTGCGGATTGCCAACATACATACATATACTCACGGCTATAAATCCCTTAAAGGGGTAGCCAGAGCTATGGAATCAAAAATTCCTCAGCCACTTTTGAAAGTTGCGTGGGGATTGCCAACTTCATGTTTAACCTACTCCCATGTACGAGTATGAATACTATGACAGAACAATTCACCGTAACTTTAAGCAAGGCACGTGACATACATTTAAACCCGCGGTGACGATAAATATCCATTAAAGGGTGGGGTGTGTGAATTATCAATTCATCACTCTCTAAACAATAAAATTAATGATAAAAAAAGGCTTACAACGAAACTGTTAAAGAAAACAGTTATTAGAAAAACCGTTTATGTAGTTGCAGAAGTCTTAAACGTAGCATCTTTTCTTTCTTAATAAAAAACTAATTACTTATACTCGTTGTTTCCTCTATCCATGGTCAGACCAATATAAATACATAATTATGACATATAAATTTCAAATTAACAATTTCATTATTTAAATGATTTTCATCTAAAAGAAATAGTTCGAATGTCTGCAACGTTCATCCGTCTTACTTTTAAAATAAACCCTATTTAATCCAAAAATGACGTCCGAATCTAACCAGCCTAAAATTATCTTTTTCTTCAAAATGGGTTTCGAATTTATTATAGCAAGCTAATCTAGCTTAAATATGAAACTGTCTTACCTGCGTCGTATAAGTCTAGTGCTGCTGTCTGATTGCTAGCCGTGGGTGCTGAAAATTAATAATACAATCAAGTTAATATAATTCAAAGAAATAAAAATAATTAAACATTTGTAAATATATTGAATATTATTTTAAGGCGGACTAATAGTTAGGTATATAAAATATCGTAGGTTTATCGCTTGTTCAATAATGCCTAGGGCTGGATTATGACCTATAAGTGAATGTACACGCGCAGCTATTCGTGGCGTGATGGTGCATATGTGGTAGTGTGTCGAGAGGACGCGGGCGCGGGGGCGACCGCGGCGCGGCTGTTTTGTAGGTCCAGCCAGCTAACGGGGACCAAGAATGCCGCCACCGCCGGCTAGCCTCGACGGCTATACCATTTTAATGCCCATTCTTTACTATCAATCGAATACTTCATGAAACTAATTTAATATGGCCATAAACGTAACGGTACATGAAATAAAACACATTTAATATGACTATAATCGAATTTTGTTATCATAATATTACATTGAATAAAAACTTGTTTTATTGTGTAAGTTGTATTGTGACCCGGTTTTAACCCTTTCCATTACGTTTAATTGAGAAAAAACTCATTTTCTATTTACGAATGTACAGAGCTTATAATTATTAAAAAAAACCTTGTAGATCAACGTTGCAGTTCTCACAAAACAAATCACAACGATGTGTGTGACAAATCAAAAAGTGAATTAGAATACACTGCATTACTTGCTATAATGTATGTAAGAACAAGGTGTTACAAAAACTATTAATGCGAAATCGTGCGCTTAACAACACGAGTACGCGCAAATCGAACCTGTGAGAGGGGACAGGTTGAATTCAAAATTAGCGTTGCATTAATATGGATTGCTGTTTCAATGAATGAATGTGTCCGTGGTTGCCATACTTGATGGTGTTCACACGGGTAACCTGCCCATTGTCGAGCGCATTTCAATTTTCGATACACTTCCTATGTAATCACATTTATCATGGATTCCTCGAACAACCGTGCTAATGTGTGCTTAGCTAATATAGTTATTCGCTGCACTTTGAGGCCAAGTTTTGTTACTAAGTGCAACATAACACTCTTTGGGAATTAACGCGCTATTTTAAGATCAAAGTAAAAACTGACTCTAACGTGAATCAAAGGTTAAAAAACGTAAACGATTACACACATTAAATCTGTATCCCAATCTAGCATAATTAATACAATGTAACCTAACTTATAATGACTTAATAATAATGACTCAAAAAACGATTATCGAAAATAATCCATTCGCACCCACTTTAATACTAATTTATTAATTGGGGATGCAATATCAGAGCCAATAAAATAGTTTATTTTTTTAGTTTTCGTAGTCAACAAGCTAGTAATTCTTATAGTTTCGCCATTCATATTTTGTCTGTCTGGTCTGCGGCATAGTCCTGTGGTCTAGCCTTATAAAGCACAAAGTTTATAAATTATAGTAAAAGTTCAAGTTTTTAGTGATAAGAGTCAACATTTGCCTTCTCTTATAGCGAGGTGGTGGTTTGTAGATGTATAAAAACTTTTCACTAGTAACAAATATTACAAAATTGACAATAAAACTTACAAAGCCAGGTATGCTTTAATAGGTATTTAGTTTTAAGATGGATAATTTCCTTTGCACAAATTTCATTTTCGAATTCCAATATATTATAATAATCTACTTTATAATCTACTAATGGTCCGCCCCGGCTTCGCACGATGGTGTTAAATATGTTTACTGCTTACACCCTACGGTATTTAGCGTGATTATATATCCTATGTCCTTTTCCTGGTTCTCAGCTACCTCCCAATCAATTTTCAGCTTAATCGGTTCAGTTGTTCGTGAGTTATAAAAAGTGTAACTAACACGACTTTCTTTTATATATATAGATAACGATAAATGAATCTGAAGTGTCTGTTTGGACATTTAAATGTATATATTTTACCTAACGCCCTCTATTGGCACGAGACCTAGCCCACAAAATAACTGTCGTCCAGTCTGTTAATTTCCGGCTTTTCTCTGAAAGATCGCTTTCGAAGATAATATTAATATAAAAGATAAGATTCGAAGTATTTAAATACGTCATCATTCATTTCTTTAGTAAATAAATAAATGGGTATGCGTGAAAAAAACAAAATATATAATTGATGATTGATAGAATTTAGACAGTTTATAGAAAGATAGACAAAACTTATAGGCTTAAAGTCTCTGAATCGGTCAGTCAGAAAATTTTAAAGAAAAGTACGTGCAAAATTAGTTTTGAGACGTGGGAAAATTTCAAATAACATTTCAATCTTTCATAGCATTGAGTAAACTTTTCACTAAATCGAATCAGAATAGTAAAAGATATCTGGCTAATTCTAGACTCTACTTACTTTGTGCTCGGAACAAGTAGCACGACACGCCATTGACTGGTTTTCAGCACTTAGTTCAGATTTGTCATTTGATTTGGTTATTTAAAAGTAATTTAGTATTACTCAGAGGATATGGGTACTTTAAATCCATTAGCTTAATAAAGCGGCTATCAATGATATCAAATGTTGTGACTGTTATAAAAACGGTTCAAAAGATATGCAAAACCGCTATAACCGTTAAAACTAGTTTATAATTTCTAGACAAGATACCTTTCTTTATTCTACTCACAGGTTTTTTTTTGCGTTAAGTCTCGCGATGGATTCTATTTATATTATTATAAATATTAGGCTCTGCTATAAAATATATTGATATTTATTTACGAATGTGTTATTTATAAGGGTAAATGGTGAGCTTTTTAAGCTTTTCTTTCTTCTGAGCATTTATACTAAGCAGCAATAGCCTTGTTGCAAACCTAATGCACTTAGGGATCTTCGAGGATGTAGGACATAACTCGTCCCGAAGCAATAGTAAAACCACTTAATACGAAGAAAAAATAACTGTTATGAATAATAAAAGATCGTGATTTTAATTTGTTCTATCGGCACATCCGGGCGTGCAGTTAATATATCTTGTAGTAAATTATTTGATTTGCTACAATATTGTATTGTCCGACAAATACTACAGAGCCGCCTACACTAGCTCGTATGTACAGGTACCGTTAAAAGCCTAGGCGGTCGTAGATTGCGTGTGAGTTATAGGTGATGTTGGAGAGGTCTGGCAAGGAGGCACTCACCCGCCGTTGAGCACGCGAAGCATGCGGCCAGCGCAAGCAGCGCTCCCGCTGCGCGCCGCCGGTCCATCTGCTGCCCTCCGCCTGCTGACAAACAAAACCTTCAATTAATACACTACTACTATTACAAATATATGAATCATAACCAAAATTTAAACATACATATTGCATTCTCAATAAGAAACTTTCTTGAAACATTTGCAGAGCTTTTAAGACGAGTCTTAAACGTATTAAGGAACGATCCAAATAAAAGGTAGCGTCGTGCAGAACGGCGAGATCCCGAATGCACGTGGCGTGGGACAGGGACAAACAGAGGGACGCTTCCAGACCACTCCCATTTATCCTCTCCCCATCCTAATTCTATTTGGCAAAAGGCACCGAAGCAACAGTCACGTAATAGTATCTTGATTAGGATCTTATTTGATTTCATTTCTAATAAGACTCGTGATTTTAGTTTAACAAAAAAGGGTTTGTTTAATTTGAAACTATTTCGTAACTAAAGTATCTTTAGACTATGATTAGAATAAAAAATATATTTGAAGTTAACTTTTTAGCTTAATTACTGCCCATTATCTACTGATTAGTATTTGAGTGAAAGGCATACTGTAATTATGTCATAAAAACTATATTGTAATTGGCAAATAATTTTGATTTGTAAAAGATTTGCACCAAGTTTCCCCCTGTTCCTATATCTCGTCAGTTGTATATCAAGATTTGGGGTAAACTAAATGCAGTAAAATCTGTGTTTTTGTGTAAGTCGGTCGATGAACAAGAGCAACCCTCCTGCCCCCGATCATAAGGGACCGGTGACATTCGCGACGCCAGCCACATAAATACACGAGGAAGGGAAGACAATAAAACCGCAAGTTATTTCGGAAATGGCTGCGATGTCGATACCAGTTAGGAATGACACAGTCTGTCGAACGTTTTATCGAGTGTATTGTATATTACCGTCAGGAATCTCCACGTGAAAGGTATGCGGAAATATATGAGCTTCGTTTGAGGAATAGTCAAGGTATTGAAAAGTTTGAATAGGAATTTAAACTGTCCATTGAGCTACCAGCGACAACGTTAAGTGTGGAAAGGACCATTGAAAAGTACCTCTGCAGTCATTGGTCGTCTAGGTTGTTAACTAAGATCCCAGGCTTTATATTCTCGGAAGAGTAAATTTATTACTGACGTTAAATGAAACAAGCAAATGAAAATCAATCAAGAACCAACATTGTCTTTTGTTTTGTAAAAAGCTTTTAAATATTTTCTTGGAACTATTTTCTTAACGACTTTAAGTTCAATTTGTTAGTTACTTATTGCAATTTATTGGTAAAAAGCGAAATTATTTGCAGCTGCGACGCTAATTTCCAGTAAATTATATTTTAACTGTTTTCAATTTTAACTGTAAATTGATGCACATTTGTTACGTGGTCTGTCAAAACAAAAGTAATTTATCTACAAAAATATATAATTATTCAAGAGCAAATTATGTCTTAATATTACCTAGTCCGAAAGGCAAGTAACCGGAAAATAAAGGTTTGTGTAGGTATTATAGCATAACTATAATAACTTCTAAAAGTAAAACAATACAGTATATATATAAGACAATAGTTATTTAGGATATGGAAAACATTAGATATATTTAGTGTTCTGCAATAAAATATAAATATAATCGGTTTGGCAGAAGGAGAGGCTTCAATTTACTTGTTCAGAAGGTGTGCATTATTCACGACAAAATCTTCAATCGTTGTGTAAATGATATACGTCACTTTTATATTAAAGAATATTTGAGTTATTTATTGTAACTACTGAGTTATCTAGGTAAAAAGGGCAATATTTTTAGAATTCCAAACAGAATGTAAGGAAGAAAAAGGAGGACCAAATAATTACTACTGCTGCTGACCAAACGTTGCTTTATGCAAATTTTGTCTTGCCTTCCATTAAAATGAAAAACATGAAAAAGGGTGGGTCTTCACCCTTGTGGTTTAGGAGTCAAAATCTGGTCGGGTCCCTAGTCATCTTATAAAATGATCACATCACACTTTGATGTTGATGCACAAATAGACATATACCAAACATTGCGTATAAATCTTGGTAAGGCGTTAATTACATTAACAATCAAATGGTGTTTACCATTTTCGGTGGCGGTCAGGCTCAAATGCTTTTTAAAAATAACTTTACTACAGTTTATAAGAATTTACCAAAATAAGCCTATTTTTTATTTGCTTTCCCCATTTTAACTTCTAATAGTGGCAATATAAAAATGAAGAAGACATGCCATACTCCTATTGCATACAAGTACACTGCACAGCTCGTATAAGTGTGAACAAAGCATTTCGCGCAATCAGGCACGCGTCATTGTGGGAACACAACAAGATACTCGCATTTTATCCTTATTCTGTTCTACGCCCACTTGTGTTAATAATCTCTGGAACTCGCACTCGGCTCCGCAAACACGGGTGAGCTGCTATGTAGGCACTATTATATAAAACACCGACAAAGTACACGCACTCTTACGAACGTCATCCCTTGTATACTTCATACGGAACTTTCTTCTTACTACAAAGAGTGTGCATTCGAAAGAATTTTAATTTAAAATGTTCAAACAAGTGTAGGTGGGAAAGTAATATATCGATAGAAGCATTGAGTAAATTGATAAAATTAGAATATGGGTAATAACGTTCGCTCTCGCCGGGACTCCGTCTAGACGCTCTCGAAACCGCACCGTCACGAGGGTGAGGGGGAGTAAGGAGGGTGCCGACATCTCGCCACTATCATCCGCCTATTCTATTTGATCTACAAAAATATCACCTGCATTAGACGTTGAGAGCTATATACGATTTATTTGCTAACAGGGTGTGCTTTTGACGGATTTCTTGCAATAATCTTATACTTTTCTGTAAACTCTTTCTGATAAAAGACTTTTAGATTTGGTTTTTCATTTGAAATTACATTAAATACTGCTGTTATTAAATGTTAGTTATATACTGAATTTTTCGTCCTTTGCATTGACTGGATTTACCGACAAATTAGAAACATCGTAAATATATACTTTTATGAAAATACTAACTAAGACATACTTATATACGCTCAATTATAGCATACAATATCTGTTCTTATTCAACCGACTCATTTATTTAAATCAACATGTGGTAAAATTGGCACATGAGTCAAGTTCTGGCGGCCCGACATAAGTTTTCTAATGTATGTATGTACATGTTGCTATAGACAAATAAAGTTAAAAAAACAGAACCTACATTTCGATCTTCATATGAATAAATAGAGACGAAGTATTTCAGATGAGTCCATTTCAATGGTGCGAGTAATTTACTTTCTCAGGCTAAGGCTACTCAGCATACTGCCCGCTTGTTTCAAGTCTGCACAACCGTCTCGAGAACGGCGAAATGAACAGTTATTTAATCCAATTAAATAAAAACGACAACGAGGCGCATGAGAAAGAAAGTCTTCTAAATATATGTAACAGTCTTGTATCTGTTTCTCTTAATTGTTGAACGAGATTCAAACTAACTGTCGATGGGTGCTGGGCTGGCTGCTACCGTGTCATTGTCATCGTTTTGAATCACCCAGTTTTTGTGCTCATTGCAATCCGTAAAATTACATTTTGTATTCCATCCGTTTGTGTAGTAGTAGCTCAAGAATGCCTTTTGAATATTGTATTCCGATAAGATGACGTCAATCGGCGATTTTATATGTCTCAATGTTGGTGAAATTTGTGCTTAGGCTTTGGAGGTTAAGGTGGAGTCGGGACGGGGCAGCGACGTGCTCACGTACTCATGTCGCGATTACCGAGCGTTGTAAAGTAACACTGATTAGCATATAAGGCTTGTCGACAGGTACTTTATTGTCGGTAGTTAGTTTCGGCGACCGGCGGCGGCGGCGACCGGCGATATCTGCTGCTCTATTAACGGGGTCTGAATACCAAACCTCATTTGATTCTAATTGCATCTAATAACTCTGTTTTGGTAGAACATATTTATTAGATCAATCAGTAAATGAATGTAATGAGAAAATATCCTTTGAATACAATCGTTTGGTCGGTGGCGTACAAAGGCTTGGCGAAGCAGTTACAGATCAACAGTGATGCTGAATTCTACTATCTTTTCCGGTTTTACTTCTAATAGCTTGAGAATCGTTTATTCTGAAGCTATGGCTACCTCTTTATCGGATTACAGTATGATGTATGTAGGTATTAATAAGTAAGTTTAGATAGTCTGAATAAAACTATTTCACTTCTTTTTGAAGTTTCAAGGCAAAAGCTCATAATAATATAATAGCTGACACACATAATTTAAATTATAAATTTTTGCCCCTGTCTCAGCTTATCACTGAATTCGTTTGGAAAACAACTTAACCCGTTAATAAAAAAAGGTTAAAAAGTTCATTTTATATAAACTAAATCATATAAAAAGCACATGAAGCAATAAGTTTCTGATTTTATCATAATTTAAATCTTTTATTCTAAGCCGAAACCTTTTTCCAAAGCAAAAGGTTCAATTGTTAAATTAAGTAGTAAATTTTCCATCAGCGATACATTTACGAGTTGCATAGCATGTTGCTAATATTGCTATACTCTATCCACAACTATTGAAGCTATCAAAGCAACGAAACCCGCTTATTATGAGCACGTTAAATATACTAAAATGATATATGCGAGGGTATTCACGCTCGGGACCAGGTGGGAGGATACGGTCTCGCGGGAAATTATCGGTTTTCCAGCTATAAACTTTTTTAACGTAGGAGGATCGCGAACAGAAACATTACAAAAATGACCATCTAATATAAAAATCTATCATTTCAGCTATATTCAATGTAACCGGAGGAGTAATAAAGTAGCACAAAACCATTACTCCCGTGGCCGTCGTTATAGGCGATTAGGGTATGCCTGTGTATGATGGTTCATCAACCATCATTTTTGTTAAATTTTTCCCTACTCAACCTCTGAAAATGTCTGAAGACTGTCTACTTCTGAAACTCTGCTGCCCCTTTTTAGAATTTATAGCCGTGAGTATAGGTTATATTAGGTATAAAATTTAAAACCTACATTATGCATTTAGAGTGGCGTTATGTCGCGAGCAGATCTACGATGGCGTCGGAACATGCGCGGGCGCACGCACTCACTACGCAGACGGAATCGCAAATTTAGGTAAATCCACACTAGACATCATCCCGTTATTGGCAATTTACATTCGACATGAGATTAAATTATCTGCTGGAATACCTATCTTGCGCAACGATGACTGCATGATTTTTTATACATCTTTTGTACAGAATAATTGATTCGAATAAAAAAAACTTGTGAAACAAAACATTCGGCCTTGATTAAATCGCGATTAATAAGCAATCAATGACGTTCAAGTTCGCTAAGATGATTTGTTTAAATGCTCTTTGCATAGGTAACTTACGCGCTGTGACACAACAACAGAGCAGTCTAATCGACATCCAACGAGTATGATTATCGAAAGAAGGTTGTTCTCAAGTTAGCGAATTCCGATGTCGAGTCGCTTTTGGAGTTGTTGTATGTCAGCGCGAGTGAAATAATGGTAAACATTCCTGCAGCATATAATTTACGAGCAAGGCGATAGGTAATGAAGCAGACGGTCATTACCAGTCATATCTCTATGTAAGGAATGAATGGCAGGCACTTGCAAACTGCTGGCTAACGTCGCCCGAGCGTTGAAAGAGCGGCCACCGGCACGTAGTTGGGTTAACTTTTCAAAACGCTTTCCGTTAACTGTTTTATGACTCCGGGCAAGCTTTTCAAGAAAAACACCATAACCGGTCGTAAACAACACTGAAATATTTATTGAGTGATAGGCGAGTTGTGCAGTTATGTTCGCGGGAACGCACGCGCATTCTGGTCGCAGCGGTCACGTGGGTGCCGTGCCGGCGAGCTCAACCTCGCGGGTTGGAATTATTTCCAATTAGTAGCGCTTATTGGAACGATGGCTCGAAAGATAATAAAAAGTGCGGCCAGGCCGGGACGGGCGGGAACGACCTCGGCTGAGCTTTCCCTGGGTGCACTGAGCCGAGTAGAAAAATAACAATATTAGTCACAGCTCCTGTATTTGCAATGGAACTGCATTGTTGGAAACTGGTTCCTGTGCAAAAACGATAATAAAGAGTCTTAGCTTTGAAATATTTATACATCGCATTATCATATTACACGAGGATCGTGGTCATCGCTTAGAAAATTATGCGAGTCGTTTTCACTCGGTGACCACGACTTGGCTATGAACTATTTATAAAAAGTCTGCTCAGTAACCTGTGAAAGGTATGTCCTTATTTTTTATTGGAAACATCTACCCAGCTATTATGTCGTGTTCTGCTACATGTAACGTAATGTAATAATACGAAAAACTTTTAATTGATCGTAATGAAAAATGTAAAAGCCGGTGTGTGAGCATTAAGTTGGGACCAAAAGTGCGGTATTTCACTTATGTGAAAAACCATCTCTGTATCCAATCATTGACTTGGAAATTATTTATGATACGTGTGGGACTAAGTATTAATTGACAATAACCTAGCTGATATTTCTGTACTGAAATGTTTGCATTGAGTCACCGCACAGTTGAAGAAATTTATTACCCTGTGGCCGCGAGTCGGTGGGGTCAATATGTGCGTGCATTACCGACCCACATTCATGGAGCCAAGCCAAGTAGCGACTGAGAACATTTACCGCTAACGTAACCATATAAGCTGTATGAATTTTAGGTCGCAACAAGCAAAGCATGCTCTTGTGCCGACATCTGCGCAAATATTGATTTTGTAAGTCCGATCTACAATGGGCCCGCGCTGCACCGGCGGCGGCGGCGGCGGCGGCGGCGACCTAGCCTCCTCCGCCCGACACACACCTATCTTTCAGTAAATGCGTCAAGTCGCTTCTTCGATGACCGCAATTCCTCGATTCTAATTCAACTTTCCACGTTTATAACATTTTGTGTACCTCTCTTACTATTGTTGCGAAAATAGTATGGACTTATAATAATTTTATGTTTTTGCGACAAATGATCGTACTGATTGGTTAATAGTTTCAGTCAAGCTAAATATAGCTTAAAACTTAACTATGCTGAAATAACTTATTTTGGACTTGATCTCAGGGCCGTCTTAAACTAGGCTGGGGCCTTGGGCACACAAGAATTGGGGGCCCTTTTGGAAAGTTAAAATGCGAATTATAATAACATTTTTTACTAATAAGTATGAGTATGACCACTTATTACAGGTAATCTCATATAGGTATTATATCTCTATGGGTAATTCAATATAGTATGATATAATATGCCATTAAAGATTTTGTAATTTTTTTTATTTTACTTTATTTGCGAATACAGGTATTTGACATATTAGATGTTACAACATTTAGTTAGACCATGCTATATTCCACCATCTATGGCATGCAAATTTCTTAAAAATTTTAACAAATTAGAATTTAAAATTATAATGTAACACAGCGACACTTTTTATAAAAAACAAATAATATAATCGTTGGAAAAAATTGTAAACTAAAATAAAAAAATACATTGGTAAAATAAATAACATCCATACACTTAACAAATAAAATCAAAATGTAATGCTGCTGGTTTTTAACACGTTTATATTAGCTTCACCTGTATGTATGTATGGTATGTTAGTATGTATGTAACCGACTTCTTTAAACTCGATTTTACATACATACATACACGTACTCACGCCGTTAATTCCCATAGGGGTAGGCAGAGGCTATTGATCGCCACTTCGTACGATCCTGGCAAACCTCTCTAGCTTCGTCTACATCCATCAATCTTTTCATACATGCTCTTTTATTCTTCATACTTCGGACGCCTGCCTTTTTGAGCACACTCTCAATTTGGTCCAAGTGTGTCCTCCGTGGCCGTCCTCTGCTATCACTGCCTTCTACATTAGCTCTATACCTTTCAGCAATTTCCTATCATCCATCCTCTCGATGTTCCCAAACCATCTCAACATTCCTTTTTCAATCTTACTTATATCATCTTTAACACCGCATCTTTCACGAATCACGTCATTCCGTCCACGATCACAAAACCTTACATTACAAACTTTTCTGAGGGACCCTACTGCATTCACTCTGCTTTCATGCTTCTTCTGCCACACCCAACATTCACTGCCATACATAAGCGTAGGGACAAGAACAGCATCATGCACAGCTATTCGGGCCTTTTCGGACACCGATTGACTAGGCATTAGACTGTCCAGTGCTCCATTATTCGCATTACCGTTTTTCACTCTTCTCTCGATATCTTCTACACACTTTTCATCTCTAGTAAAACCACATCCCAGATTTGAAATACTCGATTTTGACCCACTTTAAACGGACCTACTGCGGATTTTTTCGTCTTTCGAGCAACCCACGCTTTTTCAAGATTTTCACCTTGTATGCGGAAATATTTTTTAGTTACATATACATATACGTACGGCTATAAATCCCTAGAAGGGGTAGCCAGAGCCAAGAAATTAAAAATTCCTCAGCCACTTTTGTAAATTTTAGTGGGGAAAAGATGGTAAAATGAAGGTTATTTGTGATGGGTCTCCAACCGCATCGCCAAAAAATTCCTTAAAGGCCCCAATACCGTTAGTCGCCTCTTACGTACTCCCACCGGAAGAAATGGGGTAGTGCTATTCTAAGCCGACACTACAGAACTTTATTTTTTAGTCAAACTATATTTATTTGGTGACGATTACGATACATACATACATACATACATACATATACTCACGGCTATATTTCCCTAGAAGGGGTAACCAGAGCTAAGGAATTATAAATTAATAAAAAGCCCCAATACCCTTAGTCGCCTCTTACGACACCCATCGGTAGAAAAGGGGTAGCGACATTCTAAGCCGGCACTACACGGTAACGATTACGATAACGATTTCTTTCTGGATTTCTGTTGACTAAAATCTTCTAATCGATATAATGGCGTAGTTATGCCTTGTAAATACCTTCTGATAAGATCACTAATTGTAATGTGCCCGACAAAAATGTTTTGAGAATAAATGTGTGAGAGTAATTGTCGGTCCTTCGGGGCCCCCCTGGGATTGGGGCCCTGGGCCAGTGCCCCGTGTGCCCTTATGGTAAAGACGGTACTGCTTGATCTGCCAGTAGCTTTATTTCAACATGCAAACTTTTTATAATGATTAGATTAATAATTAAGGTTCTTATTAATTCTATATAAACACTTTAATCTGTAAGTAATTATTTTCCAAATAATCAAATAATGACTAAACGAAGTAACCTTAAAATTCTATTTTATGTGCGTTAAAGTTATTAAGACCAAAATACCAAACGCAAAGTATTGCAAAACGTATATATTCAAAGTATACAAAATAACATACATACATATATAACCGAAGGATATAAATACCAAAAAGAGGTAGCTACAGGTATAGAATTAAAAATTCTTCAGCCACTTTTCAAATTGAGTGGGGAAAAGATCGTGAAATGATGGATAGTCGGTGATTGGTTTTCAGCCGCATCATTTATCATCATAATTTTTAATACGCTTAAGAACCTGAGTTCCCTCTAACTCGATATGCGTGAGAAAAATTGGTTAGTGCTAATTTAACCAACTAATCTAGTACAAACATTAGGTAGTCATAGATAGTGCAAGGCGTCAGTCATAATCTTGACTATATTTTAATGTCTATTTAATGCTTATTCATTTGTAGTAAATTAAACACGTTAATTTGTTGTCAAAGCACAATACGAGGTATAAAGTCCCGTACCCGTGCTTTACAACTGTAAAAATACCTTCGGTTCTAGTAACAGCTTATTTTGTCCATATCACAGTTGGGTGGCCATTTCCAACCAAAGTTAAAAACCATAACTTTGAAATGATATACGAGTACATGCACACAGTAAGAGATGGTTTGTATTACAGTTAACTAAATAGAATTAAATTCTTCATCAAATTACTGCTACTTATAAGCCCACAAATTAAGACAAAAGACGTAATATTAAAGTATATAAAAAGATCTCTTTCGAAAGCTTACATTTTATTGGATCAGCGCTTCCTACAGCGCTCGTTATATTTGTTTTGGAAATGTTAGCAACAGTTTTATCGGTTTGGAATAAACATAAGATGAAAATCATAGTTGAAAAATCCGATCCATTTAAAGATAGACAAAGTTCCGTGGTCGATAGCCGCACGTCAGTCCGTCGCGCACTAAGATTGCCTGTCGCTGTCGCACGATTACCAACGCATCACCTTTGAACTTGTCTGTTTCTTCCACTGGCATTTTGACTGCACCCGCTATTTATTGGCACTCATCAAAAATGTACAGCACAATAGCCAAAACACGAAAATGAACACATAAATACCATCAAGAAAATATTCGATGATGCAATGATGAAGCATTTATAAAACTCGACACTTAACTATAGTTAATCTTTTTTTACAAAGATCGTGATTAGTTTCAACCTGGAAATATTGAATGAATACGAGTTAAATTTTGTTAGAATATATAAAAAATGATCTCCAAGGTGAAGACGAACTTTGCTCACGAACTCTTAAAGGCAGACTCAGGGAAGCGCCACAAAGCAGGAAGCGAGCCGCTCAGTATAATATTTTCAAGCATGTGTTTTAGTTTAATTGATTAATTACTTTTTTTCTAAAATTAACTTTGGAACTGTAGCTATTTATTGCTGTATGTAGGTATGCGGTTGAAATTTTGAGCACAATATCGGTAACACTTAATTTGAGTGATTGCCACATGGTCAAACGAAGACAAAAACTAAGTTTTAGATGAACAATAACACATATAGTTGTAACATATTACAAAAATCGGTAGATCGAAGAGAAGAAAAATCAAGCTTGTATTTGAACATCGTTTGGCAGTAAATATCAACCGGTTTCCGCGAGCACTCCCTTTGGGAACTCAAGGGTGTGTATTATTCCAGTGTGAATAATTCATGTTGAGTCTCAGTTGACATATTACTTCCATTGGATTGAGACAGGAAAGATTAAAGAGAAATATACATTTTTCTGATACTAACATTGGAAGCTCAAGGGATGTTTCAATTTTGTAAATGAACGGGCGCGCCTTTGTTGCTATAACATTACTTATGACAGAGGAGGTTTGACCCAGTAAAGTTTAATTTATTTCAGTATAGCCTGAAGCAATCGTCTTTTTTACTTCGCAAAAAAAACAGCACTGTAGCCGCCCACCGACTTGAAATGCAAGTCATATAATTTGATCTTCCTCTTTATAATGAGCAAAATGAGTTAGTAGTGGTTGGCTGGTGGTATCTGTGGTGGCGATCTGACGATGGTTTCGAAGAGGTGAGCTGCTGCCAGGACAATGACATTGTTCCGCACCATAAAACACCACTTCAACATTAGCAAGTGTCTTGGCCTCAATTAAACCCAAACGGTTTATGCTAGCTGTCTAATTATATCATTATCTTCTGAAGTTTGTTTTGCTATTCTCACAAGCAGCTTTTCTAAATTTATAATAACATAATATCATCTCATAACGGCTTTTGGCTTTTTAGGTTATGTATATTGCATATAAATTCTTTAGTAAATTCTGATCTACTGAACTGTACTGTTAACTGGTTAACTGATTAGTGTAGAGCAGATTATTATGACATTGTGTGATAGCTTTGAATATTACTGAAGAATGGAGTATAATGTGTGCGAACAAAGTACTCTAGTTAGTTACAGTTGTTTTTCTCATAGCTCGTAATTGTACTTTTAGGTGCAGGCTGCGGATGCCGGCCTGAAGAAGCTGATATGTAGAGAACACAATCATTTATGATGATACATATATGTGTACCTAGTTTTTATCGTGACAAAATTACATGCGATATTCAGAATAACTGGTACCTCAGTAACCCCTATCTTCAGGTACATAGGGTGGTTAAGATGTATAAATGTGAATTTAGGTTATCTATATCTCTGCAAAAGTAGATGCAGAAAAAAAATTAGCCATAAACGAAGGGGATAAAGATCGTGGAACCTTGTTACTAAAATATGACCAATCTACGACTAGTATCTCTGTCACGCCTTTGGGGATATACAGTAAGATACACCATAGTCCCTTAAAATAGTCAAAACTTTAACGCGAGTGACCAATAGCTCTCGCAAATGGCCACGGCGGCGGCGGCGGCGGGCGACTATAACTTTGACACGTGAGAACTTTTACGCGATAAATGGTAAAACGGACAAGTCTATTTGATTTGTTCTTTAGTTTCTGTGAACCGGCACACGGTGGGCTGGTTTGTTTGCCTTTAATTAATAAATGGTACCGTTCTTTTGCTTAAGTTGTAACAGAATATCAGAATTGGAAATTCCTTAGCCACATTTGGAAGTCTAATGGAGAAATAAAAAAAATAGATTTTTCGACACATCGCCAAATAATAACTTAAAAAGCAAAAAGAGACTCAATCGTGATAGCAAACATAAGATACTCACACAAAAAGAAACAGGTTAGTGCTATTCTAAGTCGACACTACACAAATACACGATATAGTTTCAAAGAAATGTTTTTTGGAACTTAAAAAAATCTATGTATTCACTTTGATATCTATTTGCTATATTTATGAGGAGAATGTATAATGTTATAATATTGAACTTTCTCGCATCTGACCATAGAAGGTAATTGACACGAATGGAGATAGCTATCACAATAAAAAATTGGACGAGACAAAACATGAGTTGCAAACTCCGTAACCTAGATTCCGCGCGCTGGAACCATCCGCCGCCGCCGGCAATGTGAATTTTAACATTATTTCAACAAGACTTACATTCGAGCTCCTCATTACGAATGTGATGCGACCAACATGGATTGTTATAAATGTCCCAAATTGATATTCAATAAACGCCTCAAGTGCAACTTTCAGACGCGACTGTTTTCATTTGAATCGACAATTGCCTATTATTCTAGTTTACGCACATTTTATATGTCAATTAGTCTACAAACACCTGACAGTTTAGCCTGTGATTTTGGCACTGTTATGCTAATTTATTACATTGTTAAGAATCCGCTATGGCTTTACACGCATTCATTAGGTATGCTAAAACAGCCTCGAGAATAGCAAACTATTTCTAATAGAAATTCCGAGGTACAAAAACACTAAATTAATAAATTAGTGTTGATAGATACTGGCTGAATAGTTTATTGCATAGTATAAATACAATGGCGAGGTGTTTATTTGGCTATTAGATTGTCAATTGCACTCATGAATTGCACAGTAAAAAGCTACGCAAATCCCGCGCAGAAAACGTCGTGGGTATGGCCGTAGGAACCAATTGCGTGTGGTTATTTTATTATACCCCATACAACACCATAAACCCACATTGAGTGTAGGTATGTGGGTAGTATTGAATGTGAATGTCAGCACATGTGTGGTTGAGTGGCGCAGGTTGCTTGGGTCGACGACCTTCGTGGCTCGCAGATTCAGTTACCTATAAGTTGCCATTTTCCCAGGAAGCGCTCGCGCGGACGTGCTGTCTCCAGGACCCCGCGGCTTGGAGCGGCTCGGCGCGGCTCGGCACAGCTCGGCCCGCTCACCACGTGACGCGCTGCTCCGTCACTTTATACCAAATATCCATCACATTTTATCACGCCGGCACTGCGCACTCGCATATTGACTGCGCTCTCATTAATGCGGAGTCATCAAACGTCCGTATTTCTAATTTTGAGGTATACAGTTTATAATTTAATGGTTAAACTTCATGTTTGAACATTTCCGCTATAAGTTAATCTATCGATTTCTATGACACCAAATCGGGCGATTGTCCAGTTTGCCTCGGAACTGTGTTGATAACGGGTAACATAAAGTCTTTTATTAGTTACTCATATGTAGAATATCTTATGGAAATAATATTTGAGCATCGTATTTTCAATACGACGACAATGATCACGACATATTGTCAAGTGATAAATACTTGTGATTAGTGTTGCTTGTAGCTTTAACTCAACTAAGCGTAATTCCGTGCACTAAGCGAACATCAATGTTCTCTAGACAATGACTCGGATTCTAATCGGCTTTGTTTGGGAAAAAAATAAATAACGGAAGCTCGCTTGTAGAAACAAGATTTGAGATTAATGTGTATGGCGACATCATCCCGACGCAGTTTGTGTCATTAGCGAGTATTTACATCTATTTATAGCACACTGATTGTTCGCGGTTTATCACCATTTAAATTAGCTTCAGAGGTTTTCATTGCTTTGATTTGAAACAAAAATTCCGAGTAAAGGTAAGAATACTCTGGTTTACGATACGTTAGGTATAATGTTGTTATTTATTGAGTACTGCGTCGGTTTTTTGTAATTAAAGTTCAATCTAAGTCAGTGCCATGACACTTCATTTGATATGCTTTAAAAACATAGAAAGGTTGCGTGAAATACAATTTCAAAATTAATATTTTTTTCTACCTTTCCGTTTTTTGTTTCATGTGTGTAGAAAATGTTTGTTAATTATAAATATATGAGTTTAAAAAGATGTTTCATTGCGATATTGGTGAAGATTTATAATTGGAACACGAAAATGTATAGGAATTTATAAGTTATGTTTTGCTGTCAATCTTCCCAACAAAATTAAATAAAATAAAATAAATCTCGATTTAGGATAGCTTAGGTTATTGTATAGATTTAAAGTTATTGATTTTAAGTTGATATTTTTTTTATAACCAATATAACTGTAATTTTCAGGAGATAGTTTTCGTTATGAAACTCTAAACTATTATTATTTGATTATTTAATGATTCTTTATTATTACTGATATCATAATACTTTTCTGACTTATATTTTTAATGCATTTCAGTATGTTACAGTGAATCAAAAGTTTGTTGAAATGTTTTTTTAATTCCTTTTTTATCATAGATTTAATTTTAGCACACGGTTTACAGGGTTTGCCAGGCGCCTAGCCACGAAGACTATGGAGGTTGTATTTAGTTCAAACAGAGACTATGCTTAAAATGGTAGCAATCTGATGTGTGAATAATCAAAATACATATATATATATATATATAAAAAAAAGAATGTAAATGAATCGAGAGAGGAAGTCCAGGATATTACACAGTATCAATGGATAATCTTCGTCTATCTCAGTATCAGACAATTGCAACATTCTCGCAAAATATATTTATTTAAATTTCTTCTTTTAAAATATTTTATTTAAGTTTTTACAGTGAAACTTTAAAATGAATCTATGTCAAATATTTGTCTCCACAGCCATCCAGATTTCAAAGTAACTGGTGTACCAACCAACTACGCCATTATAACAGTTATGTTGTCGATAAGAGCAAGGCAAGATAACGAAATATGATGTAATTGATATACACGTATATGCATGCATTTTAATTAACCCTAAATGGCTTAGGCAGATATTCAAATCTGTAGGGCCTATACATAATCGACTAATTAATCTAATACATATGACTCAAATTATTATTAAAAGAGGCATTGCTTTTTAAAATTTACCATAATTATACTGTTCTTAATAAAATAGCAACCCATAATTATACTGTTCTTGACCGCTGCCAAACATAATTTGTCTGTAAATAGAAAATATGGCATGAAACGTTAGAACAATTACAAAATTTTGAAGATTCTAAATTGGATTAATTAGTGGACCTGTAAGTTTGTCATTAATGATAGTATATAATTTTACATATCTCATAAGTACTTTTGATACTAAATTAGAAAAAACATTGAATGGTGTGCTTTTGTTTTTTTAACCACAATAATGTTATATTAAATCACTCAGGTTGATTTCATTTTAATAAAAAGTAGCCGATTCGCGTCAATTTAAATTGAGTTAGTTTTACGTTTTAAAAATATTTTTATATTTTACTTTGATTAAATCGAATGAAATCACCTTATATCCATACATTTTTTGTGGTATAAATCGTACGAGTATCTGTCATGAGGTCAAACTTTATATTACTCTTGAACTTCAGACTCGGCGCTGCCTTGCGGAACCTTCAACTTCACTACGCGTTCAACGGATGCGCGGCGGATACAACCAACTATTTTCTCTCATTAAACCGAACTTAGGTACTTTAATTAAAATAATAGCAAATATAATTTCACTATATTCGTTAAGTTTCTTTTTAAGAAAAAATAATTTTGTCTCTGTTCCATAAAAAGGATTATTAGTATCTTGAATAGCCGATACCTTACAAGGAGATCAAAAGCGAAAAGAAATGACTTGAATTTGGAACAATTTTGAAAAAAAAAAGAAAGTCAAGCGAAGCTTCAAAAATAAGCAGCTATTCTTTTAATTTTGAGGCTGTTTATTTAATAAAAGATGTTTCTTTAATAATTGTTCAATACTCAATACATGATTGAGAAGCTTTTATTTGTCAATAGAGCCTAGAGCGTACCTTTTTATTTTCATAGCAATTAACATATATAATGATTTACATTATTTATTTTAGTAAACATTTAATTAATTTTAAGTATATTTAGCAATATTTAAATGATTTTATCATTTATTTAATAAAAAATCATAAGAACGAAACCTCCGTTCGTGGTTTTAGATGAATAGATCGATTTGTTGTAATAATTACTTAAGAATATTTTATGTAATATATCGTTTTAGATGTACAAAACGCTGCGCTACTTCCCTAATGCTACTATATTTTAGAGATAATAACTATTGGAAAAAATAATAAAATAAGAAAAAATACACCTCTAATCGCTTTATTAATTTCTAATATTTGTAAATCGTTAACAAATTTAGTGTTTATAGTATAATTTTCTTTTGCTTTCCGTTATAAATATATCAAAAAGTTATGTGTTGGTTGCTTATTCTTTCAAATTATATTCTAACTAAGGTGCCTATAATGAGTCTTAAATGTCATGTGACCAACGGTGCGTTACATGGATTTTACCTTATACAATAAATATTTTTATGTTCTTACTATGTGCTGCGTTTTTTTATAATTAGCAACGAATTATTTTTGAGTTGGGGAAAACCTTTAACAGATCTAATGGAAATCACAAAGAACTAGGCCGTACTTTACAAATATGGGAAATAAAATTTACCTTCCTTAATCAATCCTTAGAACTATTAAATATACGCGAAACCCTATGTACTCATAAAGTAATGATAGGTGTAAAACTTTGCAGTAATTTTAGAAAAAAAATATGTATAATTTTTATTATTACCATCATTATTTCAAACCTTTTATAAAGTAGGATTTACCCGTTGCACATGATCTGCTATAATTAATGAAGTTATTGCTCAGCGAATTCATTAAGATAACATAAATGAACTTACGAGTAGTTTGATTTTCGAACTGAATACAATAAACTTATAAAATTGGATATTGCTGTTTTAAAATATAATAAAAGTATTTAGTAATACGCGGGCTGATTTGCGTGTGAGACCTATTAATGGTGATTATTCGTGGGGACTGTGAAATATCGGATTGGCTACAGCCGCAGGCGCGGGAGCTGGTACAGCGCACGAGGCGATCTTTGCCAGCTCTATCTGCTGCTGCCATTAGTTGTTCATTGTTCATATTACTGCATTAACTTATATTAATTCTTAATCGTATTACCAAATTATGATCTCTATATATTTTTTAATTCTATAAAAGGTTTTTGTATTTTTGTTAATTGCCATTTTACAAAATATTCTTTTTACAATAAAAATGAGCCGAGTATTGCCTGCTCAAGTCATTTTCATGGAAATGTGTCAAATACCAATCTATAAATAATTGAGATTTTACATCAATTTAAATAGAACTTTTGCGTAGAGCCTTATTATTAATCGATAATACTCGAAGCAAATAAATAAATAGGTATGAATAATAGCTATTTAAGCACCACAGCTGCCACTGATAACATAATTTAATGAGGTTGTATTTTACGGGCCAATTTTACACGCATTTGTATATATTTCTAATCTTTGATTTTCAAATCCGTCATACAAAGTAGTTAAAGATTAGCAATATTTATATAATCTATAATCATTTCTAGATAAATATTTTTGTATATAGTATTTTATTATACGATACAGGTATTTTAACTAGTTATGTCAAATAAAGAGTAAGAAAATAGTGGCTCTTTTACCTAATGTTTGTACAGAAATAATTGTTTCGCAAATAAATTCACGAAAAGCTTCAGCAGATATAGTTCCAACGGACGTAATTATAATGAAACAATTTTTTTCTGTCAATTACGAATGATACGTGCATAAAATTAGGGAATCTGGGAGTTTACTGACCTCTGCGTTGTGCGAATAAGAGGTTATCAGGTGCGAAGGCAGCAGGTCGAGCCGGTGGGTGGAATATGAGGAGATGCACAGTCCAGCGCAGAGTGGTCGCTGCGTCGGTGGGCACGTGAGGTCTGCGGCGCGGCTGGCGCGGCACTGATGCGGCGCGACGCTTCGCGATTCCCCGCCGCCTGTGAAGCCTTCGTCCGCGAGCTTTCAGCGACACTCGACCCGTACGCACTTGCACACTGCACTCTGCCGCCCTAGTCGTGCGGTTGCGATTTCTCGCCTCGATCGTCTACTGTTGGGAGCGGCGGTCGCTCGTTTGAACTCTTCGCAGCGGACACATTACTGTATAAATATGAGGGCCGGTGGCGGTGGCGGGGGCTGCCGGCCGGCCGTGGCGCCGCACCACCGATACCACCGTGCATCACCACCGCATCACGGTCCCGCCGGCCATATATTTCACATGCATCTAACGTCCCCATTCACTATGTTGGTCATGCATCGATTTTCCACTGATAACTGATTTATCTATTACTATCATCCTTTTACAGGTTCATAACCTGTTTACCTAAGTATACAACTAAAAATAAATTATCGTGAAACTTTTGAAATTGTTTGCTTTAATTAGCCTATTTCGGGGGTAATATCTATATTGTAATAATTTAAAACAACGTTTTTTGTTTTGGCTTGTGTCAAAAATGCAGGTTAATTTAATAACCATCCTTAAGTTTCCTTAGTAAGCTTATCAGTTCAACCATCATTTTTTATATAGTTTTAGTTCCTTTTCTTCTATAAAATTAACAAATATAAAGATACTAATAAATAAATAATAAATAAAGGAAAGAAAAATTTCGACACAGGCGGGGAAATAGTCGAAATTTTTCTTTCCTTTATTTATTCTTTATTTATTAGTAATAATCCCCACATGAGGTTTTCATGAACAAAAAGATTTAAAATATAAAGATAAATACAAACACTATTGATCTTGGTTACGCTTTTAACAATTACTGAATTTATTACATTTAATATTACAACAATTATTCTTAAAAATATTCACTGTGTTATTTGCAGGACATCTTACATCAAGTTTTTTTTAAGTTCTATTTCAAATGTCTTCATTTCTATGTGTACACTTCCTCATTTATGCATATAAATTTTTAGTATTTATCCCAATCAATCACTGGGATGTATTCGTAACAGCCCTTCTTTGGCTTAAAGTGAATTTCTGTAAAATAAATTACAATTATAGTGAGGAAGAGTGCCACGACAACATCAATAAGCTTTATATGTATTACGTTACGTTTGTTTAATGGTATTGAAATAACTTCAAGACTTTAGCGACTTTATGAAATTATTGGTTTAACGCTTACGCAGTATATCCCCGAAGTTCTAGCAAAGGTTAAAATGCTTCTTAACTTTACGTACAACTTTTGTTACCTGGTTATCAGAGGGCGGGTCTATAGCTGCTTTGTAAGAATGCACAGTCACATAAATAAGTCAAAAAAAGGCCAAGAGCATTTCCTCACGATTTTCCTAACTTAACTATGTAGTGTCCGCTTAGAATAGCACTGCCCCATTTCTTCCCGTGAATGTAAGAAGCGACTAAGGGTATGGAGCTTTTTAAGTGGTTTTCGAACGTTGTAGCTTGAGATTAACCGCCAACCTTATCTTTATCAATCTTTTCCCCTCTCAACTTCCAAAAGCTTTTTAGGATTTATAGTCGTGGGAGGAAGGTAGGTCATATGGTACATATGTTAAACTGTAACATAAATATTATATCTTATCTTAGAATCCCTCGGCCGTGACCGCTTTTACTTATGACATTTGTTTACGAATTTGTTTGATTAATAGCTAATCAGGTAGGTAGGTCATATGAAACTAGAATAGAAATCAACAAAGTTCATTTTTTTACGAAAGACTTGACTACTCCATAATTACAAATTGTATTTACAATACTATGGTTCAATTAAATGTTAAATATACTATTAATGTTTATCGCTTAAGGTAATTACGAGTTTGTTAGGGTTGAATGGGTTAGTTCGTGATGCACACTTTTTACGCGACTGCAGTTTTCTTTGCTGACTACAACAAGTTTAATGGCTCAACGAATTTACATAAATGAGGTATCAGGCAAAGGGTGATCCCGTTGGCAGCTTGTCACAAACGATGATTTGATTGTCATGTACAGCCTGTTTACCGCCGAAAGTGGATTCGGAATTTTCAGGTTGATTTTTAACCGAAAACAAAAAAGGCGAATGTTATCAATTCAACTGAATTTGGTTTTTTAAACATAAAATCGAAATAGTTTTTATTTATGGACACAGGAAGGACTTTTAAGAAATCTACCCTTTAGAGGGTGAAATAGGCTTATAAAGCAAACATTGGTAGAGAGAGTGTTGATTCCGAACCAAATTCACTTTGAGGTATAAATCATAATAATAGTAAAGTTGTATGAAAAAAAAATACTGCAGGTATCTTAGCCTATTTTAGTGTTCTACAAAGTGATTCAAATAGTAGGCATAGAACAGTGCGTGTAGTTTAGATAGTGTTTCTCCATTTTGAAAACTGAATGTAAAACATTTAGTCTAAACTCTAGTAGTCACGGGCAGATAGCTAAACATATATGTGATTCAAAGAATTTCCCTAGTATTTCAGTTTTAGAAGGTTTTCACTCACTCTACGTACTACAAGTACTCCCTTACATAAATGCATTTCAATTATTAGTGAACATTAGAAGAAATGGTGATAAAGTTGCATCGTGAACTTTTTCAATGTCAATCTAAAAAATAAATGATTACTTTTATATTAAAAATTAATGACTGGAAACTAACCATGACATCAATTATAATTACTTCATATATACCATAAACATTCACTGTAATTAATTTGCGTATGGTATGGAAATCAATTAAGATTATAAGATTTCTATACTGGCTGACTTTATATTTAAAACCTTAACTCATATATGAAATATCTTCATCTAGCTCAGGCAATTTCAGATAAATACCAATATGGTGAAACTGAGAAATTAATAAACCTTAATATATACATCAGCATACATATATATCACGCCCTTAGTTCCTATTGGCGTAGGTAGAGACTATCGATCGCCCTTTCGATCGATCGATCGATCTTTTCATACATGCTCTTTTATTCTCCATATTTTTGACACCTGCCGAACGTATGACGTTCATAAACCAGCAATTCAGGAAAAGTTATATTTTTGTAATTTCAGTCAGTTTTATATAAAGCGCTGCTTTCAGTTAAAATTTTATCATACAATTCTGGCTACTCCTATTTAGGATTAATGGCCGTGAGTTAATTATAATTTCTCAAATACAATCTGTCCTATAAAGCTCCATCAAATTGCCGGTCTTCAAGTTTTACTTTCATACGAGTGCATTTTTATAGAAACAATTTTCGCAATAAATTTTTAAAGATTTTTAAGTTTATTTTATGTATGTTCGTTCTTTACTCGAGAAACAAGAAACTTTTATGGATACATAAATAAAAAGTGCCACTTTACTTTCGACGCCGAAAAAAAAGAAGCGACATGATAGTCCAGTGGGTAGAACACCCGCCCGAAAAACAGAAGGGCGTGAGTTCCAATCCTGGGACGGGCCTACACCAATTTGTCTTTTCTAAAGTCATATGTGTGGTTAATTTATCATGGTTGCTAACGGTGAGGGAAAACATCGTGAGGAAACCCACATGGCTGAGTTATACTTAGTCATGTGACAGTGTATTCGTGCAAAACGGCGATAGGCCTGCCCCCTATCACGTGAGTACACTGTCTAAGCAAAACGTGGGTACCTTCTCTGGAAACTAGATGGCGCTTGCCATGTGAGTTCAGGAGTATTGGTACCTCTGCCAACCCCTTCGGGGATAAACGGCGTGAACGGTTATGTTATGTTATGGTTATGTTATGTTACATTTTCTTGGTGACTCTTTTATTTAATTTGAATTTCGAATAATATATAATATTATTCGAAATTCAAATTAAATAAAAGAGTCACCAAGAATAATTAATATATATATATATATTATTTGACCGAAGAACAAGGAGTAAGTAGTTTATCAGTTTAAAAGATATTTAAATTTAGTCTCAAATGTCAAATGAAGATAAAAGCAAACGATCACGTTTGTAATTATAATATTTATACGAAACTTAGTATAGATCTCCTGTATTACTTTTGCATTACAATAAAAGTATGGCAAGTACTGTAGAATCATGTTTATCTATAATGTGCTAGATTTTCATTGAATTGGTTACAAAGTTACAACAAGCAGCTAAAATAGAGACTTAATTATTTTTCACTCGAAAATCTAAAGAAGCCGTTCACTTCGAAACCGAATAAACAAAGGGGTGGAGCAACTAGGGGTATAAATAAACTGAAAACAGGATAAATAATGCAATGCAAAAGAATAGCTACCAACTACTATTTATAAACATTTATCTACTTTCTTTCATGTAAATATAGTAAAAGGCCTGCCCCCTATCACGTGAGTACACTGTCCATGCAAAACGTGGGTACTCTGAACACCAGGTGACAATGTCACGTGATGTTCAGAAGTATTAGTACCTCTGCCAACCCCTTCGGGGATATTCGGCGTGAACGTTTATATTATGTTATGTTATGTAAATATAGTACGGTATTACATAACAATGAAGCGTGAGTCATTTTACTACCATTACTAAATAAACATATGAAAAGGAAGTAATTGCCTTGGTATACACATAATATATTACAATTGGTATCTGGATTATTACCTCATATGATAAAAAAATAGTATTTTTTTTGTATCATAAGTTGAGACCTAACCGTAAAACAAGCCGATAAAAGTAACAATAAGCTTTAATTAAAATTATAAAATATAATACTATTATTGAGAGCTTCAAAATCATACACTCTTCTCTATTTGTATTCATGTGGTAAACGTTATCAGACGCTACTTAATAATTTAAATATTTTAGACTACTACAAATTTCAGCAATACATCTTTAAGGACGCCAATGGTATGCAATTTTATGAAACATGAAATTATGTATATTAACGTCAAAAGTTAAATTATGTTGACTCTAGTATTTTTATCTTTAAATGTTCTCAAGTATATGGAATGTAACTTTGGAGTCTTTTATATTGGCAAATAGTCGATGTGATGATGTATTCCTGTAAGATTTTTTTGGCATTAGATCGTTTTCTTACGATACGATATAATTCATGTAATACGATACAATACGAACTACTGAAGTTGTTGCCGAGATACTAACAAACTTACAAACTGTACCTCTTTTTGATATTCACATATGTTCAATCTTCATTACATTCGGTAATTAAGCATTTGAATGTGTCATTTCTTAGTCCCGTTGCGATCGATTCTAGAGTGTTAACTTCATTACATTAACGTGTCGCGACCAAAAATGTTTGTTTGAGATTAGTTAACTTAGCTGAATCTGTCTGAGGCGGTATAACGGTATTAAGGCGACGCTAATTATATTTCGCACATAAACTAGATTTGATGACTCAAAAATGTCCTGCTCGGCCGCGCTTGCCAACTTGATTAGCCTATTTAATTAAACTGTACAGTTAATCTGATATGAAGAAATACGAATTGTAAGCATATCTGTCTCATTAAGCGCAAAATATACAGATGAATAAAGAATATATAAATGATCCATAAATATATATTACACAATCACTGTGTAGTGTCGGCTTAGAATAGCACTACCCTATTTCTTACGGTGGGTGTACGTAAAATGCGACTAACGGTATTGGGGCTTTTAAGGGATTTTTGGGCGATGCGGTTGGAGACCCATCACCAACAACCTTTATTTTACCATCTTCTCCCCACTCAACTTTCCAAAAGTGTCTGAGGAATGTTTGATTCCTTAGCTCTGGCTACCCCTTCTAGGGATTTACAGCCGTGAGTATATGTATGTATGTAAATATATATTAATATCGACTGTTTGAGTTTATATAAATATACACATATGGCACATTTTTCATATGTCATTTTGTTAATTTTTATAATATTTTTATTTATGTTTTTCATTTATTACTTAATATACTTAATTTAATTACACTTACAATCACCACTTTATAGGATCCTGGCAAACCTCCAGCTTCATCTACATCCATCAATCTTTTCATACATGACCTTATATTCTTCATACTTTGGACGCATGCCTCTTTGTGTATAATCACGTTTATCTTCAACGAGATTCACATAAACTAACCACGTTATCCTAAGCCCTAATTCTAGTCTTCATGAAAAGTTGCTATAAAGTTTCTATAATATTATTAATAAAAATACCGTGAAATTAAAAGAATTGTTAATATTATTATCAATCTTGCCATGGCCATATAGAATATATGTCTCAAAATAGGTTAGCCAAAGCTTCAAAATCAGTAAATCTTTAGCCATTTTTGGAAGTATTCACTTCCATATAAACCGGAGAAAGGTCGTAAAATCAAGGACGATTGGCGATGGATTTCAAGCTACATCTTCACCAATTGCATAAAAAGCCATCCACGCGACAAGAGAAATAAAAATGAATGTACTTTTTATAAACTGAATTATAGTATCATAAAATTAACTAGCTGTAAAGTGTCGACTTAGAATAATACTGACCAGTTTCTACCCTCGGTTACCTTAAGAGGTGACTTAGGGTTGAAGAGTTTTTTCAGGGACAGGGATTTTTTTCACTAACGACATTTATTTTACAATCTTTTTCTCACCGATCTTCCAAAAGTGGCGTAGTCATAACTAATCCCACCAAAAATATTCTGTAAAAAACTAGCCAAGTCTCGGTAGAGCTGCTGGTTTATCTCTAAAAAGGAATGAAATCTCTAAAATAAGTGGAGCCAAGTCTAAGGTTCCTTACTGTGATTTATTTATTATTATAGTTGATTTTACGTGACTTACGAGCGTTTTAATCCTATCCATAGGTTCTCGAATGGGGCCCTGAAAATGTGGCGAAACGGTTCCAGACAAGGATGGTACGGCAGTGTTTGCTTCGCGCTCAACTTGGCGGGGGCACTGCCGTGCCCCCAGATTACGAAGCTCTGGCTACTCTTTATTGGGAATTTCAGCCATGAGTATTTGGTTTATCTATGTTCTCAGGTAAATTTTATAGAACTGTTTTGAATTTAACATATTCCAGCTAATTATTGAAGTTGTAGTTTTCCCTACTACCGCCTTAAAACTAGGATGAAGCTGCATGCTTTACATAAAAGTTTGATACTTTGAACTGCTGCTTATTCACGGGGTCACTTTGATTGTATTTTTTACTAAAGTTTTTTGTGATGATCACTAAACTACATGACATATCGTCATGAGCTGTAGGTGACGCGAATGTAAATAGGTTATCTTTAATATAATTGATACCTTATAAAGATGCGATTTACAAAAAATGCAGCTAAATGGCATAATAATCGCTGGAATTACCAGTTATTTGGCGGTCCACAGTTCTGCCGGTAAGTGATCGTATTTTCCGTTTCTCTCCAAAATACTAAGTGAGCATAAAGGGGTGACCTTGTAAAGTAAATGATTATAAAAATCTGTCATATGTATTTCATTATTTTCGCATTCTTGTTTAGTCTCGAAAATTTTAAAAACTTATAGTTTTGATGGCTTAGAGCAGTGGTTATCACATGATTCAAACTAGCATATTTCTGTCTATCTCTTAATAATTTTCTACTCATATATTGTCATGGCAAAAGTTAAAAGGAGGTGGTCAGAGCTTCAGAATAAGTTATTCATCAGTGAAGGTTCTCCATCCATATCCCAAACAAATAATAAAATTAAAATGTACAATATGCTCCGTCGGCTCGTACGACACCCATGGCAGAAATACATTTGTGCTAATCTAAGCTGACAATAAACAGCAAATTTTTGACAAAACAAAAAAAGAGTATGAATCAAATATCTTTCTTTCGTATAATATTTATCTTTTGAGTAAAAATGGTAATCTATACTAATATTATAAAGCTGAAGAGTTTGTTTGTTTGAACGCTAGGATCTCAGGAATTAACCAATCAAATTGAATAATTATTTTTGTGTTGGATAGTCCATTTATTGAGGAAGGTTTTAGGCTATATATGATCACGCTGCTACTAATAGGAGCAAAGAATCAGCGAAAGATGTTGGAAAAACGGGGAAAATTATTCATATTTGCAGGCTTCCGTTATGTGCACTGCCTAAACGGTTGAAGTTACCAAAAAAGTATGTATTGAAGTACGATCAAAAAAATTGTCGGCGACAGTATATGTCTAGCTTTTAAGATTGACTCACTATAACCATTATTTTATAAGCATTATTGCTAATTATTTGCATATTTTTTATCAACCTAATATTAATCCTTATCAAAATAAATATTTTGTTGATTGAGAGTATTTAATTGTGAACAAAATTGTTCTTCACATCACTTCATTTAAATTAATAAACATAACATATAACATAAACGTTCACGCCGAATATCCCCGAAGGGGTTGGCAGAGGTACTAATACTTCTGAACATCACGTGACTTTGTCGCCTGGTGTTCAGAGTACCCACATAATTAAATTTTAATCGTAATTAAATTAATATCTTAGAAAATAATACAATTTTAAAATTGCTTTGCAACAAAATTGACACGCGTGCATGAAGCGCAAGACAAGACGCTGCTTTGGCAGGCGAGCGAGGTGACCCGCGCGAAAAGCACATATATTATTTAAACAAATATATTTCTTTTTGTGGTCATGATTTTACACTTGATGGCGCTGACTGTATATATTCTACATCGCGGTACGATTTCTTTTTTGTTTTTGTATAAATACTTAAACTTGGCTTTCACGGTTTTCTTTGTATCTCTTCTCTTTACGGAACTGTAGAGTTCAGTGTATTATTGGTTTTTGCGATGTATGATACATCAAAGTGTAATAATCATAAAACATCCGAAACATACTTTCAATATCTCATCGTGTTATACCTAATACGTACTCAATACACTTTTATTTTGTAGTAGTTTTTTTATATTTACGGCTAACATTGTTTTTCACATGGCCAACTATATATAATGAGTTGAGATCGGGTTACGGGGAAAATCAGTATGTTCTTCTGCCACAGGAAAACAAAAAAATATATCACTTACGCAGAGGTACTTTAATATATATTATTTCTTATTTAAAAACACACATTGACGCAGACGAAGTCGCGGGGAACAGCTAGTGCATAATAGAATTCATTTATTTTGAAAAAGTTATGAGGATATGTGGAAAAGAGTTTCTTGTCGTATTTATCTCCTTACAAACAACTAATGAAACGAAGTTTGTTTTTTTGAGCACACTTTACTGTATGATAATAAAAGGCTAAAAGGGAAATGGGAAGGGTGACCTATTCGAGAATCTTTATTTCCAACTAAAAAATCAGTGGAATCCTTTTGCCTGTTATTGTTGTTATATGTTATTTGTTGCTATATCACTATAGAAAACTTCCGTATCTTCTACTACGTTCACTTAGGGCCAGTTTTTTGATCCGTGGTTAAAAATATAACCATTTGTTACATTGACTATAGTTAAATGACTAACCAGTAGTCAAATCGTAAATCCATTTTGGTTCGATATTTGACATTAGTTACTCTAACCACGGGTCAAAAAATGCATTTTTCTGATATTTAACTAATAGTTACGATATTTAACAAATTGTTGAGTTAACCACGGATCAAAAAACTGGCCCTTAAAGAGTTATTGTAAGCAAGTAAAAAAATAAACTGAAAGTTACATTGCATCATTTTAATAGGTTTTTCTTAATTGTGAAACAGTAACTATGAACTGGGTCGACTAGATTCTGGATTGAACGTTTTGCACTTTTTCCTAAATCACCTCGTACGGGACCCACGGGAAAAAATAGATAAGGGATAATATCAATTAAGCCTTTATCTGCAGCCAAGACCTAGATGGCAGTTTCACTCAAAATTAACTTATGGTAAATAACATATTCGCCTCTAACAATGATAAAATACTATCAATCTCAATTTCAGGAATATGTAGAACCATGTAACCATACTGACACCGAACAGAACCAATGGTCATAGGAATAATGTACTAATTAATGATGATGTACGATGTACGTTATGCATAACAATGACAAGTAGTCTGAATCTTTCCTCATGTAAAAAGTAAAGTGAAAAAAGATCATTCGAATCCCAAAGGCAGTTAAAACTCTGAATCGGTTGATTATTTTGATTTTTTTTCTAAGGAAATAACATCAACTTCCAAATGTGGCTGAGGAGTTTTTAGCTCTGAATGTCTGGCTACCCCTTTTTGGGATTTATGGCCGTGAGTATGTGTATGTACGTATGTGTGTTTTTATGGATCAGGATTGCTAACAAACCGTACACAAAAAAATATATGAGCTTTTGTTTTAGGTTTATTTTTGTGAACTTCATTTTGGTGCTTTAACCCCGATCAACTAAGTTTCATCAGAGTTTTTTCATATTAACCAATCTCTAGAAATTTACTTTTACAGTCTTAATCACCAGACTGCTTTAATATTCACAACACTATTGCGTCCGTGTTTTAAGGAAAAGGTCATTTCTAAAATCATGACTGATTCATAATATTATACACGCACGATCTTCTTCATCAATGTCTTTAAATTATTGATATTGATTAGTTCTCATCATTCTAAATAATAAATAAATATAACGTTATGTCCTTGAACCATCTCACTGTGAATCACCACTAGCTAATTACCTTGATTGAATAAATCTTACCAAAACAGTTACATCTTATATATGTAATATTATCATTTTTACGATTATTACGTATTCACATTTATTGATATTAAAAATATGCAAATTGTCAAACTGTATTCATAATGTTTTGCTATTAATATATGCAATCTATTGCGGATTGTAGTGTCTGAGGAATTGATAACGGCATTTTGACAATTAAATTAAATTAACGTGAAATAACCGGTCGGTTTTGCATCAGAGCTCCGATGGGTTCCGTAATTATTCAAACTTTACTTGAGACGAGTCCAACAAAATATCTGGGTGAGTTGGAACACTGTCTCCATAATTCAATAAAGGTTTCAATGATGTTAACTATTGGCTAATCTTGCAAAAAATAGTCTGTTATCTCTTTCAGCAATTTACTTTCATCCACCTCTCTATTTGATCTAATCATCTTAACATTTTAGTTAAGTTTTTCTATTTTCAATGTTGTCCTTTAAGTTCTTTTCATGTTGTTAAGATATATATTTTTTTAAAGTAGAGAGATCGAATATGTCATTGACAATTGCGAGAATTTGTTTGTTACATGATTGTAATAAGACTCTTTAGCATTAAACACATAAAACCAAATACATTTAGTGATTATTTCGAATACATTAATTTAAGTTTCTAACTATACAATATTTTTTTATAAGGTAGGCATTACCACCACTCTGCGACCAGAACCAAGCTCAGGTGAATCAGAAATATTCCCCCATATCACCGTTATCTTAGCCTACCAGTCGTAGGACCACTTTTCAGCTCCTTCCTTGCACAATCAACTTCCCCCCTCACGAGGAACCAGACTCTATTATTCTCTTTAGAGAGAATACAGACGAAATATGGACAAGCGTAGCTTTGTAATCAATATTATATGGTGGATAGTGCATTTTATTTATTTTACTAGTGGATCGGCCCAGCTTTGGACGGGTAACGTAGTTTTAAACTTTGTGATATTTAGCGCAACTTATAGCACTCCTTAATGGTGTAGCTTTGTGATTGTGAAAGCGCTTTAAAGAACGGTTCAGTATCTCCGATAATAAACCCATGCAAACAGACAATCAGAGTTACAAACTTAGCATACATCATACATATATTTCCGGCTATCTTTTGCGCGTGCAACCAAAACTAAAAAATAATCCTTATAGCATTATTCAGTATTCACATGCGACGACAGGACGCGATGGGCATATTCCATGTATAAGCTTGGCGTTTCTATACCGATATTTATGTTTTTTTTTTTTATTGAACAGGTAATAATGTAAACTTTTTTAAATGAGAGAACTATAAACGTAAGAGTAAACAAATATAATCAAAATGCTCCGAGCTGCTAAGCTTTCAGGTGTTACACGTGTTATTGTGAGCCAACAATAAAAGATAGACATATGCCGTTGAAGGATATTTTTTAGACAATTTTATGTAGAATATTTCCGTCATACATGATTTCTATGTAACTATAACCATTTAGGCTTCACACGCGACGGAACCTTAAAAATTGGATTAACTCCCCCGTTTTCCCAAAACTTCCCATAATTCCCCTTCATTACTCTGCTGAAAAATACACTATAACCAGCCCAAGAGTATGGAGAATAATTTTATCAAGTTTCGTCAAAATCTTTCGAGTAGTTTTTGTTTCCATAAGGAACATACAAACCGACAGACAGACAGACAGACGGACAGACAAAAATTTTACTGATTGCATTTTTGGCATCAGTATCGATCACTAATCACCCCCTGATAGTTATTTTGAAAATATATTTCATGTACAGAATTGACCTCTCTACAGATTTATATATAAGTATAGATTTTATAGTAGAGCACCCTAGCTACACACGGATAACGTTATTTTTCAAATATCTAAGGTAAACTCTTAATAAAATTAAGCGTGATGAAATGAAGCTTAATAGTGTAGCTTTTTGATTAAGAAAAGAAAAGGTTTAATATTTACGAAGATAAGCCCTAACAAACAAAGAAACAATCAAAGTTACAAAGCGTACCTCAAAACTAAACTCAAACTCTCTTCAATGTCAACCGTACTGAAAACAAAATACACGGCGATTTGTCTGTATTTCACAGAATAATACTCATAGGCACCGAAAATTATGAATCATACAAAAAAATTAACTTGCTGTGACCAGAGACCCAACAAGCAGCAAAATTAAAAACCCTTACTAAAAGAAAACTTAACGTAATGGAAAACCTATGTTTAAATCCGTTAGTTGGCTTTTCCAACAATAAAAATAACCCTATCGAAAAGAAACGATGAATAAAATGAAAGAGTTTATAACGATTACCCATCAAATGAGAGGGATTCCCTTATAAAATCCCTTCTCCAAACCCCTTTTCAGAGGGCACTTTTGAAGGGGTTGTCCTTTCAAACTTTACAGGGTATAAACCGGGAGGGGGTTTGCTTTTGATTCAACTCAAGCTATTCGGTCAGTAAAATAGTCCAAGAAAAACGCTCAAAAGGGAAAGCGCTAACAGTTTCACATATCACAATCAGTAAAAGAGACTCAATCTTTTCGATTTTGTAATAATTAGTGTTAAAACATAAACACTACATTTTGAGATCAAAGTAACAAAACCCCACTAGCTTGTGATATACATAGTAAAAGCAGTCCACACAGAACACAGAATATCGCAGACTACTAAGCAGTGCCTTGACAGGCTTTGTATCACCTGGGATATACGAGCTCTTCCACAACCAAAGCAAATCGATTTTGCGGCACCCTGGCTTCCTATATTTGGAATACCCGTACTATTCAATGAAACGCTTGGAATCTATACATTCGACGAAGTTGTTGCATTTACAGTTGTATTTTAAAAAAATAGGAATAACTTACTCTTAGTATTGTCATTGGAGTAGGGAGAAACTGTGGATTACGATTATATACGATCCTGAAAATGCTTCCGCTTCCCAAAGTTTGTCTATATTCTCATACAGGCGCACTTTTATTTTTCAGTCCTTCAAGCCTCATGCAGAAGTAAAGAGCATTTACTTTTTTCTCTCGCTGGTATGCGAAAATCATCCCTAGCCGACCTCTCTCCTTTAACATTACCAATATTACCATCCAATGAGATTGATTATTTCTCTTTTTTGAGATTTGCTTTATTTCAATCGGTCACGCAGAAATCAAAAACAATTATTTATTATTTTTATTTCGGCTCGAAATTACTTTGTTGAGTTTAACTTAACTTTGTGATATTTAGCGCAACTTATAGCACTCCTTAATGGTGTAGCTTTGTGATTGTGAAAGCGCTTTAAAGAACGGTTCAGTATCTCCGATAATAAACCCATGCAAACAGACAATCAGAGTTACAAACTTAGCATACATCATACATATATTTCCGGCTATCTTTTGCGCGTGCAACCAAAACTAAAAAATAATCCTTATAGCATTATTCAGTATTCACATGCGACGACAGGACGCGATGGGCATATTCCATGTATAAGCTTGGCGTTTCTATACCGATATTTATGTTTTTTTTTTTTATTGAACAGGTAATAATGTAAACTTTTTTAAATGAGAGAACTATAAACGTAAGAGTAAACAAATATAATCAAAATGCTCCGAGCTGCTAAGCTTTCAGGTGTTACACGTGTTATTGTGAGCCAACAATAAAAGATAGACATATGCCGTTGAAGGATATTTTTTAGACAATTTTATGTAGAATATTTCCGTCATACATGATTTCTATGTAACTATAACCATTTAGGCTTCACACGCGACGGAACCTTAAAAATTGGATTAACTCCCCCGTTTTCCCAAAACTTCCCATAATTCCCCTTCATTACTCTGCTGAAAAATACACTATAACCAGCCCAAGAGTATGGAGAATAATTTTATCAAGTTTCGTCAAAATCTTTCGAGTAGTTTTTGTTTCCATAAGGAACATACAAACCGACAGACAGACAGACAGACGGACAGACAAAAATTTTACTGATTGCATTTTTGGCATCAGTATCGATCACTAATCACCCCCTGATAGTTATTTTGAAAATATATTTCATGTACAGAATTGACCTCTCTACAGATTTATATATAAGTATAGATTTTATAGTAGAGCACCCTAGCTACACACGGATAACGTTATTTTTCAAATATCTAAGGTAAACTCTTAATAAAATTAAGCGTGATGAAATGAAGCTTAATAGTGTAGCTTTTTGATTAAGAAAAGAAAAGGTTTAATATTTACGAAGATAAGCCCTAACAAACAAAGAAACAATCAAAGTTACAAAGCGTACCTCAAAACTAAACTCAAACTCTCTTCAATGTCAACCGTACTGAAAACAAAATACACGGCGATTTGTCTGTATTTCACAGAATAATACTCATAGGCACCGAAAATTATGAATCATACAAAAAAATTAACTTGCTGTGTGTAAGCAGCAAAATTAAAAACCCTTACTAAAAGAAAACTTAACGTAATGGAAAACCTATGTTTAAATCCGTTAGTTGGCTTTTCCAACAATAAAAATAACCCTATCGAAAAGAAACGATGAATAAAATGAAAGAGTTTATAACGATTACCCATCAAATGAGAGGGATTCCCTTATAAAATCCCTTCTCCAAACCCCTTTTCAGAGGGCACTTTTGAAGGGGTTGTCCTTTCAAACTTTACAGGGTATAAACCGGGAGGGGGTTTGCTTTTGATTCAACTCAAGCTATTCGGTCAGTAAAATAGTCCAAGAAAAACGCTCAAAAGGGAAAGCGCTAACAGTTTCACATATCACAATCAGTAAAAGAGACTCAATCTTTTCGATTTTGTAATAATTAGTGTTAAAACATAAACACTACATTTTGAGATCAAAGTAACAAAACCCCACTAGCTTGTGATATACATAGTAAAAGCAGTCCACACAGAACACAGAATATCGCAGACTACTAAGCAGTGCCTTGACAGGCTTTGTATCACCTGGGATATACGAGCTCTTCCACAACCAAAGCAAATCGATTTTGCGGCACCCTGGCTTCCTATATTTGGAATACCCGTACTATTCAATGAAACGCTTGGAATCTATACATTCGACGAAGTTGTTGCATTTACAGTTGTATTTTAAAAAAATAGGAATAACTTACTCTTAGTATTGTCATTGGAGTAGGGAGAAACTGTGGATTACGATTATATACGATCCTGAAAATGCTTCCGCTTCCCAAAGTTTGTCTATATTCTCATACAGGCGCACTTTTATTTTTCAGTCCTTCAAGCCTCATGCAGAAGTAAAGAGCATTTACTTTTTTCTCTCGCTGGTATGCGAAAATCATCCCTAGCCGACCTCTCTCCTTTAACATTACCAATATTACCATCCAATGAGATTGATTATTTCTCTTTTTTGAGATTTGCTTTATTTCAATCGGTCACGCAGAAATCAAAAACAATTATTTATTATTTTTATTTCGGCTCGAAATTACTTTGTTGAGTTTAACTTATTTTTCCGCCATCATTAATTAATTTTGTGTATAGGGGTGAACTTGATAGTAATAAATAGAGATGCCTTAATTTTATATATTATTAAAAATTTATTGTAGAAATTAATTTTAAGTATTTCTTAAACTCGGCTAATTCTTAAAAATACAATATATTTTTTTATAACACATTATATTGTTGTTAATAATATATTTCATTTACGATTAAATAAACAAGGTTACGTACTTTTTATTACAGTTTCATACTTAAATGTGTAACAAACGTAACTGCAACTTACCGAACGATAATACCTGCATGAAAATAGAAATATCCATTCGAAGACATCAAGGAATGGGTGGTATTTTCAGCTGCCACCGACAAGTGGTCTATAATTAAAAAGTATTAAATGGCTATTAAAGAATTTATGAGTGATCATTGTTAGATAGATACAAGCAACTGAAAATATCTCTGGTTCGTTTTATTACAATACGATGCGGCTCTGTTTCATTATCAACAATTTTACGGCTGATGTAGTGAGTAATAACACTAATAAAAATACTAATATCGCTTCCTCTTGATTTAATTTCATCTCTTTTATTGCTAGGTTCACACACATACCTACATTACTTTTATTTACGTTCTTGACCGATGCCGTCGCCCTCGCCGCCGCCGCGCCGCCACTGGCTAGTCTTGTCGTCCAGTATCCATACGTTTTGATAATGATATTATTTACTATAGGAAAACAACCTCTCAAAGTTTTTCAAGATGACACTTGACCAGTTTTGCTCATTTCTAATATAACGGCTAACAAACGTTACTATGCTAATTTATAATAAGACGTTCCCTTGACATCCGCAAAGTGACATACATTTTGGAGACTTAACTGTAGCAGATGTATGATTGATAGTTGACCGCCTAATTAATATAGTAATTTAATCTGGTTATGATATCTGCATTAGATATTGTTTATTCAGGTTGTGATTCATTTTAAGATAGTTAAATTAGAACATGTTTTTTCGCTTATCGTTCGTTGTTATTATAATAAAAATGACGTACAAAAGTTAGTTTTCGTAATGTTTTAGTTTTGTTAGAGTGGTCCGAAAATAGTGCAGTAGTGTGAGAGAAAGCACACAGCGAGCTGGATCGCTATTGATTTTGTCCACCCCAGAGCAGCGGCTGTCCGACCTCTTCCACTTCCACATTTCTATTATCTATTTAATTTCGGCTCCCGGTCGATACCACCTATTTCTTATTTCGTTTGGCTGACAGATGACACAACCAATTTAGCGAACAGGTTTATTATTTATATAAAGAATACTTGCGGACCGAAATTTGTTGTATTGTTTTCCTATTTCTTATCTCTTATAAAGTGTAGTTTTATTTATGATGTGGTTCTTTTTTTAATTGTTGTGTTTATATAGTTAAAAGTTATAGTTGTTATAGTTAGTTTTGGGGGCTGACATTTTTGGTTTATATTCAAATATAATTAAATTAATATCAATTTGAATTGAGATTGAATTTATATTTACGATAAAATTATGCTTATATTTGTTCTGATAAAATTTGGTTGCCCGTCACAATAAAAAACAAACTCGTGATGACAATTAAAACAATGTTTAATCCTGTGTTATTAAATGGGTTTTAAAGTCCGACCTTTTGAAATCTTTTCAGTTATCATGATCACGGGAAGAATTAACGGGATAAAATTATTAATACTTACTACCTTTACAAAATTTCTGTTACATTTGCGTTTAATATTTGCTAAGTACATTTTTTTTGTACAAATAACGTCGGGCTTTAAAAAAACATGTAATATCACGCGATTAAATATCCGAAAATCAATATTTTAATTGTAATGTGCAATCATGAAAACCTTAGAAAATTTGATGGAAATTCATGATGAGTTGTGGTTTAACAATATTCAGCAGGAGGACAGAATAAATTAGAGCACATGTTTTTCTGCTGAATTAACAATGTTTTTTTAACGCGCAATGGGAGTCGGTGGCTGTGTAATGTCGGCTTAGTTGGCTGTATAATGACGGCTTAGAATAGCACTTACCCATTTCTTACCGTGGGTGTTATTTCGAGGTAGTCAAGCGTATGGGGGCTTTTCAGTGATTTTTGATCAGCAAAACCCTTTATTTTACAATCTTATCCATACACAACTTGCAACAGACGCTGAGGAATTTCTCATTTTGAAGCTCTGGATTCTTTTCAGGGGATATATAGCCGGGAGTATATTTATGTATGATGTTATTATCATTTTGAGTGTTAATGTTTTAGGTTTCATGATTCATTAAAAAATAAGTACCTATGCGCCCTTCTCATTTTGGGATTAGGTTGAAGGAGCTCATATTAAGATAAACTAAATTTATTTCCATACAAAGGCGCTGCTTAAAACATCTGACAAGATGCTAAATAAACACTAACGGTGCTCAAAGCTCAAACACTAAAATAAAAAGCGCAGTAAATTAACTAAGTTAGTTTCCTCGTCTTACAATCATAGGGTAATTACAGGTTACAGGTTGGGTCTGGGTATACTCAGATAATATTATGTGACAGAAAATTCATCTAAAAATTTATTGGCTTGTTATTGCGACTGATATATGGATCATTGTTATTTTGAAATTTGCTTACACTTGGAATTTTAATTAGTTATGCTTTTACATTCACTGTGTTGAGTGAGATAAGAACTTCATGTTAAATATGATCAACGATTCATTAATTTACATCTTCACTTTAAATGAAGTGTCATATAAGTAAAAATATGTTTGTAATTTGTGTTCTGATCAGCGCTCTATTGGTTTTCAAATAATATTTGTGCGGAGACAACATCCTGTTCTACATGTAGAGATGGTAATAAAGGAAGGATTCTAGTTTGGTAGAAGCTAATCCTACATCGTAAATTGGAATCAAATGCGGAATACAGAATACTGTTATCTGTACCGCACGTGGACGAACCGTTTTCTAAAACTATTATTTTATAGTAAGTATTGGCAACTACGGTAAGTAATAGAATTTCTATTCTACAGAATTGAAAATATCTGTAGTAAAAGCCCTATCATAAATTTATTTTGATAATATTATGATAGAGCTGTGTAACACTCACTTTTCAGTTGATATTATACAGTTGGATGGAGTGGCTGGAGATTCACCATTAATCTTTTTTAATTCCACACTATCTTTCCCCCACAATTTTCAAAAGTGGCTCTTTTCAATGCATTACCTTCCCTGAGGGCTCATAAAAACGTCACCTCGTCTTTTGCGAGAAAACTTGAATAATCTCCTCATCTGACCTCTCCTGTTCCTGGTACTCCACCAATACATAAACATTCAGTTTATCCATTTAGAAAGCTATTTAAATAGCAGGCGTCCAAAAAGTAACGAACAATAAGGCACGTATGAAAAGATTAATACATTATTAAATTAATCTGGAGGGGTTTGCCAGGATACGTACAACTAACTAAATTGGATCTGTTGGCGTGCCTTTGAGAACATAGAACAAATAGTATGAAAGAATAACACTACAACAGTCAACAGTTTATTTTACATTGTATTTATGTACGCCTGTTAATCTGCGTCGAATGAATCATAATTCGTTGTTACGAAGATCAAATGAAGTGCATATTTTTTGATAATTAATGTAAAATAAGTTACTTCCTAAAGTTTTACAATTATTACTCCAAATAAATGTGTGCTACTCGTATTTTGTGTTTCTTTCGGAGTCATTATAGTGATATTGCTTAATTTAAACTTATACTCAACCTGTCGGGTAAAAAAAGACATGTGTAGGCCGGAAATGTAGAGCTATGGTTCAAAGCAACTCTGTAATTGTAATCTTCATAATTTCCAACTTAATGACGATTACGACAAATGATAGGTACTGTTATGTTGAACCAAAGGTTAACTAAGTAAAATATAGTGATTGTTTATTATACATTAAAACTAGAGCTTACGAAAAGGAGCGTTAAAGTCAAGAAACTAATATGTCACTTTTCTTTAAAAAAGAAGAAAACACTTGAACGTTAATGAATAGAAGTCCAATTTTAGAACAATTAGATACATTTTGTACATACATACATACATATACTCACGGCTATAATTCCCTAGAAGGGGTAACCAGAGCTAAGGAATTATAAATTCCTCAGCCACTTTTGAAAGTTGAGTGGGGAAAAGATCGTAAAATAAAGGTTTTTGGTGGTAGGTCTCCACCCGCATCGCCCAAAAATCCAATAAAAAGCCCCAATACCCTTAGTCGCCTCTTACGACACCCGTGGGTAGAAAGGGGTAGCGACATTCTAAGCCGGCACTACACGGCATATACATTTTGTATTACGACATTTGTAACTAGTTTGGCTTACCTACCTGTCATATTGTACCCTATATGGCAAACTTTTCTATTTATAAAGTAGTCTTGTAAAATCATCACAATTACATTAGTAAATAAATACCCACATTTGTAAATGGCTAATTCTGAATAATACAAACTACAAATGAACGTAAAGCGACAGCATAACAAGATTTTATCAGAATGCATTAAAAATATAAATAAAGTTTTCTCTTTTTCATTATCAACGTGTCTTAATGTTTTCGCACTATTTATATGACTTAGCAGCTTATCGCGATATTTTAATTCTAGTTCGCGTGTTCCTCAGTATGAGAATATTAAAATGAATAAAAATACGTGATTTAATTTATTTTGTTATATAATACTCTCGGAAAAAGGTATTATACCAACATATATTTATTGTTTTGCAGTGGTCTTACTCGTACCTCATCTTTTGTAACCAAATACTATTAAACAATGCATGAAAACCAACCCGACGACTCCCTACTCGATGGGATTGTGTCAATTTATTGAGGAGTTACTATGGCGACCGTCTAGTTCCATAATCAGAAATATTAGATTTTAAGTAAGTCTGAGCCAAAATATTCTATATTATATTGAACGAAGATTGTATATTTTGCCAATATAAATGTGTTATATTTCGCCCCAGTTTTATTCCGAGAATTTATATTAATACGAGTATTGGTCCATTTTAGTTAAGTATTATGTTTCCTGTGGGTCCCGTTCCGGGTGACATGAAGGGTGCAGTGCAATATTTCAAAAAATCTAAGTTAGGTGACGTAGATACAAACCTCACCATTAACATCTTTCCACCTCCCAACTTCCAAAGGTGGCTGAACGGTAATTCTCTCCAATAAATTAGCAGCCCTTTTATATATTAAGAATAAATTGATCTAAGTGTGTCCTCCTTCGTCGTCCTCCACTGACATTAGCATCTACTTACATTATCATCCACATTGGCTTTATGAATCTCTTTTACCAATTAACAACCATCCCTCCTCTCTGTGTGCCCAAATCATTTGAACATTCCTTTTTCTATATTTTTTATATCATAATTCACACCGCACTTTTCGAGAATGACACTATTTTTCACTCCATCACGTAACCTTTCATATATATTTTTCTGAGGGATCACATCCCTACTACATTCACTCTGCTCTTATGGTTTCTCTGCCACACTCAAAATTCGCTGCCATACATAAGCGTAGCAACAGGAACAGCATCATGCACAGAAATTCGGCGGACACTCATAGAGATACCGAACGAGTCGGTGCTTTTTCCGTTTAGAATAATTCTTTTTTTGCCCACCAAGATATTAAATGCTTACAAAAAATTTATCTTTTTTAATATGAAGTACAATTGGCGATCTTACCATCAAAAGCGATACCTTTAGACAACCTTTGAATGGTAAGATTAGTAAAATTAATGTCAACTAGAATACTCTTGCACATACACTAGAATCATAATAATTTGATACCAATGTACGTATAAGTTGACTCTTCACACCGAATTAGGACAACACCTCCCAAAAGTCCTTTATTTATCACCCTATCATACGCCTCCTCTAAATCTATAAATGAGCAATACTCCTTAAAGAGAAGATTTGATCCATCCATACCATTCCTTTTCTAAATCCCGCTTGCACATCACTCACACATTACATTCATCAATCTTCCAATCAAAACGTACGGAATATAAATTTAATGTACCTATTAAAAAAACAGTAGAGATAAACCTTGACTATTCTATCTTGTTTTGAGTATTACATTCAAACTGACCCCAATAAAAATAAACATATTCCAATATAAGGTTATCTATATATCTCCTGGTCTAAGTATCCTAATGAAATATATGAGGAAATTCACCATAAAATGTGTAAATATAATTTTTAATAAAATATAATAGAGCTAGAGTAAGTATGCAGTATGCAATGATCAGGAGAGCATGACATTAGACCAAGTTATGTTAAGCTGAGGAGGTGACGGCGCGGTATGTGGAGGGACGGGCGAGTGGCGCCAGCGACGATTCTCGTTTGCGATGCCTATCAGAAGCGCAATCCCCTATTCCTCGCAGTGCTAATCAATGAATAATTACTCTGTTTAAGGAGCACCTCTATAAATAGTTGGCTGGAGCGCTGACCCGTCTCGGTACGGACGGGTTAGTCCGGCTTGACAGCCGCGCTGCCACGCCGCGCCGCCACGCCGCCACGCCACGCCGCCACGTTCCCGACTACCGCAATGGCGCTGCTAACCCGCTAAACACCGCACACATCCTGCGCTTTTTTTGCTAAATTATCCATAAACAACCGCCACCATTAAGTATGCAAAAATATCAAATAACTTGCTTCGTGTGATCGTTCCCGTTATGAATAACTTATTGTTTAGGAGCAGGATTGGCTTTATATATCTTCATCAACTTAATTATAAGATGAGTGTTTTATCTCAAGATGAATGAATGATTTGTTATATCACGAACTTTTTTAAAAAGTTTTTGGTTTAATGATTTACAATGTGCATGTTGCCATACCTTTAACCATGTTTTATTTTTATCTTTGCGTTTAAATAGTGCTTTAAGAGATTGAAGTTAAGAATTAGTTAAAATACATTAATGCTTATAAATATCTTTCAGTGAGTTTTTCATTTTGTTTCCGCGCTTTTTATGAGAATAAATTTGTCGACAGCGAAGTTTTCCATCAATATCCATCCCCGAAGGGTCAGTAGAGGGACTCATACTTTAGATCATCACGAGACAATAATTTCACCAGGTATAAAGAATAAGAACATAAATATCATTTTTTGCTAAACTATTTTTAAAAAATTTCGTTTGTATAGACAGCTTGCAGTAATGTACCTCAGGTTGTCGCCGGATCATCTTACGCTGGCAATTTGTCCCAAGTTGTACCATCAGGTTCGAACCAGATTATAGATCACTTTACGCACTTATTACCTGATGCTGAAGATAAGGCCCAGTACATTTCTATTTTCATCGCAGAAGTAACTACAGCACATCAATCACTTTGTTTCTTCTCGTGTGTTTACATATCTTTTTTTTTGTCTAACAACTTTTTAAATATATTTTTTAATTCTAGTGTAGTGTTAGCGTAGAATAGCTCTTTCCCATCCCTTTGCGTCAAAATGGAATCGTCGCTTCGCCTAAAAAACAATTAAAGAACCCTATATCCTTAGGCGCAATGTACAAAATTCAAAAAATATAAATAATTGTTTTATTCTTATCATAGTATATACGGCAAATACTTACTTATAATTTAAATTTATTTCCAAACCAATTCGAAACTTCAGTACAATTTTTCGCTTTGTTGTTATAATATGATTTTAAATACATAACATAAACATAAACGTTCACGCCGAATATCCCCGAAGGGGTTGGCAGAGGTACTAATACTTCTGAACATCACGTGACTTTGTCACCTGGTGTTCAGAGTACCTACGTTTTGCATGGACAGTGTACTCACGTGATAGGGGGCAGGCCTATCGCCGTTTTTTGTACGAATACACTGTCACATGACTAAGTACAACTCAGCCATGTGGGTTTCCTCACGATGTTTTCCCTCACCGTTAATAATCATGATAAATTAATGGTGATTTTAAATAAATAATTATGTTATGGGATGATGTGTTTATAACTGAATATAAATGCATACGACGGGTTGGCTTTTCTTTCCACGGGTGGCGTAAGAGATAAATTAGGGGTTTGGGGCATGTAAGTGATTGTCGGGCAATGTGGCTTGATACCTATCACTAATGGTCAATTGTTTTACTATATTTTCCCTACTTACACGTTCAACAGTGACTGAAGAATTCCTAATTCTAAATCTGTGGCTATTTTTTGGATATATTTTTAACCGTTTGTATATGTAAATATGTATTTGTATATGCATGTATCTTTTTAAAATAACTTACTGCAATAACAAGGTACCTTAAAAAACCAATCACGTACCAACAGGCAATCGGTGGGAATATTATCTACTCTCTACATTTTACCAAAGTTTAATGAATAATGATGTGGTACATATTTATTTAACGTTCTCGTGTTTGCCCTCGCAGCGTTGCTGAGCTCAAAAAGACATAATTGCACTGAGTTGATAAATAGTGCTAAAACAAACAAATGATACAGGTGTACATTTAGCGTGTAGTGATAGCTTAGAATAGCACTACACCATTATCTTTCCTTTTTCTGTATGACGTTGCAATGCGACTGTTAACGCATCCCAAATATTTGTTAATTTATTTGACTAGAATGTTATGTGCACCTCAGTATAATTAGTAGATCTGTGCAATCCTCTAGGGATATAACATACGCACATACATATATTCAAGCCCTTAGTTCCCATTGGAATAGGCAGGGACTATCGATCGAGATAGTACGATTCTGGCATTCCTCTCAGGCTTCGTCTACATTTATCAATATTTTCATTCATCCCCTTTTATTCTTCGCCATTCCCAACTAGGGGTTTAAGGGTTTGTTATTTCGTTTTGTTGGTATCGTTGACGGTATTATAGACTCAAAATACTCAAATAAAAGTTAAGGGAAACTGCGTCGCTCTTTTCCAATTAGGCACAATAAATTCAACCAAGTTAGTCTCCACGATACCTTTTCAGCGGCATTCATTGCTTCGGAAAATAAATATACGACAGATTTTATATTCGTTCTAAATATCTTGTATCTCTTCAATAACTACTCCGACCAATGTCAATATAAAGTCGGCAAAAATTTTTAAAACTAACAATAACATAAGAAAAATCAAAGAAAGAATGCATTGAATATCTGTTCATACCTTTGTACTGTTTGCTTAGCACACACCGAAGCTATAGCTATAAATAAATGCCACACGATAGAAATTTTACAACAAAATTGCTAGAAAACTTGTATCTTTCCGCAAATAGTAATATTGTTGAGCACGGCAATAACATTCGCCGCGTAAGGTGTTAGAATAGCCGCGTGTGATTTTATACGAGTAACGGCAGTTCTGAGCTGCGCTGTGAAACGGGTGGCTTCCACTATCAGCTATCTATCACAGCCTTCCAACATCTACCTTTACATACCATTACCATTTTACGAGTAACTATTCATTATAAAACGGTGTTCACTATTCAATTATAATATAACGTTGAACAATACACATATGCTAATCGGCGACGCAGCACGTGAGAATTGTTCATCTCGTCATTATAGCTACCGGAATAACACGGTTTTTTTAGTATATTTTTTTGCAAAATAATAGGTTAAATACTTTATTTAAAATTATAGTTTACTTCATGCTGTATAATCCCATGGAGATGGTATCCAAGTACCTAAAAGATATAAATACATAAATGAATTTTTTTTTTCACCGGAATAATACACCTAGTCCACAGGACTCTGTATTAATTATTTTTTGTGTATATGCAATCTGATAGATTTGCACTATCCTAAATTTTTTCTAGTAAGCGGGTATGAAACTTTCGAATACTAAATTATATTTATCAGGTATAGTACTTTGTTTTTAAAACTTACTGTAATTGAAAATTAGTTCAGTGGAAAATACCAAAATTGGGACGAGTAAATTTCAACGGCATGTAGTTGTAATATCAGTTTGAAAATGGATAAGGAGTCGTATAAAATAGTTGAATGCAGCAGATGCCTAGAAAAGGGAATGGTTAGTAATGCGGACGTACAATAAATAAAGTGTCGTGACCAGTGACAGCGCATTCGTCACTTCTGATTGTCTCATACAGCCGCAGCTACCATCTCCTCCACCACTCATCTGTTCACATAAAATACAGTTCAAGTGTTTGTCGATTATTTCTAGTAACTCATATCGATCTGGCGACTTTTCAAACAATTCCGCGGTTATATGCGGTTTCCGCCTTACCTCGTGAAATATGTGAAATGCTCGCAGCTGACATAGCGGTCAAACTTTTAATACTGGCCGCAAACTTATGCTTAGTTATTATTAGTATGGGAATAATAATTTAATCGGTAGTTGAAGATTTCTTATTATTAGCGTATATTTTATTAAATAAATAGTCCTCGCATTCAAGTTGGATGATATTAATTCTCTACAACACAGGAAATTGCGTTGTAGAGAATTAATATAATAATAATAATAATACAACTTTATTGAAAAAAGGTACAACAAATTGAGTATCATACTCCCTAATAAAAAAGCCAAGCCCTGTAAACTTAGGATAAGTATTTAATTATGAACCACCTCCCTTCTCCAAGTAATAAGAGCATTAAATATTCAGTGAAATATTCAGTGGGTACTCTGAACATCAGGTGACAATGTCACGCGATGTTCAGATGAATTAGTACCTCTGCCAACCCCTTCGGGGATATTCGGTGTGAACGTTTGAGTCTTGAGTGAAATATCCTATTACCTTCATTTCATGCATCGCCCTTCCATAAAAAACCTCGTCCAAACATAATTCGGTGTTTCAATTTGAGGCAGCTTTATTGCGATAGAAAAAATAATAATTCTAAACTTACTTAGTTACGAGCTTTAAATTATTAAATAACAAGCTTATTTTTCCAGGTTTTATATTGTTTCCCTGATTCAATCTGAAGTTGCACGCAGACTATTATTCAACTGTTAATTTCGTCCGTGCCGCCTGTTATGTGAAATAACAATTTGTCCTTGTCTGCTTAATCAAGTTGTCTTTTTGGGTACTCGTCCAAAAAGTATTAAGAAAATTTCTTGTTATATACCAAATTTAAATTAGCAATATCAAAACATTGACAACGTTTACTTACTTTGTATTTTTACGACTTCATTTATGTTTATTTTTCATATTTTTGTAATTCGAATATCTCATCATCCAGAATTCGTTTGGAATAGAGAAAAACTCAGAGCTATAAATCTCAAAACGGGTTGCCAGAAAATACAGAATTGTAAATTAATCATCCATTTTTAGAAGTTAACTGGGGAAAAGACTACTTAAACTTATTTCTATATGTATTTCTTCCGTAATAGTAGTATACTTGAAAATATTGGTGAAGGTTTATAATTGGTACACGAATATTTATGTAGTAGTTTATGAGTAATATTATGCTGTTTGTCTTCTAAATAAAATAAAATAAATAAATGAAATAAGACTGTTAAAAATAAGCCCAACAATCACTCAAAAATCTCGTATACCCTAAGGGCCAGTTTTTTGATCCGTGGTTAACTCAACAATTTGTTAAATATCGTAACTATTAGTTAAATATCAGCAAAATGCATTTTTAGACCCGTGGTTAGAGTAACTAACGGTCAAATATCGAACCATTAGTTAAAAAAGTTTACTACTCAGGATTGGAGGGTTAAACAAGATGACCACTGGTTATTTGTATAATAGCAGCTGTTTGTCAGACATCTGAGATGAATTTGAACATAGTTCGATACTTTGATGTCGAAAGTTCGTCAGAAGAAGAAGACAATATTATATTACAATGTGTGTTGATGAGAAGGTTAAAAATATTTAGGCCACGCCATCCGCCATTAGAAACCTGAGATGATGTAGATTTTTATCATCGTTACCGCCTATCGAAGAAAGCAGTAGGTACTCTACATTGTTACTGAAATTGGGAATGATCCTAAAACGCACACTCTCAGTTATTCTCGAATAAGTTTAATCAAATGTAGTTTTCTTACAAAATTATTTTATTTTTAAAAAGTATTTGAAAATATCTTGTATTCCAAATACCTTTTTAGAAAACTACTTTTATCTGTACCTGCAATACTCTTCTTTAAAGTATCTTCATTTCATCTTGCATTTCAGATACTTTGTATAGGATATCTTATACATCACTGGTCATTGTTCATTGCACAGGCAACAAATTGACCAATTGTTAAGTTTGACTATAGTTAAACAAGTGCGAGTCGGATCGCGCACTAAGGGTTCCGTACTATCATATATATAGAAAATCCCGTTTGTGTGAAAATCATGGGAGCCAAATTAGGTAAGTAATTTGATTTATGACGTTTAAAAATAGAACTACGGGCTAGATCTCATTCAAACCAATTTTCGTTAGTAGTTTGTATAGTAATACACATCATATATTTTTTTCAGTATTATCATGCCCATATTTTAGAAGTTACGGGGGGGGGACACATTTTAGCACTTTGAAAAAGTCTCTCGCGCAAACTATTCAGTTTTGAAAAAAATGATATAAGAAACCTCAACATCATTTTCAAATACCTTTTGATAAATACCCCACACGTATAGGTTTGATGAAAAAAAAAATTTGAGTTTCAGTTCTATGTATGGGGAACCCTAAAATTTTTGGTTTTTTTTTTCAGATTTTATTTTAAAATCTTAATGCGGTTTACAGAATACATCTACGCACCAATTTCCAATAATGTAGTTCTTATAGTTTCGGAATAAACTGGCTGTGACATACGGACGGACGGACGGACGGACGGACGGACGGACAGACAGACAGACATGACGAATCTATAAGGGTCCCGTTTTTGCCATTTGGCTACGGAACCCTAAAAAGACATCAAAAATGGATTTACGATTTAACTACTGGTTAGTCATTTAACTATAGTTAATGTAACAAATGGTTATATTTTTAACTCCGGATCAAAAAACTGGCCCTAAGTCGCCATTTTCGATTATCGCGGGACGAAATCGGTTAGTGCTATTGAAAGCCGGCATTATAGTGTTTAGCCATTTTATAAGCTATTTTAAGTCAATAGTAAATAGATTTTTAACAAACATTATTTATGTTTTTTTGTATCCTACTTTGTTTTTTTCCTTGTATCTCTGTATATTAATAGGATTTCATCAAAGTCCTGTTTAAATACAGACAACCAATGAGTGGATGTCTTCACAAACTACGTGACGTCTGACATGTTTCACGTTGTATGTCGGCGATATTCAACATGTTCGCCATTGAACACGATTTCGTTGATTAGGGAAAAATGAAAAAATGTGAATGTGAATGTAAAGAGTTTCTTTGTTGCTTCTTCTCTTTACGAACACCTTCCGAAGCAACGGACTAATGATAAATTTAAAAACTTTGACGTTCAAAAAATGTTAGTTTTAACTTAATTTTGAAAAATAAACTTTTTGTCTTTTTTGACTTTTGAGGGATCAGGAATCTTTTGTTTAATCGGTTGAAAATTTCTATCATTACTATTTTTTATAAGGAGAAGAAATTATTTGTGAGTTTAGAGTAATGATAAAATGTTAATAAAGTAATGAATAGGCTTCAAAAGCACTTAACTGATTTTATACAACCTTTACAAAAAACATAGATACGCTAAATTTCATAAAGGGGTTAGCTGTGATTGAAAAAATCTTAGATATTTGACAAATAACACTACCCGCGTGAAACTATTGTTTTATATTAATAGTACAATTTATTTTCTTTTGTCAATTCTCTACATACTGCAACCCTAATCAGCTATATAACCTCCGCTCCGCTTTATGTACTGTCCGTATTAAGATGCTTTTCACATCTCTTTTACAATGTTCTTTAATCTCATGGAACCTTACATTTTTAACTAGGCGTATAACTTACTATTATATTATTAATTTGAATAGACTAAACATTAGCTGTAGTGTCGGCTTAGTATAGCACTACCCTAGTTCTTCCCGTGGGTGATTGTAATAGGCGACTGAATCATGGGATTTGGATGATGCGATTGGAATCCCATCACCGAAAACCTTTACTTTACCATCTTTATCCACTGAGCTTCCAAAAGTGGCTTAAGGATTTCTTATTTTGAAGCTCTAGCTACCCCTACTAGAGATTTATAGCCGTAAGTATATGTATGTATGATTTGAAAAACTGACCCAATAATTATTTAATAGTAATTTAAATAGACTTCCATCTAAATCATAACATGATTGGTGTGAGGTCTTAAGTTCCGGTTTATGATACGGTCTGTTCAGTATGATTCGTACGCTCCTGATAGGGCGAGAAAGGCTGGTAAATAGCAGCATACTGGTACATCGGCCACGATTTTCCACTCACTAGTTTGATAAATATTATTGAAACATCAACACACGCAACTATGTAGCGGCAGACTGTAGAGCTGGGGCAAAATGAGACTTACAAAGAAAGAAACTGATTTTATTCAGCATAGACGAGTAGAACCACTTTTTTTCTATCCACTTATAAGACAATCCAGTGTACTCAAGAAAACCTTTTTGTATATTTATAAACGTTATCGCTAGACGCTTTATAGGTTAGTAATATAATGTAGAAAAAACTAGACAATTTAATCTGCTGTATGGTAGCACAATCTAAAATTAACTTTATGGTTCGTATAAAGTAGAGGATTTAGTGGTTATTCTAGCGTCTACAGATACGATACGGGTGACTAACTCAAAGGGGTATGGATTAACAATGTGCAGTTTAATGCATTTTAAAATTAATTACGTGTATAGTTTATTGGAGAGAAAGTGGTTTATAGTTTTCATTTGTATATTTGGTGTATTTTTTTTTATATAAACATAACATAAACATAAACGTTCACGCCGAATATCCCCGAAGGGGTTGGCAGAGGTACCAATACTTCTGAACTCACATGGCAGCGCCATCTAGTGTCCAGAGAAGGTACCCACGTTTTGCTTAGACAGTGTACTCACGTGATAGGGGGCAGGCCTATCGCCGTTTTGTACGAATACACTGTCACATGACTAAGTACAACTCAGCCATGTGGGTTTCCTCACGATGTTTTCCCTCACCGTTAACAACCATGATAAATTAACCACACATATGTCTTTAGAAAAGACAAATTGGTGTAGGCCCGACCCAGAATTTGAACACTAGTCGTTTGCACGATAACCGAGTGTTCTACCCACTGGGCTATCACGGATGCTTATGCACGGATTTTTTATATATTTAATAGTTAAAATTACTGAATATTAATGCAGGCAAACATTGTTATCTATTGTATGTTCTTAAAAAGACCTAGTGAAATAAAATGATTAAATTAATCAAACTAATATTTTTCAGTTCAAAGTCTGTAAAGTATGGGTAATCAAATATCTAGTTTTATAATACGGACTAGATAATCGTGCAAAAATATAATTAAAAATATGAAGTACATTATTTGTGAAGTCGTGTCAAATTGATAAAATCATACAGCGACGTGTGTGTACTGAGCATAACCCACTGTTTATTCTTAGCCAAGCGCCATTGCTTGCAATAGTTAATTCCCGTCCGGAGCACAAGAAAACCACATGACTCACAGGTAATCATAAAACTCCTGGCATATCATCTCACGATCCTTGCATCCCCTGTCTACAATTAAGTCGCCATTATGACCTTGGATGTAAATAGACCCAAGTGTAACCTGTGGCTAAAATGATAAAAAGGAGTGTGGAAGTATTAAAGTGGTTACAATGAATTACGGCATTGCAAGGGCGCAGTAAAGTTGAATATTGCATCACTGCGGTGCGCGTACACTGGGAGGCAACGATCGCGTGGAATGTCGGAGAGGAGGCGGGGGGCGGCGGCGGCGGGCATTTCGCGCCCCGTGCGACCGCGCTGTCGCCTCGCGATCCTCACCGCGCCGCTGACCACCAGCGCTGGTCACCACGTGACTCACCGAATACCTCTCCACATGGACTCATCGGGATCGGGGAAATACGCTCCTGAATCAGCTCTCGTAAGCCGATGACCGCCAACTCAGCCGCATGATCATTTCGAGAGCGAACCGTTGTTTTACGTCGTCTCATTAGTGTTTACCTTTTTTCTGTGGCTCGGCTTTAAGAGGAAATCAATTATGTGGATTTTCCTGTTTGATCGAATAATATGTTAGTCACACCTAACTACTAACATGGTTTTTACACTTCGATATTTCAACTTAACGAAGTAACCGTACCAAAAACGTGAACAATCTGTACAAGTACTTTTAAAACCACATAAAATTCCACGTCCCGAAACAAAGCATAAGTAATGCCGAGAAGAAGTAAAAATAGAATGTAGTGAAGCCAGCCTAGATGAAATGTTATTATATTCTCCGAGGTTCACTTACGTTACTTAAATTACATAAAAAGGAGACTTCATATAAGTATTCCTTTGTTTTAAAGACTGTGCAAACCGAAGCGACGGCGGCAGCTCCTAAAGAAACGCAGCATACTTTTCAACCGGCTGCCTGTCTGCTAGTTATAAAACGAAGGATTTAAGGCATCTATAAGTTCCTTAGAATAACGACTGGTAGTATTCTTAATTGCTTTTTTAATAACTAGGTGCCTATTTAAATTTACTGTCGTCTACCTGTGGAAACCGCTAAGACCCCTATTATGTTTTAATATATCATCAATATCCACAACATGAGCCATAATAGTCGTTTAGGACTAGTGATTAAGATACCAGACACAAACAACACAAAACATATTTTAAATAACATGCTACAAGTTTAAAAATGGACATAATTCAATTTGCTCAATATCTAGTTTGATGCATAACAAGTTATTAAAAGTTATGATAGGTGCAACAAAATTTCTGATGAAATACAAGTGAATATCAATTGGTGTGTCTGTCCCTCGCGTTTCTTGTATAGGAGTAAAGAGAGTATTAAATTAGCTTAACGTGGACCGGACCCCAAGTGCATGTGTCATTAGTGCAGTGTCAGCGTGGCGGACGGCCGCCCCCACACTGGACTACAAAAACCACGTGACTGTCACTGCCTGCACTCGTTAAATAATGACATCGATTTTGCGCCGCCTCCACTCGCGGCAGATGTGTGGTGACCCTCGGACCACCACCCCTGACCGCTCGCCTCGCTCCGTCCCGAGGGTAACTTAAACACATTATACGATTTATATTAGGTTTACGCAATTCCCATTTAGAGGGCTACGAATACTGCAAACATTTGCAATGCTTTAGTTTTTCGATGAGGGACAAGTCGTCAAGGTTATTAATAACCACTATGTTGACGCATTTCGTTAACCAGAAATGGATTGATTACGACATCTGTCGCATCCAATGTTGATCTGAAGATAATAACCTATTTATATGATTATCAAATACTTATGGTAATATGTATGACACACAGCAGCTCCACGTTGACAAGTGCATACATCTTGGTCCTCGCTTTTTCAATGGTACGAGCGACATATGTGATTAGCACTGTGGAACTATCTGGTGCGCGCATCAGGGAAAAGTAAGTTTTTAAGCGATCCAGCAAAAAGCGTATCTCTAGTTTTATAGACTAACTGAATGAGACTGGATATTTCTAGTAAAGACTAAAAATGTTAATGGTGTCTTATTTTTCTAGTCACTCACAGTGTAGTCAAACATTCTAATTGATATTAATAACATATAATAAAAAAATCCTTACCCACACGTGTTCACACCCTTGATAGCTCGGTTGGATAACCACCGCTGCTTATGCCGGGGAAACAGGTTCAAATTGGGAGTCGGGCCTATACCAATGTGTCTTTCCTAATGTGATGTATAACGTAAACTTATCTTGTGACAATGTGTATGTGCAAAGCGGCGCTATGCCTGCCTGCCCCTACGTGATAGTACTTCTGCTACCCCTTTGGGGATATATGGCGTGAACGTTGAGTTGAGTTATAACTAATATATTTCGAAATAAAATTTTGATGACAATACTCCGAGAGCGAAAAATGAAATTGAGTTTTATCTTAGACGCAATTAAAACGGAACTGTAAAAACAAGGCGCAAGTAAATTAGCAGACTTTAATTTTAAGCGATTCGCTTAAGAGTTGATAGTCACGGGTGGTTAAGAGCTCAGTGCAGGCGCGGAGCCGTGAGAAGGATGGAGTTTATTCCATTTTGCATAATCTCTGTCTAGACGGAAGCTGCGACTAGTTTTATTTGAAGTTGGCGGGTGCAGCGCCGCTTGCCGCATGTCGCTCGTCGCGCGCCCGCTCGCTTGCACCAAAAAAACGCCTGCATAATTCCTCATAATTTTCGCGCTTTTTCTTCTTTGATCGTATGCATCATATTATACTCTAATATTTGTTTGTGGCGATTGTTAGGTCTTAATAGCAATATATTTATTTCTTGTTTAAATGTTATCCTTGATGTTTGTAATCTCGATGAACGTTTTTTTAATGGGAATGTCGACGCACTTTATCGACGTGTGTGGGGTAGCGAATTTGATTTTTTTACTATTTTTATACTCATTAGTTTAAGTTATTTTAATATACATAACATAACATAAACGTTCACGCCGAATATCCCCGAAGGGGTTGGCAAAGGTACTAATACTTCTAAACATCACGTGACTTTGTCACCTGGTGTTCAGAGTACCCACGTTTTGCATGGACAGTGTACTCACGTGATAGGGGGCAGGCCTATCGCCGTTTTGTACGAATACACTGTCACATGACTAAGTACAACTCAGCCATGTGGGTTTCCTCACGATGTTTTCCCTCACCGTTAACAACCATGATAAATTAACCACACATATGTCTTTAGAAAAGACAAATTGGTGTAGGCCCGACCCAGGATTTGAACACTAGTCGTTTGCACGATAACCGAGTGTTCTACCCACTGGACTATCACGGAATATACTGTTAGTTTTTAACCGAATTCGTTTATTACCAATTGTGTTTATTTAACATATTAAACTTACAACACTTAAACACAATTTTTGTTACTTTTTTGAGAATATAATTTCAATACTAATAAATATACTAGAAAAATATTAAGTATTAAGTTAGTTAATATATTTAGTATAATAATATTTTTACCGCACCAGCAACCTCGTTCTTCGACAAAGGCTCTACTGAGACCATTATGTTATGGCTTATAGTACGTATGCATAACTGAATTTGTATAATGATTCTTCGTTTTTAGACCCTTTTTAACGTAGTCGGTTGTTGATTTAGACTTCTCTTAGCCATTTTCTACTGTTGATGTGTCCGTGGTAGTACTCGACTGACCAATATTACCACTAACATTACCTTTTTATTTATTATTCACCACTTTATTGTCACCCTTTCGATCTCTATGTGCCCCAAACATTATTTTTTTCTATTTTTGAGAATATCATCTTTCACACCGTCCGTTCATAAATAAAATACAATATAAGTCAAAAAAAAAGTCAAAAAGTTTATTTTTCAAAATTAAGTTAACAACTAACATTTTTTGAACGTCAATTTTTTAATTTATCATTAGTCCGTTGCTTCGGAAGGTGTTCGTAAAGAGAAGAAGCAACAAAGAAACTCTTTACATTCTCATTTTTTAATTTTTTCAAAATATGGTTTGTACAATTTTGGGTCATATTTTAACTTTATAAAAGATTTGCTATGCGACAAAACCAAACGCTAGTTTGACTTAATTAAACTAAATTGTCCATCACAAAAACCAATCACATAACGTGAGAGAAGATCGTGACCAAAACCAACTTAATACCTTAGTATAAGAATAAATTTTATAAATTTAGTCAAACCCTATTTTGGGCATAAAGTAGACTGGTCATACATATAGCTAATCACATATTTACAATTTGATGCAACACCCGTAAAAGATTTTATGAAAAGTTGCATAAATAGATATAAATGCAACTGTAAGCAACAAGTATTTCTTCGAACAACATGATGTTGCTGATAATATGGCAGTTAACGTCAGTGAACTCGCATAAAAACATATGAAAGCGTCCTTTCATACGATATTTGGCTGTAATGAAAGAAATGTTTGTGTTCTTTCAGTGTAGATGAATGTGTATACAAGATCAAACTTACTGATTTAAAAAAAACACATTTACCGTACTTAAATGGTTAAAAAAGGGGTAGGTCTACAGTTCACATCGTTGAGTAAATTCTTAAAGCTCACCAAAACTTTCAAAATGCATATATTAATCAAGGTCATATAATATTGTTTGGCTTTTGATTTTAGTTATCGTTTCTAGTTATCGCATAAAATTTGCATATGCAAATTGCGAAGGTACGATTGCGTTCATTCATACACCAGTTAAAATTTATCACGAACTCAACAAGGCTCTTAATTTATAAACTAGTAAACAACCGATCTTTGCTTTAAGGTATTTTTAACCGACTTCAAAAAAAGGAGTGTTCTCAATTCGACCGGTATATTTTTTAATTTTTTTATGTTTGGTCGCCGATTACTTTGCCATTTATGAACCGATTTTGATTATTTTTTTTTTATTCGAAAGAAGATACTCCCGGATTGGCACCATGATGAGGATATCAGGGTCTGATGATGGGATCCTGGAGAAATCGAGGGGAACCCTCAAATTTTATAGGCAAATGTACCGCGTTTTACATATTTTCTGAACTTATATTGGCATTTGCTTCTGAAAATCATATTGTTATGCTGCTGAGCTGATGATAGAAGGTGTGGATCCTCAATCACTAGGTATTAGGAAACAGTTCTTTCCACATTCTATATAGATTTATACTCCTCTTCGTAGCTTTTATGAAGAGAAGTACAGGTTCACTAAACACTTCTTTTGTTATGTTATTGTTACCGAGAAAGTACCATGAGACCAGGATCTGATGATGGCATCCCAGGAAATCGAGGGGACTGTCGAAACTCACAATTATGTGACAGTGTATTTGTTCAAAACGCCGATAGGCCTGCCCTGTATAACGTGAGAACACTGCCTAATAAATCGTGGGTACTCTGAACAACAGGTGACAATGTCACGTGATATTCAGAAGTATTACAACCTCTGCTAACCCCTTCAGGGATATTCGGCGTGAGCGTTTGAGTCTTTCTTGAGATGTAGAATTGAAGACCATCGCCTTTCGAAGGATTTTAAGAACAATGTAAGGTTACATATGGTTGAGCCTATTTAATATCGTACTATAATAGAAATACCGGAAATACGAAGAACAGTAACTGTCGCTTCCTCATCCGAGAGGCATCTTTGCCAGGTCTACCCATCTCTAAAACTCGTAAAATAAAATAATTTTTAACAAAAAGAAAACCGACTTCATAGATAAACAACCGAAAATAAACAATCTAGTACTAAAAAGTACGAAATAAGTTTTTTTAATTGAATATGAGTACTGTGATTGATACCTTAGCAATTTCTTTATTCCACACGCGTCAGTTCAACCTACCTAAATATTACAATTCTCTTAAGTTAAATGTTGAGTCGGTGCCAGACAAACAAAAGTAAATTCACCCGGCTATCTATCTCTGATTATTACAATCTAAACAATCGCCTAACGTTTTAAATGATAATACGTACAAAAATCAATTTACCCTACAACTACAAGGTACCCTACATTTTACATGTATATGAAGTGCGAAATACACACTTCTTATTATCAATTATCATCGAGGCTGGCACCGGCTCATAAATTAATTTAAGAGAATTTTAAGATTTAGGTAGGTTGAACTGACGCGTGTGGAGTAAAGAAATTGCTAAGGTATCAATCACAGTACTCATATTCAATTAAAAAAACTTATTTCGTACTTTTTAGTACTAGATTGTTTATTTTCGGTTGTTTTTCTATGAAGTCGGTTTTCTTTTTGTTAAAAATTGTTTTTCAATGTATGTTTCTTTTCGAGAAAACATTTCTTGCAAAATTGAAGGAAAGAAAAGGAAACGGCGAAATCGAACAAATCGTTATATTTTTTGAAGATAAAGGTATTTTTTTTAAGATTTAACTTATTTATAATTACACAATGGATACTCTTTGGAGTAGGCGGAGACGGCAGTGTCATAAGAAAAGTGGTGATGCTTCATGATGATTGATTTATCTAACATGCGCATAAAACATAGCTCCAACAACTAAAATACGTACTCTAGTTAGCCATAGCATCAAAACCAACAATTCTTCATGTCGCATTATATCGATACTGTTTACATACCTGTAGCTATGAAAACCCAAAAAGGGGTAGCCAAAATTTCAGATTATGAAATTCCTCAGCCACTTGGATGTTGAGTGGGAAGAACATGGTGAAATAAAGGATAATGGTAATAATGGGTCGCAAGCTACAACGCCTAACAATCACTTTAAATTCCCAAACCCTGACTTGCCTCTTACGACACCCTTCGTACATTCTTAAAATGAATTACAATAATTTTCCGTGTACACGATCATTATGTCAATTCACCGTTTACGGATATCCAAAACCTGGACTTTAGGTTAAGGTACGAACTTACGTCAGCGCCGTTTAAAATATCAAGACCGATAAAAATTTATTAACTTTTATGGTTTTGTTATTCCAACATTGATTTATGCAATAAATTTAGAGGACCAGTTAATAACCATATACATACGTATACTTACTACATTATTTCCGATTGGTGTAGGCAGAGTCTATCGAACTCCACTTCGGAAATATCTCGCGATAGAGCGCCTTTTTTCAACGTCTTATAAATTGATGAATCGTGGATGCATGTATGGTAATTTGTTTAGGGTTAAACGTAACACATTACCATACATGTAACCAAGACCTCTAAAGTAAAAATAAAACATAAAAGTTTTCATCAATCACTACTCACTCCTTATGAAATTTAGTAATATTATGTATGCTTCTTCTATTAATGAAGAATTTTAAAATCGATTGAACGGTTTCGGATCCTTCTCTTTACAGACAACCAAATTACTGTGAGTGTCGGTTTGGAATAGCACTACTCCATTGCCGCCCGTTGTTGTTCGTTAGAGGTGGCCTAAGGTATTGGGGATTTTTAAGTGATTTTTGGGCGATGTGGTTGGAGCATCATCAAGAACATTTATTTTACAATCTTTTCCCAATACAATTTCTAAAAGTAAACTGAGGATTTTATTATTCTGAAGCTCTGGCTACCCCTTTTAAGGATTTATAGCCGTGAGTATGTGTATGTATTTCTGTACAACCAAATACACAAAAAAAGTTTATCTTTTAAGTTAATATGTAGATATACTTATATACTGATTTATTGTAACGTTTTATATAAGTTGAAACAGAGCTGCAAGCAGCTGTATTTATCCCTATTAATAGAAAACCACGGCGAATTACGATATAATAATAAATATTCTATTATTTAAACATATAAAGGAGGTAATGCAGAAAAATTACAATGTAAAACAATGATTATCTTAATTAAGATGAGCTTCGCATATAACACATCTATTAAGCATAATTGAAGACTTTGTTGACATGGAAGATTCTTTTACATCGTTTCCTATAATAAATTAAATGATTAAGAAGAAATATATTTGTATCGACGCATTTCTATATCAACTTCTGATGTCACGATCCAGTCACGAAGATGACCATTGCTTTGACATTCAGATTATTTTTATATTTTATTTCGTAAAAAATGGATACAAGCAAAAAATAAGTTTTTAATAATAAACCGACTAGCCCTAGACGATGAACAAAGGTTTCAAAACTACAAAAATATGGGAACAATGTATGGAAGTAAATTAGAAATAGTTTTACTAAGTAATGTTGGCTTAGAATAGCACTACCCGATTACCGCGGGTGTTCGTAAGGAGCAACTAAGGGTACTGGGGCATATCGTAAGTGATTTTTTGGCGATGGGGTTGAAGATCCATAATTCTCTGGCTACCTCTTCTCGGCATTTGTAGCCGTGAGTGATTTTCTACAAGGGATTCGTAGGCGAATGACAAAAAATTACGCAGATAACTTTGATGATACTGATTTTCCGACAGAGCCGACATTAACAGCCATACTTTGAAACCAAATCTTGAAATTGTTCAATGATTGTTCTAAAATCTTATATTTTATTTATATGTGTACTGTATAACATTAAAAATCAAGCAGTGCAACCTAATGCAACTATTTTAGATAATCTACATTTTATTTGATTTCCATATGCAACATTAGGAAAACAAAACTAAAAAGCACATTAACATAACATAATAACATAAACGTTCACGCCGTTTATCCCCGAAGGGGTTGGCAGAGGTACCAATACTTCCGAACTCACATGGCAGCGCCATCTAGTGTCCAGAGAAGGTAATAAATTAAATAAATATATAATTAATGCAATGAACAATTGGCTTAGTCAGTCCAGAAACACCCTATTTTATTAATTCATTTCGTGATCTCCCCGAGTGCAATAACTACCCTTATGATCGGCGGTACGCTATGATGGTAATGATAACAGAAATCATATCCCCGCTGGCGCCTCAGTATTCAATTAGGAACCATACATACATATACTCACGGCTATATTTCCCTAGAAGGGGTAGCCAGAGCTAAGGAATTATAAATTCCTCAGCCACTTTTGGAAGTTGTGTGGGGAAAAGATGGTAAAATAAAGGTTTTTGGTGATAGGTCTCCAACCGCATCGCCCAAAAATCCAATAAAAAGTCCCAATACCCTAAGTCGACTCTTATGACACCCGTGGGTAAAAAGGGGTAGCGACATTCTAAGCCGGCACTACACGGCATGTACTAGGAACCAGTATGCTCATAAAGCCAGTTATGAAACCTTTTTAATATTCCTTTTAAAATTACATGAAAGAAATACCTCAATTACTACTAATATTAAATTTAAATCCCTGTGATTGTACTTACCAAACCCAAGACCAATAAAGTAGTAGGATAGTGGATAACAAGGATAATATTATCGAAATAATTGTAACTTCTCTAACATGTGACAATATTCATATCAAACTGCGTTATATCCCAGCTTTAAACGAACCATCGAATTATACAAAGCTTACACAAATCTATACTGCAAAAGTTATGCATTAGTTTACTAGGTTATTACGGATCGACAGCAGATTAAATAAAAAAATAAGTCTTCCGAATAAAATAAAATGTATATGAGCAACAGGAATCCTTCATCTGTGACAATTTGTCTAACTATCATGGATATATATACAACCTACGTAATAGGGTTCCGATTTACTCATTTGGTCGCAAAATAAAACATACCGTTAGTTCTAATTAAAAAACTTAATACTAACATAAGATAAATAAGAAATAAGAGAGACATATTCTAAGAAAGTTACATGAGTTAAATTAAGCATGAAATAAACAAAAATAAAAAAATACCATCGTTAAGATATTGTTACAAAACATAGTCGTCACATTTTATATATAATACAAATAACAGATTATTTTAAATGCAATAAATTGCCCACAATTATATTTAATATAACTTAACCAGTTCATTATCCATGTTCATGCATACATCGTACTACAGCTACTAAATTATGGTGTAAACAAACATAAAGGTCATGCAATGAAATGGGCAATAGTTAACGGTGGAAGTAAATATGCTTTCTCTTAAGTTGCGGTTCGTAGATGGAGGCGAGTAGCAAGGGAGGTAGGAGCAGTCGCTCGTCGCTCGCCGCCGCCGCCGCGCCGCCCGTCGCCCGTCGCCATCATCGAGCGTGATTTATCGCCGTCCGCGCCGCCCATTACCGTGTCACAATCAATAACTGCAATCCCAACAACATATGAATCCTATTAGTATTCCTTCCTCCATACCGTTTACCCGTACAGCGCTCACCGCAAATATTCCCGACGATCATTAGCAAACCGTGGGCTCAGCAATTATGTTCAGTCATTAGACTAAATCAGTCAAATTAGATGCAACGGTACGCCAATTGACATCGCTCACTCATATTCGTGTCGAACATGTTTGCTCTTCGCGCGGTCACTCATCTTTTACGGTTTTTATTGAGCAAAAAATTATTCAAATATGATATTGGCACAAGGTTGGAGACGGCGACGGGTGTCAAACAAAGTTGGCAGGTAACACAGTTGTTGCGGTACTTGGCACGATCCGTTCGCCTCCGCCGTTTCCTGGACTTCACCACAGCGCATACAATTCAATTTGTTTGTGTAAACAAAGGTCTAGTTTTACGAACAGCAATTATCGTCGCACACATATTCCTGAATTGAACAGAAATAGCGGAGAGGCGATCGAGAAGGCGCTTATCGCCGCGGCCGCTCAACTAACAACTTTGTGTAAAACCAGATGCAACCGAACATGTGTGCTGATTGAGTTCGCCGAGGGTCCATGAACTGGAAGTATCCTAAGTAGTAAGTAGGCACGTTAGAGAACTTGTTAGACTTCCTTATGTTTTGACGTTGTAACAACACGCAAGCGCTGTTAAGAGTTGCTTAAAATTGCTAACAAGAATTCCTTACTTACACCTCGCGAGCCGCGACTATTTACTTAGAAGTTGTCGGCGAAGTTCGTGGGGCCGGGATGCAAGTGTGTGTGTGTGTGTGTGTGTGTGTGTTTGTGTGCAGGTAGTAGTAGGCAGGTCAAGTGAGTGGAAAGCTGGCGACCGGAACTCGTGTTTGTCTTAACGCAATACCTGTCAATAGCCGCCCTCAAGTTCATTAGCATCCCGCTTCGGCGCATCGATACCTCTGTCCCACTAAATTACCAACCCGATACATTATGTCACCCCATGCAACTTTAATCGAACTTAAAACATTTTTCATGTTTTAATTATATGCAAAATATTTACAACAATAACGCAGGCTAAGTCAGCTAAGAACAGTTTAATATTTGTTCAAACAATAACATCCCCCGCCCTTTAAAAGTCAAAAAAAGTCAAAAAGTTTATTAGTAGTTTTTACTTTATAAAAGATTTTCTATGCGTCAAAACCAAACGCTAGTTTGACATAATAAAAATAAATTGTCCATCACAAAAAACCAATCACATAACGTGAGAAGAAAAATCCTCACCAGACAATTATTCCTGGGAATAACGAGGGAAGATTTATAGCTTTACAGACACGGACACTACTTAAAAAAAGTGTAAAAGAAACAAAGGATAGAATAATTTCGCGCTGGAAGCCATTGACACGGTAGCTCAATTGGCAGAGCGACGGGGGCGTATACCCGAGGTCGCGGGTTCGATTCCCGCATGTGTCGAAATTTTTCTTTCCTTTATTTATTCTTCATTTATTAGTAATAATCCTCACATGAGGTTTTCATGAACAAAAACATTCAAATTATTAAGCTTCTATATTGAAGTTATATTTTCTTCAAAATTAATTTTGTTTCGTGTCTTTTTAAAACTGAATATCGATATAATTAGTTTCATATCTGTGATCTACTCAAACTACCAAACACTTGCAAAAGACATAAACGCGCGCATCACTCAGATATACAAAAATAGAGTACGTTTTGTTTAAATAACTACAATATAACGTCCGTTTTTTATTGTAAATAAGTTTTTTTTATAAATGAACTTATTTAAAACACAAAAATAATGTTACGATTATCTATAATTAATCATAATTTTATCGTATTTAGACTTAAATATTTAATTGATTAACAAATTAAAGTTTAAATGTTATAAATACATATGTGGAAGAGAATATAAAACTTTTTACAAATGAAACGATTTCGATTACGATCCTTAACGTCTAAATCGAAAAGTATCCATAAAAACACAAAAAGAACTGTTTACATGACAATGTCCTTAAAATCTTGACCTTAAAAAGCAACTTTGGTGACCTTCAGAGAAAATATTATTTGTTTGATAACCGGTGACCGGTAAAAGTGGTGATTGGATTAATTTAAGTTCATTATTGGAACGTGTGCTTTTATACATTTATTTATTTAGATAATTTTGTGTGTAACATTACTTCATTTTCATCAATGAGTTTACTAGATTGCTACACTGACTGTAGCAGTACTATGGATACATACATATACCTACGGCTACAAACTCGGAGGACTCACTTGGACCAAATAGCGAGTATGCTCAAAAGACAGGCGAGTATGAGAAGATTGATGGATGTGAACGGAGTTAGAGAGGTTTGTCAGGATCGTACAAAGTGACGATCGATAGTCTCTGCTTACCCCAATGGAAACGAATGGCGAGAGTATAATAATAATAAAAATAAATACTCTTTATTGCACATCAAAAAACAAATTATTTACAAAAATAATAAAAACAGTTCAGAAAAGAAAAACTTTTGAGAGTAATATTCGTAAATTAGTCATTCGGTATTTGTATGTATGTATAAGTTTCAGAAGCCTGAAAATTTTTAGAAGTTGAGTTGGAGGATAGGATGGTAAAATAAAGAATGGTTGGAGGTGGTTCATCAGCCAAATCGCCCAACAATCACTTAATTAGCTCCTATTTTCCTTGTAAGACGAACCAGAGAAGTAAAAGTTTAGTGCTATTCACAACCAACAATACTCATTATTGAATGCATTAGTAAAGACGCCATAATTTTCTAAACAACCACAGCCTATTTATTTTTTATAAAATGTTCTAAAATAATAGTAAAGCATGGTCACTTTAGTTTTATAACAGTGATATTGGAAAACCAAAGACCATTTACAGCCTCCACAGCCATCGTGTTAGCTCAATTTGTGAGTTATAGTTAAACACAACGGTTCCCAATATGTTGTAACAAATAGAAAGACAAAGGGCATTACACCTGCTCGCAAACAGACAAACAAATAGAGCATGTTCCGAGACGTGTCCACCGCCACCGCCGCTGACTGCCATCTCACTTCACCCTTTTTTTGAAACACACATATTTATTGACAAAAGAAACTTATCAAATCTTTGAAGATGGCAAACCTTTGTATACTAAAGATAAGTAGTGTAAACGCATTATAGGTAGGCCTGATAAAAGGTGGACAGACGACTTGGGGAAAATAGCAGGGGCTGATCAGGACCGGTCGTTGCGAATATATTTTGGGAGACCTATGTCTATCTGTGGACGACTTTTGTTGATGATGATGATGAATTATTGATATTGTGTTGCTTGGAAATAAAACAGTCCTCAAGAGAACAATATATTTGCTTTAATTTTTGTTGGTGTTTGTTGTAAAAAATATTTGTATCTTTTTCATAATCTTAAATACACCATGGCACTTTCAAGTTCGGATTGTTAGCGCATGACATGACAGTTCCATAAAAATATACTTTTTTGAAACTAGAACCTTTAAGTGCCTCCGTAAAGCGCTCGGCTTCAAATCCGGAGGTCTCGGCCAACTTAATTAGTATAGTACTAGCACAACTACCCTTTATTTGACGTTACGTGACCATCCACTCCAGAACCTTTAAGCCCAATAGCCATCGGTACCGCGAGCAATTTTCTCTCACATTGCTACTTAAGTTTCGCATTTGGCTTATATTAGTTATACTGCACTGGTAACAAAAAATAAGTATATCAAATTAGCGCAGCTGTAAATGTCCGAGTATGTTGTCTATCTTAGATGAATGCTAGTCTTGCTATAGTAATGCTAAGCTTATTGAAAGATTTTGTATGTGATATTTTTAATTAAACTGTCAATAATAATTGATATTGTATCCATTAATGTCGATGATAGCAAAATACTTATGTTATTAATGTTCCCAGAAGCAGTATTCGATTAGCAATAAGTAGAAAATTTCTGTACGAAATAAAAGAGATAGTACGAGAAAACTTTTGTTGCACATTTAATAAAGCGTACTTTAATAAAAACTCACATTGTAATCAAATATAGATTTTGTAGTTAAAATCTTTTTTTTAGCAAATTATATTAAACGTATATTGAATCATAACGATTATAAGGATTTAATTCAATGACTCCTCTAGCAAAGTGAAGTATTGTAACCGTGAGAAGACACCGACTAGATGTTTTGCGAATGACGTATACATAATGAAAATATACGATTACATCATTCGTTTTGAATTATGAATGGCAAATTATTAATTATAATAAAAGATGTACTGAAGGAGTTCCCAATAAGCCCGAATTCTTATGATTGATATAATGTTTAAAGTATTGTGGTTAAGTCACGATCACGTAAAATAAGCACCTCCTCTTTGGCCCACCTCACAATGCGTAGCTCGCTTCCTAATCATCAATTAGTACTGACTAATTGATGTAATATTTAAAATACGTATAAGCGAATTTCCCCTAAGAATCAAATATTGATTAGAACAAATAAAAACACATTGGAACAAAACCTATTTGAAATTACTAATAATGAAATATTCGATAATGGCTTCCGCAAACAATATATTATTTGATATGCGCTATTCCGACAACAATCCCGTCTACACAAAGCTAACACTCGAACAAAGCGTACTCATATAGAAAAAACGCAGAACTCAAATATTTGTATTTGCATAAAGAACTTTGTGAATTTATCACCTTTCATTTAGCAAAGGAAGCATATTTAACTGAAAGCATGAGTCAATGATGTTAGTCACACTAGCGACGAAGTGTTAATAAGTTAGATCAAGAACTATGTGAATCTTTCACGCCGAGTAAGATCATTCGCTAATGGAACTGTTTTCAAAACTGTTATATCTAACGGCGACCAATTATTATCTGTCGATCTTAATTTTTGGGCAGATACAGATAAGTTAGGTCGGCCGGCGGAGCGCGGCGAGGGCTTTACCCGCTTAGGATTGCTCGCTTAATCCAGCGTGATAACATTTCGGTAATTAGCTATATCCTGTTGGTGGAGCGCTTCAAAGCTGTCGGTGTCGGTGGTCGGAGAGCAGCCGCGCGGTTGCTGCCTGGATATGAGCAATAATTACTATTATTTTTGCGAGCGGAGCGCAGTGAGACGGCCGCGGCGAGCGGTCATTGCTCGGACCCCAACATTTTAGAAGGTCGTCGCACGGCCTTCTTAGGCCGCACACTTTGATTATCAGTGATTAACTGGGCCGTACACCCTGTTTTTATTTCAATACGCTTAACAGTTAGAGTACTCTCACATGTCATAGATGTAGGTTATGTATCTGTGTCGACGAGAGCTCGGTACAACTTAAGGCAGCTTTAAATTTTGAAAATATGTTTATAGTTATATTTATACCAACAACAACATACATTTCTTATCCCAGTTAACTTAAAGGTCGGAAAAAAATTTTAAGCTTTAGTTTATCTTCAGTCAAATACAGATATAACTCCAATTAGTTTCAAGGTTAAAAAAGCTGCGATTTCGACGAAAAGCTTCTTAATGTTATGTAGAATTTACCTTTTACTCTTTTGTACAGGTTTTACCATGTAATGGGTATAGTGAATAATATGGTTTTTGCTTTATAACAAACAAACTCAACTCATTACATACATAAATAAACTCAAGCCTTTAAATCCTAAAATAGGGGTAGCCAGAGCTAGAGAGAAAAAAAACACAGACACTTTTAGGAAAAATATTGTAAAATTAAGGTATAAACTCAGTAGTAGAAGCCTTAATATAGGCTATATAATCAACAATGCTACATTTCTGTGTTTATAATAAATTACTTACTAGGATTTAAACTTTATCTATGGAATGGCAATAACGTTTTTATGGAATTTAGTAGAGGTAACGTGCCATCACATTCATGAATAATTCCGCGTAATCTTTATAAGAAAAGTAACCAATTAAATAGGCCCGACTGAGAGCTTCTTTTGCAATCAACTTTAACATAAGGTATCCTTAAACACACAAAAAATATCCAGCTGCTCATGTGAAAAGTATTTGTTATACTTTCATTAAAGTACATCTGTTATTCGAAGCGCATACACATTTCGGAGCAATGTCTATCGCAGCAGGTTTTTTCGTGTTTTCCGTCGCCGCTCTGGTATTCCCTGGCTAACTCTCTCTTTTGAGATTCCAATATACTAAATGCAGACGCCATTAAAATAATATATCCTAAAGCGTCTACTCTTGTCATATTTTATTTTGCAGCTCACACCTCCGACCTCTATTCATCAGAGTCAGAGCACTCGATTCCTTACAAGATATATTACGCTTCATTTGTCCAAATGGCAGATGCAAAAGAAAGGTCTGACTTTTACCTACGAACGGCGAACACAAATGAAAAGTTACATATGTACCTTTTTAAGAGTAATCGCAGGGTTTTTTTCACCCAGCTTCCCAGTTTTACGAAAGAGGTAACTTGAATAATGCGTTGAAAATATGTTACAATGGTCAAACTATACGAGGGGCATGCCAATAGAAGTTAGATACTCTTTTCTCATTTATATTGACACTGGCAAGCTATACACCATCTTATTGGCTGGTTTTTTATTGACATATTTGAATATAGAACAAAATTCTTTTATTTATTTTTTATTTGAATGAGCATCACATTTCAATGGAGCTCAGTCGACATGATTTTCGCGCTATGATTTATTATGACTTTAAAAAAGGTTTAAAGCCACAAGAATGTTTTGAACTTTTGGCTTCTACTTTTGGCGAGTCTATTTGTTCCCGAGCAACAGTATTCAATTGGTTTGCTGAATTTAAAAGAGGACGGGGATGTCTCAAAGATGAAGTGAAGACAGGGCGGCCGCCAACCGCGGTCACGCAAGAAAACGTTCGTGCAATAAATAAAGAATAAATAAAGGAAAGAAAAATTTCGACACAGGCGGTGATCCCCATCATAATCCCCACATGAGGTTTTCATGAACAAAAAGATTTAAAATAACGTTCGTGCAGTCGAAAAACTTATTCGCGAAAACCGACGAATTACATATGTAGAGCTAGAGCGAGAACTAGGAATTGGATCAGCAGCAATGCAAACCATAATTCACGACCACCTTTCTATCCGTAAACGTTGTTCGAGATGGGTGCCGCACAAACTTACCGATGAGCAGAATGACCGTCTTGGGTGGATTGGTGCCTATTCATGATAGATAAATTCAACGGAGGCGAGAAAAAAAACGTATATAGTATACTGACTGGTGACGAAACATGGATATATAACTATGATCCCGAATCAAAGCGACAGTCGACTGAATGGTGCTTTGAAGACGAGCCAACTCCAACGAAATGTCACCGTGCACGAAGCACACAGAAACAAATGATCGCCTCGTTTTTCTGCAAAACGGGTCATATTGCTACTTTTGTGCTTGAGAATGAAAGAATGGTGAACTCTGAATGGTATGTGACAGTTTGTGCTCCAACAGTAATATCAGCTTGGGGTGACAAGCGACCGAAATCAGGAATCCGGCACCTTCTCTGGCACCACGACAATGCGGCGCCGCACACGTCTGCCAGAACACTAGACTTTTTCAACTCGAAAAATGTGTCAATTCTCCCTCAACCGCCATTTTCCCCTGAACTAGCGCCTTGTGATTTTTACTTTTTTCCAAAAATCAAAGAAAAACTAAAGGGGAAGAGGTTTGAAAGCAAAGAAGATGCGCTGGTTGCCTATAATTTCGAGATTTCTGAGGTATCTAGAGAAGAGTGGTCACAGGTATTTTCCAATTGGTTCAGACGTATGGAAAAGTGTATACGTGCTCAGGGTGAATACTTTGAAAAGATCGATACTTGTAATAAAGAATAAATTTTCATATATTTTGAGTGTCTAGTTTCTTTTGGCATGCCCCTCGTATTGAACCAAGCATCGACGACTAGTTGGTAGGTGACTAGCTTCTGGGTCCGGAGGTCGAGGGTTCGAATCCCGCTGAGGGCATAATTTATCTAATAAATAAAAATGATTGTTTCTCTTAATGATATATGTATTACATATTGTCGATTTAGTATCCCTCTATCTCCAGAAGTCATCAATTTGTACTTATTTAGGAGCTCACTTAATCTGTGTACTCTGTCCGTTAATATTTTAATTTATCTATCGTTATTAAATACAATATTCAAATAGCGTCGCAATTCTTAACCTTTAGTTTTGTGTCATTAAGGCTGCTATGATTTTTTTGGTTTTCACACATAATTAGCAATTACGATACACGATAACAGATGATATAAGTTTATGACTTTAAGAAATAGGTAAATAGAAACATTGACACACATTAAAGTTGTTTATTTTTTAATAAAGGTAAACACTATTAAATTTGTTTTGAAAATAGTTACGATGGGATCTCAAACATCTCTTTTTTTATTAAATATTATAATTACTAATGATAAAAAGTAGAAAATCAAATATGAAATGGATTATAACAATAGACTTTAACACGACTCTCTTTTTGTGTTGTGTAAAAATTGCTATGTCTTATGAATACATTAAAGTAGTCTGTATGTAATTGTAACATCAATGAGTTCATTTGTAATAAATTTGTTTAATGAATGCATCTGATAAGGAAATACACGTTTAGCGTAAATACACTACGCCATGTGAGGTCATCGGAGTCTCTAGTTTATCCTGGTTCGGTTTAGATGAAAATTAACGAAAATATATTTTAGAACTTTTATCTTTATAAATCAAACAACTGTTGATTTTCGTATATTTAATCGCGTGTTATTACATAGTTTTTTAAAACTCGAAAATCCGAAAATATTCGAAAATAAATAGTTTTTTTAATTGTAATGTGCAATCGTGAATCTTGGTATTCCAAATATATTTATGTTATAAAAAATACGGGTAAATGATAATTGCCTAAATTATACGTTAACAATTGAAAGTTAGTTTAGAAGTACCTATTCCTCATAATGTTATTAATATTATAAGACATAAGCATACGTATCATCCAATTAAATGAGATTCAGAATATTTTACATATATTAATTATATTGCAGTAAGTAATAATATAGGCCAAAAATTATTAAAGACATAGCAAGCACAATGCCCCTTCATATACAGAACTTAGTTTGCATAATTATAATTATACACAACTATACAGGGTGGCGCATTCAAATCGGTCAGTATGGGAAAGTCTGAAACTATAAAACATACGAAGATTTGTTCTTAGGAACCATGTCACCGATTTTAATAAAAAGAAAAACTGCATTCATACATTTAAAAAAAAAACTGTACCCAGCTCGGGAATCGAACCCGGTTGTTTTGAAAAAATAAACTTACACTTTTTCTATTTGGATATCGATTGTGTAGGTCTTAAGCTGTAAATGTCTGCATAAAACATGATGTCTAAAATGAATAAAAGCATTGTTTTGACATACTTTTATTTCTCAAAGTAGGTGTCCGAAGTGAACTCCATTTTTTTCAATACAATTTTCAACACGTTTAGGTAACGATCTTACTATTGCATTTTGTATCTTCATGTGGTGAATTTGTGTTAAAATTGACTCAATGGCTGCTTTTAGGTCTTCAACGGTGTCATAGCTTGTTTTGTAAACTTCATCCTTAACGTAACCCCATAAAAAATAGTCTAGAGACGTTTAATCGAGCGACTGTGTATCTACAATATCTACATACTTACTTTAAGTGGGCTTTCCAATTGATTGTTAGTGTTTAATTACTGTAGATAACAAAACTTCCTTAAATGTTTAATTTAATGCAAACCACATGATACGGTGCATGTATGTAATAACTTATTATTAATAAGTTGAGAGGTACAAACAGTCATAGAGACAATTTTACATGCCTGAACTTCTTGAATATTGTAACGGTGGTCACTTCGAACACCTACTTTGAGAAATTAAAGTATGTCAAAACAATGCATTTTATTCATTTTAGACATCATGTTTTATGGAGACATTTACAGCTTTAGACCTACACAATCGATATCAAATTAGAAAAAGCGTAAGTTTATTTTTTCAAAATAACCGGGTTCGATTCCCAAGCTGGGTACAGTTTTTTTTCAAATGTATGAATGCAGTTTTTCTTTTTATCAAAATCGGTGACATGGTTCCTAAGAACAAATCATCGTATGTCTTATAGTTTCAGACTTTCCCATACTGACCGATTTGAATGAGCCACCCTGTATAACAATGATTCTAAAAAGATTTAAAAGTGTTTGAAGATAATGTGGACTAACGATTCCATTTATCAAAGTATTATCTAATCACATTTCTTTGTTCCCACCTGCAACAGGCTGGCGATACTAAACATGACGAGATTGCTCACCAAGTATCTATCTCCGACGAAGCCAGTGCGGTCACAACATTATTATAATGACTCTTTCCAGCGAATACTTTTGTGAGAACGTCAGTAATACCGTGAATCACGTCACACGCGATTATCAAGCCCTTTGTGGACGGCTGCCAGCGACCGCTCCACCGCGCTCACAATACCTCATTTCATCCTACTTACTTCACTCACACAAAGAGGCGCAGTCCAATAAAAATGTTTTATTGATAAGGATAGGAGGCTTGGCAAGCGATCCATATGATTGGGCTCGCAAAATGGTATAAACGACTTTCAATTACTGTGACACAGAGCCACGAGCGAAGGTCGTAGGTGAGCATCGCAACGGAGCTTTGACCTGTTCCATTATTTCACCATCCCTGACGATGCTAATACAAGCTAAATCTCAATGCGCTTCTATTAAATTTATATTCAAACTCTAAATTTAAAGCCATTTTTCACCGAATCCAAACTGTTGAAATAAAAATAACCTCGTTAAGCTTATATTATACTCGTATAAAGTATATGGTAAGTAAGTATATTGTTAACATTTCACGTCGATGACTCAATTATGTGTAATATACCATTTCATACATGATCAGTTGACAGATACATTGCATTAATATGTTATTTAGCGGGTAATTGCACATACATATTAACTTAATAATGCTGTACATTTTAACTTGCTGCCAAGGAATTCTTAACTTTTAATTGCTATATTTATACATCTTTATTATTTAAGCGTAATAATATTACAGACACACACGATTAAAATCTTCTCCAATAAATACTATTTGCACAACTTTCATGATTTACTTTTGATGAATTGTGATTGTAGCTAGGGCTATGTAATGCGGCGTATAATAGCATTAATGATTGTTTCCGCGGGTTTTTTATATTAATTCCGTTTAGTACAATTTCACGCAAAGTACATTTTTAGATTTATAAACTGTACAAGTATCTAAGCCCATATGCGTTTTGGCTACATTGAACAACTAACATTCTAAATGTTAAAATTAAGGTTTGCATTTTCTTCATTATAGAACAATAAAAAATATTTTTACAAACCTGCCGGTTAAGACAAGGACAGAGTTGAGATTACTGTCATTTTCATTCTATCGAGATTTCATTCACTGTGTTTTATTTTATGAACAGACCACCAACTGTTTTCCTATTGAAGAAAATATAATTTTCTAAGTTACACAAAACATCCACAATTTTAAAATAGGTGCGCTCTTCGGCGGATTTCCTAAACAGTTATAAAAAAGCAGCACAAAGCAAGTTTTTCCACACATTTAGTTTTTGTTGTATCATAAAAACTGTAAGACATTTAAGCGCCAACCTTGGTAATTTGGTATAATTATAATGCAAATTCTATAACATTATAGCAAAAACTAACGGCCTTGGTAGCTAAGTGGTGAGAACACCGCCTCCACTGGCTTAGTTACCGGTTCTATTCCTGTGTCCATATATTTGTATATCTAGTAACTAATGTATTTATTTAATTTTTCTACTTATCAATTTTCTAGCTGTGTAGTTTCAGCCTTGAATAACACTAACCCATTTCCACCTGTTGTTGATCGTAAGAGGTAAAGGAGCTTTTCAATTATTTTTGGGGTATGCGGTTGGACACCCATCACTAACAACCTTAATTATCAAATCTTTTCCTTACTCAAATTCCAAAAGCGGCTGAGGAATTTCCTTTTCCGAAGCTCTGGTTACCGCTTTTAGGGATTTATAGACGTGAGTATAGAGTTGTATAGAGTCGATAAAAATAGTATGAACCCACTTCATCCTGCGGATATCGAAATAGATAACTTTGGGTATTGGAGCTTTCAAAGTATTTGCGGGAGATTGTAGCTTTAGAATTGTTTCCCCACTCATCTCCCAAAAGTAGCTGTGGAATTTCCAATTCGGAAGTTCTGTCTTCCCCTTTTTGGGATTTATAGCCATAAGTATAAGTTAGTTTAGAGAAGTTACGTCAAGCTATAAATAAAAAATGCTCAAGGCAATTTTTTTACTACACTTTTACTACTACACTACTATTATCGTTTTAGTAACTAAATTGTAGCCCCTGGTTTTTTATTCTTTCTTCAAATAATTAAAGGCAACTAATGAAGGCAATGTACTACTGTATGCGAGGAATTGCAGCTCAGCAGGTAGCTGCATCAGGCCATGGTCACAAAAAACACAAAAAAATATCTATAAAACAAAGTCGTTTTAGTTACAACACTCATAATTCAAGAATGGCTCAACCAATTTTATATATTTGTGTTTTATGTATTCATCTCTGCTTCAAAATGGCGTTAAAAATATGAAAATACCGAAAAAGTATAAAAAAAACATCATTCATAAACACAATGAAACGTTAACAACTAAAGAGTTCATAACAACAGCTTAAAATTGTACATATCGTACCAGGAGACTAGAAACAATCGAAATATAATGTGACACAGTGTGTTTCCCGTCCAGTCACATGAATGTAAATACTTAGTTTTAGGCGGTACCAAGATCTCAAATCAATGATTATAACGATTATTATCACAGGCCATAAAGCGCTTATTATTATTAATTAATAATAATTATTATATACATATACAGGGTGGCTCATTCAAATCGGTCAGTATGGGAAAGTCTGAAACTATAAGACATACGAAGATTTGTTCTTAGGAACCATGTCACCGATTTTGATAAAAAGAAAAACTGCATTCATACATTTGAAAAAAAAGCTGTACCCAGCTCGGGAATCGAACCCGGTTGTTTTGAAAAAATAAACTTACACTTTTTCTATTTTGATATCGATTGTGTAGGTCTTAAGCTGTAAATGTCTCCATAAAACATGATGTCTAAAATGAATAAAATGCATTGTTTTGACATACTTTAATTTCTTAAAGTAGGTGTTCGAAGTGACCACCATTTTTTTCAATACAATTTTCAACACGTTTAGGTAACGATCTTACTATTGCATTTTGTATCTTCATGTGGTGAATTTGCGTTAAAATTTATTCAACTCAACTTAATGCAAATCACATGAGACGGTGCATGTATGTAATAACTTATATTTAATAAGTTGAGAGGTACAAACAGTCATAGAGACAATTTTACATGCCTGAACTTCTTGATTATTGTAGCGGTGGTCACTTCGAACACCTACTTTGAGAAATTAAAGTATGTCAAAACAATGCATTTTATTCATTTTAGACATCATGTTTTATGGAGACATTTACAGCTTAAGACCTACACAATCGATATACAAATAGAAAAAGTGTAAGTTTATTTTTTCAAAACAACCAGGTTCGATTCCCGAGCTGGGTACAGCTTTTTTTTCAAATGTATGAATGCAGTTTTTCTTTTTATCAAAATCGGTGACATGGTTCCTAAGAACAAATCTTCGTATGTCTTATAGTTTCAGACTTTCCCATACTGACCGATTTGAATGAGCCACCCTGTATATATATATATATATATGATTATTATTAATAATAATAAGTTCCTGATCAACAATTCTAACGCATCCTGCAACTATCAAGAATTAAAAAATTGCTAAAGAAATACATACATAGATACATATACTCATGGCTATAAATCCCTAGAAGGGGTAGCCAGACCTCAAGAATTTGCAATTCCTTAGCCACTTTTGTAAGTTGGGCTATAACAGATAGAAAAATAAAGGTTGTTGATGATGGGTCTCCAACTGTTTCATCAAAAAGTTATTAAAAAAGCCCACATACCCTAAATCGCCCCCTACAGACACACCCGGGAAAGAAATGTAGTAGCGCTTTTTTAAGCCGACACTATACAACTTTAGTACTATTTTTGTAATTTGTTTTTAAAAAAAAGTATGTTTATGATTATTAATGAAGTGATTATTGTGATTAGTGCCGTGTAGTGTCGGCTTAGAATAACACTACCCCAATTCTACCCGGTGATCATAAGAGGCGACTAAGGGAATAGGGGCTTTTTAAGTGAATTTTTGGTGATGCGGTTTGAGACCCGCCATCAAAAACATTAATTATTACAATCTTTTCCCCAATCAACTTCCAAAAGTGGCTGAGGAATTTCTCATCCCAAAGCTCTGGCTACACCGTTAAGGGATTTATAGCCGTGAGTATATATATGTATGTATGTATGATTATTGTGAATGTTCTTACTCCTCGTATCTGTCAAGCCTTTGAAAAAAAAAGTTACATTATTAAGATGAACGTTTAAATAAATAAAATCAGCTTCCCTCATCGACTAGTCAGCCACCACCAGCCAAGAAACCGACAATTGAGTATAGAAGATGTCGATATCATTACTTATTATAATGAAAATATGTTTGACTAATATGCCAACTAATAACGAATACTCAGATTATTTTCTGCAATAGCTTGTTATGATAAATCACGAAGCATCTCATAAATCCTTGCTTGAAGGTAAATGGCACATCGAAATACCTCTTAACTGTTATTATGTACTTATCCACTTTACATCCAATGCGTAGATAAGTATTCTGATTAGGTAATCAAATGAATCAATAAAAGGTTTCTTATTTATTCACGATTGTTTAAACTGATCGATCGATTAGTTAAACAATGTTGCATTTTCATATTCTCAACTCAAATCAAACATTCAAGCTGTATATCTCCGAAGGGGTTGGCAGAGGTACTAATACTTCTGAACATCACGAGGCATTGTCACCTGCTTTTCAGACTACCTACGTTTTGCTTGGACAGTGTAATCCCATGATAGGGGACAGCCTATCGCCGTTTTGTGCGACTACATTGCCATATGACTAAGTACAACTCAGCCATATCGGTTTCCTCACGTTGTTTTTCCTCACCGTTAACAACCATGATAAATTAACTACACATATATGTCTTTAGAAACGACATATTGGATGAGACCCAACCCGAGATTTGAACCCTCATCGTTTGTACGATAAGCGGTGTTCTACCCACTGAGCTATCACGGTTGTTTCACATATAATAATGATAATGACGAACACGGGTTTCAAACTTATACAGCCATACAGGTATATACAAATATAAATACGTGTTAGGATATTTTAATAAAATAAATATGTGATTAATAACTTTGTTATATAAAACTTTTCTTATCAATGCTGAAAATGAGGTTCAGAAAAACGGTGTTTTATTCAGTTACATACTGGGACTGTAAACCTTTCTTTCAGCGTTTGAAACTCTCAAAAGTGGCTAATAGCTTCACAGAATACAGTCGTAACATAATTTATTTGAGGAAAAACCAAAAGCTAACAATTATTTAGAAATGCTGTATGACACTACACAATGAAATGGCTTAATATATCACTGACACATTTCTTTATATATTATTCTTTGCTGTGTAGTGTCGGCTTAGAATAGCACTACCCCAATTATCCCGGTGGTACGTAAGAGGCGACTAACGGTATTGGGGCTTTTAAGGGATTTTCGGGCGATGCGGATCACCAAAAAGCTTTATTTTACCATCTTTTCCCCACTTACTTTCCAAAAGTGGCTGAGGAATTTCTAATTCCTTACTCTCTGGCTACCCCATCTAGGGATTTATAGCCGTGAGTATATTTATCTATGTATGTATTTCTTTATATATGAGTCATGTTGAGGCGATTAAAGTGATCGTTGAGCGATGTGGCCGGAGAGCCACAACCTTTCATCCTTAATTAATTGTGGCTTAGCAATTTTTAATTCTGAATACCTAGTAACCCCTTCATTGAATTCATAGCCGTGAGTATAAGTAGAGGTATAATTATTTCGATGTATAGTTAAAACACTTCATTTAAAACTAACTAGTAACAAAAGTTAGTTCATCAGAAATTTACATAGCTAAGCCAACAAGAAGCAAACTGATTAATTATGAAACCGGTAAGACCATAAAACTAAATTCACAATAAAAATTAATTGAATACATAATTGAAACAATCTAATCATACAAAATTGCAGTGTCACGTATTAACAGTAAGATCAACAGAAAAAGTCAATACCTAGACCCCAATGTGCGCTCGAGGTCGAACTGTCATAGCTAGCCGCTGGATTCGTGTTAAAGTGTGAATTTTAGTTTATACGTGACGAGTTTTGGGGGCTATTACGCAAAACGTCTGTACAACAAGGAAGTATCCTTGAACTCTCGACACTACAAACAAATATTAGAATCACATTATAAAACACTCACGATTTAAGTAAATTAACAGACTATTAAAACATTAACAAGTATGTAAAATTGTCGGTACGCCTTGTGTCGAGGTTTGCCAAACAAACGAGCCGCTAATAAAGCATGAATATGTCTTGTAATCGTACAAATATCACATTGACTTACGATTACTTCACAACTTTTTACATTAGCTTCATACAAACACTCGATATGGGACACCTTCAAAGAGCTGTCGTTAAGCCATAAACAAACTCCGAGCGGCTATATGTGTTACTTTTCTAAGTATAAAATAAAAACCTGCGACATTTTGCATTGCTAGTCTATTTATTTTTAGAATAAACATATGATTTATTCGTCACGCTCTGCTATAAATAGAACCAAATAGCTCATTTGAAATGTCGTAGTAAGTTGGAATTACTACGCCGCGCCGGTCGCCAGCGAGCAGCTGATGGCTACGAAAGGTCGTAGCTTGCATTATATTATCTGTGGCGTACGTATCAATTAAATCTATCATGTCTAGTTATTTTATAGTGTTAATTGTGGATTTACTTAAGAAAATTACTTAAAAAAAACTTTTTTCTTAGCACTACTTATATTGATATTTTTACACTCATTGGTTGCTAAGAAACTCGAACTGATTATTTTAAGTCTGTGTCTTGATGATAACTGAGTTATGATTGAATTAATACAGTTAAATATGGGAGGGAATTTAATTGAACTTTTTAATAAACTTTACTCAAACATAAAAACAACTCTAAAATGAACTTTATATATGAAACATACGTTTACCAAAATAAAGATACGCATACGCTTCAATCGGCAACACATCAGATGGATTGCTGTTCTATATAACAATGATTAAAACAGATTAATGTTAGGTTTTACAGGTCTATCTTGGGTACTTGGCTGATTATCGGTGAATATCCTTTATCCGCATATATATCTATATATTATAAGTATTCATTGTTTTCCTTTCTAAAACTAACATTTACTAGCCGTCATTGGAAAAACCTCTAGCTCGGACCAAACTGTGAGCGAATAAGCCCGAAAAAAACTACTACATATTTATATTCATATAATCGCGGTTCAGAAATATGAATTACATACTCGTAAACTCACTCGTACGACACCAAAGCTCTCTAAGCCGACACGGTTTATCTAGAATCAAGAGATATCAATAACACTAAAGATTATTTTGTACAAGTTTTTTAGAAAACCTTCACGATCACGGGTTTTCTTTGTCAGTGGTGTTTAAAGTACCCATACCCATATTCTGCTTGGACGGTGTATTCACTTGATCCAGGGCAGATATATCGTAATATACGAATCTAATACCACACACTCTATTGCAACTCACCATTTTCTCGCAAATTTTCTCTCATCGTTTACAATGAAGGTAAATTAATAACAAATGCTCCTTAACCCTAGAGTGGGCGCGCTATGAGCATTTTGCCGCCCGCGCTAAAAAAACGTTAATAATTCGCAAAATATTTGAACGTTAGGCTTGCGCTTCTAAGTAGCTGCCGCCACTTTCGTTCGCAACGCTAGCCGAAAGGCAAGACGCTATCAGTGCGCGGGGGACCCCTTGAGGAGAAGGTAGTTACCACCGCGTGTCACCAGGCGGCAAATTGCTCATCGCGCGCCCACTCAAGTAAGTAAAAATTGTGTCATGTATTTTTTGCGAAGTTGAAATGTAGTCTTTATTTTATGGTGCATTCATTGTGAAAACTACAAAACGTTTTTAATTTCAGGATTAAAAAGTAGCAAGTGGTAATAGGTACCAAAAACAATAACAAAATGGACGCTCAAATAGTGTCTTGGTGTCTTGCTCAAATATCCTAATTTTCTGAACACCAAAGATCGGTCAAAACCATCTTCAATGTTTGGATTTGGCGAGAAGAAAGTTTTGCTGTCTTATGTTCCAAACAAAAAGCAAAAAAAAATAGTATTACTATTATCAACTTTGCATGAGGATGATAAAATCTATGGGCCCGCTGCAAAGCCTGAAATTATAACATTTTATAATGGAACCAAAGGTGGTGTTGACGTCGTAGACCAAATGAAGGAAGAATATTCTGTTGGGAGAATGACTCGTGCAGATAGCCAATGAGGTTGTTTTTCTCAATAATGAATATTGCCGGTATAAACAGCCAAATTATTTACAAAGCCAATACTGAACACTTGATGTTACGCCGACAGTATTTGAAAGAAATTGCCATGGTCCTAGTCAAGCAATATATGATCACAATATCTTCTATAGACACATTAAATATTCCTTCAAGGAACCAATTTGCTCGCTTTGTACCAGCAGATCAAGCATCATCTTCAAAGAAGGAGGGCAAATGCAGTATATGTACAACAAAGAAAAATAGGCGTACAAAAAAAGGTTGTTGCAGATGCCCAAAGTTACTGTGCAATGAACATTGTACATACCTTTGTGAAGACTGTTTGCATAAAACATATCCTGTAGATGTAGAAAACATAAAATTTTGTAATTTTTTACCAGTTTTTTTCAGTACCAATGAGTATTATATAGGATAAGTTAAAAAAGACAATTAAAATATTAAGTTTTCTAATATCTTGTGTAAACCAAAGATTTTAACAGAGTTTAATAAATATTATGTTGATTTTTCATTACTTGTTTGTGTATTACTTAAATCCCGAGAAAATAAATTAATTCAACTGCTGTATTTCTACTTAAAATGTTAAAAGAAAAGGGGCGGCAAAATGCTCCCCATGCGCCCACTGACGTTACGCAGAAAGACGCGCCCACTCTAGGGTTAACAAAATACACATTAACGCAGATCCGACTCGAGATTTTAAGTCACGTGTTCTGATTTAGTCCGATGGGCTTCTAAGATCCTTTCCGATGATCTATTAAGGTTGGTAAATATAAATCATAGTCACTGTTAAATTACACACCACAAACAACCACAGACGAAATTCTGTAATAATTTGTAATAATGTGGCCGTATCGTAGCCGATCATTCAAGTTGACAATTGTGAAGGCGATAGAAAGTTTTCTTTCTTTTAATTTAAATAAAGTTATAAGTTACTCCATTAAAAACATCAAAAGTTAGCTAAATCAAAACCACAATATTATTATGATGATAATAACTACAGCGTCAGACACTCACAATGAAAAGTACATAGAACCACTCTACGCTTTTAGCTGTTGATGAAATTAAGATGGGACCTCTAATTGGATACATTCAAAAGTGGAGTAGGTAAGTACATTCACTAAATATTCCACAACGTCCATAGAAAAAGGTCGAGCTCTGTGAATGATTGATAGATGGGCGCAGAGCCAGTGAAAGCATTTCGAGTGAGTGCACGTATCTAGCGCCTATCGTAGCGGTATTTAACCTTCTCATGCTAAGAAAAAACTCGACTAAAACACGCGTTTCAATTTTTCTTGTAGATTGCACAATACAAATTTGTTAACGGGAACCGGGCTTCTCGACTCGCCTTTTTTGTTTGTGTACGAGCACGGCAAGTACAAATTGATAATGTTGGTAATTTGGCGCCGCGAGTGCCGTTGTTCAGCTCGCTAATGAGTTTATAATGGGCGCAATAATGCGCTCGGATGATATACTTTTACAAGCGATCCCGGACTCCCAGCCGTGGTGCAGTTTCACTGAAACAGATCTACTTACATACATCTTCCTATTTCAATATTTCGATGTATCCTACATAATTTCTAACATACAAGATAATGACTTTTCTTTGTTGTGTATTTACAAGTTGTACATGTGAGAGATAGTGAATGGGTCTTCTTTCCATGCACTGTTTAACAACACCCTTTTTCCAATAATGGCAATCATTACATAATCGAGAACTAATAAATCGCTTCTATGTGTTCAAAGATAGCTTCAAAATTATTGATCCTTCGGTCTGGCAATTTATAACATAAAAAGAAGTTGGTTAAGCGATATTCTAAAGTTAATTTTTCAAAATGATGTAGGTATGTGTTTGGCCAGCATTGATTAGTTGGCAGTTGGGCTAACAAACAAATGATTGCGGTCAGTCCAGTTCACGTGCTCCGCCGGGAAGTGTCCATTACCGAGACCACAGCAAATTGGAGTAACGGGACTACTCACGAAATTTTACTTCATTATCTCATTCCTGGTGCTCGCATTATGATTTTTGTTTATGAAAACGTCGAAACCCTGGTGATAAATATATTTTAATATTGGTCATATTTCATCGTAAGCTCTTCAAATAACGTTTTAGACTGTTTATCTTCTACTCCCGGAAATTATTAGGTTAGTATAAAATATTGCTGAAAAAGATATTCCAGTAGATGGTTTTTGGTTGATTAAAAAGGTTCCAAATAAACGAGGTGTATGAATGAAGTGTACATTTGCACTCCCCATTGTCGTCATCACCCTGTAAGCCCTGAATCATCAACAGCTTGTTGGGCCTCCTGCATAGATTTTCACTGCTAGTTTTATATTACTTGTATTTCTTTAGCCGCGATTCTGCAGATTTGTGTGCTTGTTATTAATTACGTTTATATTAGTCAAACTTGTATGTATGTAAATAAATAAATAATAAATATATAAGGACATATGACACAGATCAAGTTAGCCCCAAAGTAAGTACAACTAAATGACTTGTGGTATGGGATGCTAACTCAAAGATATATTTAATATAATATAATACACATATAAATAACATCCAAGACTAAGAAACACCATTTATGCTCATCACATTAATGTTGCCCTCAGCGGGGATCGAACCCGCCACCCGGACCCAGAAGCTCACCTAACCACTCCGCCACGGCTGTCGTCGTATAGACTAAATAAAAATAAAAACTGAAAAACACGATTTTCTGCTTCAAAGCCGTGTTTTTCAGTTTTTCTAAACAATATTTATTTATAAGTGCTTTTTACTCGCCGCTTTTTAGCTATAGCATAACAAATTCAAATGATATCTGCGTCAGAAACAACACTTACTTATTCAATGCTTAGTGTTCATTTTATTTTGAAGTGTCAAAGTACAAATTTGTAAAATATTAAAGTGAAGATACGCATACGGAAATAAACATCACAAGTTAAATCTGCACCTCTAAATTCGCACATGAGCTTACAACTACATTGAATACTAAGGCAATCAGGTACCTAAACAAACTACTCAATATTTAAGTTGATAAAAATTAATCAAGTACACATGTACATTGCAGATAAATAATAGTTTAATCAGTGTAACATTTATTTTTTTAAATAAACACGAACATATTACACAGATTAAAATAGCCTCTACCCCAACATGAACTAATGGCCTGAGTATGTGTATTATTAAAAAAATGTGACTAAAAATTAAATTTTAAGGCATTAAATTCCAACTGCGTAAGCAAAAAAAATTTATATAACTAAATATTTACATCAGAAAATGAGTTGAAACGTATTTACAATGAAACAGCAGCATAGTTAAATACGTTTAATATTCCTTGCGAGTTTTCATTCCATTATCATTCTTAAAATACAGAAATCTATAAGATGATCTCATCGACACTTCCGTGTTATTTGTCGATAAACTTAATCTAAACCTCATCCTCTCGTCATCGAAATGTTGAATTGGTAAAAAATAATGTTGTAATGGATGACGCCTTCGTCGGTCAATTATCTTAAAGAATAAAAAACGTAGTTTTCTAATAACTGAGATCCTGGAGTCTAAACCGGATGTAGTTGCGGTCAATCACACTGACACCGCGCCAAGAAAATGTACGCAGAAAATCTTTACAATAATTGCCAAGTATAATACGAACGCACTGGGTGAGTTGTACGCACCGCACCGGGGCGTGCGTTTGGTGACAAAAGTAAGAGTAAAATCGGTGGGTTCGGATAAATTGAATAACAACTGAAAGTGAAAATGAGGTAATCGTAGTCGACAAGTTTAAAATGTTGATAACCAAGGTTATTAATGGATTATCGGGTTTATAATGTTCGTGGAAAACGGTCGCGCGTGATGTGCGCCGCCACCGCCGCCGCCGCCCCCCCGCCGCCGCCGGTGACGCCATACCACCTCATCTTCCTTATAATCTGACTCATTCTTTTTGATTCGTGACCCGATGCGCGGATTTTGTTTACTGGTCCTCCTAACTCGCCTTCAAAATGACTAGCATTAATCACGCTTTAGCAATGAATTTACTAAGAAGATACCAATTCAGATATTACCTTCTTAGAGTATAAATAATTTTTAAAAATGGATTTCCGAAAAATATGACTTGTTTTTCAATTACAATTAATATTTAATATAATCTCAATATCTCTTTAAAAATCATAATGATTAATATCAAAACAAAAAAACAAAAACTATGCTGTTGGTGTGGGTTTTGTCAAAAATAAAGACATTAAAGCTTTTCTAATTTATACGAGCAAATTTTGATGGTACAACTCGACCTAAATATTTCAAATGCTTGCCTCAAAATGAACAATGCTAGTTATTCAAAAAGGCACAAATTGATCTATCAATTATTATTGGTCGATTCTAATCAACCGTAATTAAGAGGCTATTCGAGTAGGAGGTTGCGGTGGTCCGACTATCAGATCGTGTTGGCTAACGGCACCATACTAATTCCTCCTATAGAGCCTGCACAATTGTTTTTAAGTGTGAAGTGCTATGTAAACTTTTCCTATATTTCTAACCCAACCACGAAAATCACCATTATCTAGCCTACATTATTTATTTCAACTTTGTCATAGCTCGATAATCCAAAACTATGAAACAAATATTAATTTCTTACTGTATACCTTGCCAATCTGGACCTACATGGCTGAGTTATACTTAGTTATGCGATAGTTTATTGGCAACAAACAGCAACAGGCCTGTCCCAATCACTTGAATGCACTGTCCAAGCAAAACGTGGGTACTCTGAACAATGAGAGATTAAAATATCCCTTGGTTTTAGTAGTATTAGGTACCTCTACCATCGCTTTGGAGATTTACAGCATGAAATTTGAGTTCTTACTACATGGTCAAAATATTGTAGTTGGTAGTAAATATTGGAGAAACTTTTTGTGAATTTTTTTGTTTAATAAAATAATTCAGCCCGCTTACAACTAGAATTTAATAACAACTTTTTTCTTCTTATTCAGTTTTTTTCGGAAGCAATTGAGATACATTGCAAGCGATATAATGAATAGTTAACATGACCGCAGCCATCGAATGCACATCCGGTTAATGTAATACCATGTCTGCGTGACGTCATATAAAAAATGTAAAATGATGTGATAGGAGCAATTACTGCAGTGTAGTCACTAATAATACATGCACATGAACTCATACCTGTAAAGGTTATTTATGTTATTAATATTATAAAATAGTGCTTCTGTAGAACGCCTAGTGGCTGTTGTGAGCGTGGACTATGTATTGAGCGGAGAGCGTGAGTGCATGCGTGTGAACAGCGCTCGTCCCGCCCATCACATACTAGGCTACAAGTGCCGTAACTTTACATTGAGCTTTTTTGCCAATGCTACCATGACTTGCGTATGCGTAAGTAGGCATACAAAATATATAGCCAAAATGCAAGTTATGAAACATTTAACAACACACGATTTCAGAAGTCCAATCTAAGAGCATTGTACTTGAGGTTCACAATTTAGATTTTTGTAATGCCGAAAATCTGCTTGTTTATAATATTGTCCACCTTTTCAATATAAAGCTTATTTTATCGCAATATGATGATGATAGTTTTGGTTAAAGATTTCAATATTCGGAATGTGTTTTATAAGTTATAAGGGCACTTTTGCGTCGGGTGCGATTCGGGGTGGACTATTCGACCAAGCTTTTCTTAGCTGTAAGTTTTGATTTTATTCGTTATGTATGACACATAAAAATATGTACCAATGGAAAAAACAAACATAACTATTGTTTTATAAGTTTGGTATATGGTAATTACTTATTTTCACTCAATATGAATAAAACGTCTGATGTTCGGCTAGATATCTAAACAGTTAGCCGGTCGCCTGTGAACTAGCAGCAAGTTTATTACTTTAGAAGTCTAGATTCACATAGGTAAGTAAAGTGCGTAGTCTGAGGGTAACGGTAAGGCAGGCGCCGCTCGCCCGCCGCGGTTTTGCAGCTCTGCACACAAATTAGTGGCTTGCGTTCAAGGCCGCCTACAAGCTATCCACTGGGGCCGTGTACAGGCTATAACAATGACACAACCTGCGTACAGCACTGTTCCTTAATCTACCATCACTCTAGAACCTCTCAGTACACATACAATGTAGTCTGACTGACAATTTTAAACCAAGTAATATTACTAACATATTACCAAAACTTTCGTACGATGTGCAATTATTTATTACTGATACCCTATAGCTGAACATCGTCGGAAAAATGTGCGCATAATGAATTACCGTACAGTTGATAATAATAGGTCGCATAGTTCGCAAATCATTGCAAATTGATATGTACTGTGTAGCGATGCTCACTGTAAGTTATGATGGGAATAAACAAAGATTTACAGTTAGTATAGCCAAGATTGTAAACTAAAGCCTCTGGCAATAACACTCATACTTTTGGTCACCTATTTCACAGTGCTCTCGGTGCCCCTGTCATCGCGCCGTGTGACCGAGTTATCTGACAAAAAATATCAATCAAAATTGTAGAACGAGTCCGGCGATCGCCGCGGGCTCTCGTTTAATAGATCATTGAGAAGGAAAACATCTTTGAAGACAAGATCTTACGGTGTCGGTTTTCGGCTGGCACGCAAATGTGGAGTGGTTTGATAGATGTGGGTTTGTGTTACGAGCCGAGTGCTCACGTTAGTTTCGGCGCTCGGCGGCTGCCCGGCGCGCCGCCCCCGCCGCCCCCCGCCGCCGCTGCATTTCTCCGCAATCACGAGCGTGTTGACCCACTAACTTGATAAAATGTGATACACTGCCAGTTAACCCCATCATATTAATCCGAACTAACTTCATAATCCAGTTATAAATACTAGACCGTTTTGGATTAAATTATTGTTCTAAACTTGCAATAAATAAGTTCTCGTAACTAATTACTCTTGTTGAAATATACAAGTTAATGTGACTTAATTAAAAAGTGGATTTATGAGGTAGATTACAGCATTCACATTACTTAAATTACGAAAGCAGATAGCGTGCAAAGTGTAAGTTCAGTGACTCTTCCTTCCCTTCGGAACTGGCGAGTCGCGATTGCACTCGCGTAATCCATGGCAACCTGTTTTGTGTCGTAGTCGGCTCTATCATTTTAGTTACCGAAAGAGTTAGAAATATGGGGGTATAGTACTTATATATGAATGACTAGTAAATGGAAGAGTGTTGGTTATATAACATAAGATGGTGAGTTGGGTTGCATGGAGTGCGAGCGTGGCGGCGCGGCGGCGGTGTCGCGGCCGTGAGGGGTCATTGGCAAGGCGGCTGCGATGCCACTCAGGTTCAAGGGTACCTTCGGCGGGCTTACATGCTTGCCTTCACCTACCTGCTCAATTTATTTTTATGTTTTTACTAAAAATAAAAAAGTATTGAAGACGTCACGTGGTTGTAATTACTTTATTTTTACCTCTAAACCAAAATAATATTGTTAATTCGATGCTGTGAACAAGATTATTACTTTTTTATTAATATAACAAAAAATAAGTTTTTATGCCGTTTAAAAATGATGATAATTATTATATAGCACACTTTTGTAGTCAAAAATTAAAATGCATCTAGTGTTAATCCCATTTTGTGTGTATCTGATCCCACTGTCAAAAAGTTATCAGGTCTCATGTAAAGCCGATCTTCGAACTTTACAAGGTCTATCTTCACAAACTCTACACATTAATAAAAAAAAGGCGTAAGGTGATAAATTAATTAATTGTTTATTCCTTTTCCGGTATACAATACTTCCTTTTAGTAACAAAAGGCATAGCTACTTAAATCTTTCAACCAACGTTTTTATACATTTTAACTGAGAATAATTCCTTAAGTATGATCAGCACTAAGATACCCGGTTCGTCTTATCCCGTTTTAGGATCCTCGTTAGGTCTTAGCCGATTCAAATGTTAAAATAAGTCCAGTTCAATTTAAGAATATGGCACAAATTTTGAACTATACACTACAGTCAAATTAAGATCAGAAGAAGTGTATAGTCTCAGTCTAGACCAATCTATTCTAACATAAAATATACAAACTAACCCCTTGAAAAAAATATTTATATCTTCCAACAAAGTAGATTCCTAAAAAAGTCCACTGATTAAATAAAAACGTTCAAATGTTACGTTCAAAGTAAAAAGTCAACTAGTCAAGGTAATAAAATAAAAATACTTCAATTCTTAGTAAACTATACAGCGGCATGTAAGCCCAGTCGTGCAGGCTATGTTGTCATTAGCGTTTTCTCACGTCTATGAGAGCCAATGCATTAGCTAATTTGTCATCACAACTGATGTTGTTGGGGTGCTGCCTGACTAGTATTAAGTAGCTAGATTCAATTTCGAACTAATACACTATTCTCAACAATGACTTTTAACGTATTAGGTACAGTTTTACTAGATAATGTCAGAGAATTCAAAGTGTTTTGATAGTCATCGGATCACACTAAATACCAATTTTTCTGATGATAACACACCTTCTTTACTTCAGTTTATTTTTCGTAGCCTCTGATAGATTACTTTGACCGTGTACTTGAAGTGAAGACAAAGGAATAGATATGATCGATCACACATACACAGGGAAAATATTTACATTTTATTTGAAAAAAAATTGCGAATTCTTATAGATTAGCCTTGACACTGTAGGTGTATAAAGAAAATAATCCATCATAACCGGTGAACCCAAGTTTCACAGACACAAATTACGCAACACCAGACACGTCAACTTTTGAGTAGTTACCTTTTTTACCTGTGCAATTATATTTTTACATGCTTAGGGACTAAAAGGACACTTTTTTATTTAGGAAAGTGTTATATTTTAGGAATATATTACTACCAAAATGTTTGTATAAAGAGCCTTTTAAAGCCACCATAAAAGCTTCGTGAATAAAATTACATATTTAGTGTAAACGTGCTTCTACATACATATACTCACGGCTGTAAATCCCATGAAGGGGTAGCCAAGGCTAGGGAATTAGAAATCACTTAATAAATATTTCGCATATTTGCTACCAAATTTGAGAATAACAGGTATAATCTTAAAATGAATAAGATAATTACAATCAATGGCACATCTATTGGTAAACACATTACGCAAACTTATTTCGGCACTTGACTTATATTTAATTCTTAATTATTTTACCATCACTTGATATAGATAATAACTATATGCTTTTTTAAGTTAGGATATACTTAGTTAGATTTAAAAATCTTAAATAATACTAAACAAGCCGATTTAAGCAATGCAATTTGGTTGACTATGTTGTTGGACATCTGTCTAACATTACTATGGATGTTTGACCTTACCATCCAAGGGTTGTCTGGAAGAATTGGCTTTTGGTAGTAGGATTTGCCAATTGTACTTTTGTTTTTGTACATACATATACTCACGGCTGTAAATCCCTAGAAGGGGTAGCCAGAGCTAAGGAATTTGAAATTCCTCAGCTACTTTTGGAAATGTGAGTGGGGAAAAGATGGTAAAAATAAAGGTTGTTGAGGATGGGTCTCCAACCGCATCGCCCAAAATCCCTTAAAAGCCCCAATACCATTAGTCGTCTCTTACGTACTCCCATCGGTAGAAACGGGGTAGTGCTATTCTAAGCCGACACTACACGGCGAAGCTTTGTTATTAAGCTTTATTTTTGTAAAACAGTATTTTGAATATTTCTATTTTGCAATAAAGAGTTATCTTTGTTCTATTACAATCCATAAAATAAAATGTCTCAACATGTATTAGCGTCGAGGTGTACGGTGTATTTACCGAGCAATGCCTCGCTCGCAAGCAGCTTATATAAAAATAGAACCTCCAGGTTTCAAGCGGCGGCTGTAGAATGTGACCGAGTTCGCACCACCCTTTGTGTGTAAACACTTCATGGGCTATCACTATCCTGTTTTATTATTACACAGTAATATTTCTACGTAATCCAGAGGCTTCTGCTATTCTTTGCAATATTTACTTATAATTACTACAGATATTACTATTAATTATTTCACACTCATATACCCGAGGTGATGGTAGAAATTCTACTTTTAAGCAGTGTCTTTTTTTCTTTAATATGTTTTTTTTTTGTAAATGTGGTTCGTATAGTATTTTTGTTTTAGAATAAAAAAGGGCCTGATAAGCCTTGAGTGCCAGTGCATTATGCTTTCCTAATACGTACGCCTATGTGTGCTAGTGAATATTTGGTGCGTGAGATGAAACATCAGAGCAGAGTGATTACAGTAGATTACAGGAGGCCAACTTCCAAATGTGGCTGGGGAGGCTATAGCTCTAAAGCTCTGGCTACCCCTTTTTGGGATTTATGGCCGTGAGTATTAGACTACAGGCCCACGCTCAAAAATTGATGGGTCATTTGAACCACCAGGTGACCTATCTAGAACGATATAAGAGCATGAAATAATAAGATTCAGCACTATGCCGTCACTTGTAAGCCGTCCAACTGAGTGCAGGTGAGAATTCGAAAGTGCAGGTAGAGTGAGTACATTTTGGTCACATATTTTTGTACGGCATTCTTATCATCGATAGATCCAATAAAAATAATAAGAAAACGCGCAGTGCCGTAAAAAATGATGTTGTGGTGGGTTTAATGCTCTTATATCGTTCTAGATAGGTCACCTGGTGGTTCAAATGACCCATCAATTTTACAGCTTGGGCCTGTAGTCTATATATGTATGTACAGGAGGTGGGGCGTAAGGCTATGCTAGCTAAGCTAGGTCAAAACTATCCCCATAATAAGTTGGTTGATTTAATCAGATGGCTGAAACATTTATATTTGTAAACGCTCACACCATAACGTTTTGTTGAGTATAAATTATAGATATTATCGAATCACTCGGTATCACAATGGGCCATTCCTTAATCAATTAAAGAAACGATTATATTATTTGATTTATTTAGTCGTGACTCAATTTGTGATGATTAATTCTGACCAATAATTAATCGTTATTATTAAAAAAACATTGTGATTTACAACTCATAATAATACTCAGGTACATACAACATATAGAAAATACGATGCTTTAACCATTACGTGCAAATATATTTTTTTACAAAAAAAATAAAAAATTGTTTTATGTTCTTTACTTGCCATCAGTGATTTCCTTTTCCATTTTTTATAGGTTTAGTTGTTACACTTAAACAAGAGATGTGAATCTCAAGTATTCAGTGAATTAGCTCTATTATATTTATTGAGATTTAGAATCTATTTTGCCAGTGCTCGCGTTATTTGCAAAGTATTTTTGATTAAAGTTATAATAGTAAGGTTACTATTAGAATATAATACCAAAATATCAATTTATCTAGGTATCGCTTTTAGCGATAAGACCGCCAATTGTACCTCACTGTAAACTGTTTGATTATATTATTATTTTCGTAATTTTGTGTTTGATGTGCAATAAAGAGTTATTCTATTCTATTCTATATTATACGTAGCTAGAACTTCACTTTTTTAGTAGTTTAAAAACCATCTTTTATAAAGCGAATTTTTTTAATAAAAATAACATAAAATTGCTGTTTAGGTTTAGCGAATAGACGTCTTCTTTGAAAATATTATATAATTTTAATAAAACAAATTGATATTTGATGCCCTTGAGACAGAGCAAATCAAACAATTCGAAGTGCAATAAACAAAATTAGTTATAAGAATTCCTGGTTTTTCACAAATCACGACGAGCCATTACAACCGATGACATCACATCCGATTGCGATCAAATAACATTACAAGGTAATCAATATTTGTATGTTCAATCGAGCATTGATTTCACTTTTTGATATGTTTATATTAATTGAAGGAAAGGTATAATAAGAGGTATTCCTTGGTGAAGGAGGTGGCGCTGGCCGCGTGAGGGTCCTCACGACACGACGGACGCAATCGTGTCATAGGAGACCTTCTTATGGACCTCAAGCTAAACCTCATATTTCATTAATAACTGAGGAAAATGCTTACCATTTAGTTTAATAAAATTAAATGCTTACTAATTAATCTTATCCTTTTGTTGTGGCGCTGATTAAATTTCGTATATTTTTTATTGTAAGTTACTTCGAACGAGTAATTTCCGTATTCATCAATGATATAATTTAACAATTGCACCGCATCGAATCTATAATGCAATTAGGTTTTTCATAGATATATTAGGTATCGGTTTATTGTGATTTACAGTGGTAAGTTAACTGGAATATAAATTCTCTTGCTAATCTATTCAGCACTTATTCTAAATTGTACAATCGCGCTATTTATTTCCTTTAAATAAATAAATATACGTACATATTATACACAGATCAAGTTAGCCCCAAACTAAGTAGAACTTGTATTATGGGATACTAACTCAACGATATATTCAATATTTAATAATACACATATAAATTAAGATCCAAGACTAAGAAACAATCATTTATGCTCATCACATAAATGTTGCTCGCAGCGAGGATCGAACCTGCAGCCTCCGGACCGAGAAGCTAGTCACCTATCCACTAGCCACGGCATCGCCATTGAGGGTATACACAGATTACTCCTCTCAATTCTACATCTGATTTCAGACTCCCTAAAAACATTTCCTTCTACAGAATATGTACTTTAATAAATACCTTTGTCATAATAATGATTGATAATCTAGCTTTATGTTTGATATTTAAATAAAAACATCCGTATCGTTTCAACAAGTAACATCCTATATTGTAAGATGGCTCACGGGGTCACGATCCCCGCGACTTCCGACTACATGCTACGTAACTATTTTATTTTAACTATTACCTCATTCATTCATTCGTTATCAACACTGTATAACTAACGTAAGTTTATGGCCAACTATTATTCCAGAATTATACACAATAACACATACATATTTATATATACATACTCACGGCCATAAATCCCGAAAAGGGCTAACCAGAGCTTCAGAGCTAGAAACGCCTCAGCCATATTTGGAAGTTGATAGAGGGCCAAGATGGTAGAACTAAAGTAGTGATGGTGATGGGTCTCCAACCGCATCGCCCTAAAAACACTTAAAAAGACCAATGCCCAATACCCTTAGTCGCCTTTTACGACACCCGTGGGTAGTAAGGGGTAGTGACATTTTAAGCCGGCACTACACGGCTCTAATAATATGGGATTGCTTTACCAACGTATGCATACACATACAGCATATGAAATTTGGTGTTTTAGGGGTCTATGGACATTTTTGCCATAACATAGCTACTTGATGGTGACAAATCGCCTAAAAGTATGATATTAAGGGATTTCAAGTTTAAACGTACGACGAATGTAAAAAAAATAATGACGTCAACCATCGAAGCAAAAAATAAAATTTATCAGCGAAAGATTTATTATATGTTAAGTATTATTTGAACCGTTCTCTTCAATATTATTGTTACTAGGGAGTGCAATCTCGGTATTGCAAGATCTCGAAATACCGAGATCTCGCACTTATTTTGCAAGATCAATCTTGCACCCAAAATCATACGAGATCTGGCAAGATTTGCAAGATTAGGCAACGTGTTCCTTGTCTATTCTGGAGCGGTCGCTTATGAAACTAGGTAGGCTTATACAACCACTTCAGTAACTTTGAAATGCTCATAGCCTCCAGTTAGTCATTAAAAACTGTCAAGCTTTTCCGTAAATTACTCACAAAGAATAATGTTTTGCAAAAGTACATAACTAATGACTTTCACGATTACACATTATAATTAAGACAATTATCGACTTTCGAATATTTAATCGCGTTTTATGACATGATTTTTTAAAGCCCGACATTTCGAAAACTTTTCAGTTATCATGGTCACGGGAAGACATGGGTAAAAACCATGTAATAAAACGCGATTAAATATCCGAAAGTCGATAGTAGTTTTAACATAACTAATGAGTTTGGCAAAAACATGCAGTTAGTACTCGACTGCAAAACTCCGAGACCAGTCTCGCTGATATGATCTCAATATTTAACAAATTGAAGACGTGCTTTGGTTTACTTAGAGCCTAAATCAATGTTCCAACCTATCAAATTGGCAGTTGAAGTATTGTGTCGTTATATCTACCGCTGAAACTATTTTGCGCTTCATGGTAGGAAAGTTGGAAAATCTCACAACATGATTAGCGCTAAAAAGCTGGCTGATCCTATGAAGACTCGCATCGTGAGCGGGGAACCATTATGACTGCAGTTTTATTTTATTGAACGATTCGGCCCAATATTATAAGGATTTTAGGTCGCTCATTAACATTATGATGACACTTTCAGTTTGCCACCAAAATCTTTAGTAATAATAATAATTTAAAAAGCTGATTGAACGATTATGCCGGCAGCAGCAAAAAAATCCGTTCACATCAATTAAACGTTTTGTTTCAATAATTCACTCATGGAATAAAGTTTATTCATTTTTAGTAAAATATTTGTCATTATAAAACAAAACTTAGTATGTTTGCGAGATCTCGCAAAATACCGAGATCTTGCAAGATTAGACGTCCGCAATCTTGCAAATACCGAGATTGAGATTTTGCTGCAAGATTGCACACCCTAATTGTTACCATTTCGTATTGATATTTTGTATTGCATTCTTTGAGACGTAGAAACAAGTTTAAATTTCTGCAAATAAGAAAACAGGAATCAGGCATCTGTTACATTGCATTCCGAAAACGGTCACTGAACTGCTATTAATTATTATATAATTAACGCAGATATGTTAACCTGAATTTTATAACACGTGCAACTATAATACACTTCCTCGCGATACCGTTAACGCTATATATCTTGATAATTAAAATATTCAATATTCATGGCACTATAATATTAGTTCTGCCATTTAATTACATCACTCACAACAGAAAGTAATCAAAAGATAATTCTCTTTATATTGAATCGACTTCAGGTATTAGGACCGTTCTTGAAGCCAATTGGTCGACAAAAAATGATTATTTCTGAAAGTTTTGGGCTTTACACAAAGGAAAAGGCAATTCAAGTAATATTGATGCGGGTCCCACTGATTGCTCGGATCAATTTATCGCGATTATGCTCGTGTGCCAAATATTTTACCGTTTATTTCCTGGACACTCATTTTGTTTTGTTGCAATGCGCAATACCACATTAAATAAATTGTTTTTTTTATAAAATAACTTTGTTCATGTTTTTACTGAGAGGATATATATACTTTTATTACATTAACTAAGGTAGTTTTTTACCAATTCGCAACGGTGCAATCATTTTAAGGTAGTTACTAACATATACATAAAAAAACGTCAACAGTGTCTTAATATTATATACACATACACTTCAAAGATCTTGATAGCTCAGTGGGAACACCACCGCTTCTCATGCAGGAGACTTTAGTTGTAATCTTGAGTCGAGCCAACACTATCGTTACTTTTCTTTTATCATATGTGCGGTCAACTTATTAAGAATGTTTACGGGGAGTGAAAATATTGTTAACGAGCCAACTAACAAAGTAAACAAACTGTGCAAACGAAAGGTGACATGAATCGACACATGATGTTCAGAAGTATTAGTATCACCCATTCCTTCGGATATTTACGGCGTAAATGACGAGTTGTCAAGTTTTATCTTAACCTTAGAATCTATAGAACTTTTCCAATTGAATTATTAGCAGAATATTCCCAACATTTAATTACTGCATATTTTGTTCGTCTTATTGACAGTGTGACCATTTGTGGCAGATTTCTGCCATTTTGGCAGATTTGGACCCAAAATTTAAGCTGTGGCATATTATGCTGACGATTTCAAAATGTGGCAGATTTTGGCAGATATCAAAGGTTTTAATAAAATCATGCTAATTTTAAATAAAATTGCATGAAATTGAACAACAAATAATTTAAGTAAGGTAATTAGAAAATATTTACTAGTAAATTAATTCCAAATCCGGCAACCTTTGTTTCTGTTCCTACGTTTTTGTTGATACCCAGCCCAGATTACACGGGGATTTCCCGCTTGATCTGTTGATACATAGATATTGTCATTTTATTATGGGCTTTAAGTGATAACTCATAGGGTTCAAATGGTTATATTATAACATAAACATAAACGTTCACGCCGTTTTATCCCCGAAGGGGTTGGCAGAGGTACCATCTAGTTTCCAGAGAAGGTACCCACGTTTTGCCTAGACAGTGTACTCACGTGATAATGGCAGGCCTATCGCCGTTTTGTACGAATACACTGTCACATGACTAAGTACAACTCAGCCATGTGGGTTTCCTCACGATGTTTTCCCTCACCGTTAGCAACCATGATAAATTAACCACACATATGACTTTAGAAAAGACAAATTGGTGTAGGCCCGTCCCAGGATTGGAACTCACGCCCTTCTGTTTTTCGGGCGGGTGTTCTTACCCACTGGACTATCATGTCGCTTTAACCTTTCGTTATAACCGTTCTCAATTATCTTGATATTGTTTTTACTTTATTTCATTCTCTTATGGAGCTTAGCGCGTTTGTAAAGTGCAGTTCTGGAATATAGGAACACGAAGACTCCTTTAAACCAAGCAAAGAAATCCTAAAAAGTATGTCGGTAAAATCCATGTACAAAGAAAATGAAGACGATAATTTTGAAGCAAATGTTGATTAGGTGTATGGTTTTCATGTAAGGTTAAAGTAGTCAATAAGTATATAAAAATACGTTGTTTTGTATATTTATTTGTATGTCGGCATATTTTTGGCATTTTGTAACGTCGAGGGTGGCAGATTCTGGCAGATTTTTGGGTCCGTGTGTGGCAGATTAGCTATTTTTGAGATGGTCACACTGCTTATTGACTATTTTAATAAAATTTATTTCACTTGCAGTAAGTAACATTTCTATGACTACGGTGTTTACCGATAACTACTAACAGCATAACTTCGTACATTCTTTACTAGCAAATCGTATGTCGCATAAAGGTAACATAACAATGCAAATTAATATTAGTAGTATCAGCAAATATACTTGCATATGCGTTTCGTCAATAGTCAAATTGAATATAATACAATAGTCTGGTATAATTAATACACATTACGTTAAAAAAATATTATCTAACAACATTATTAAAAATGTATTAATAATGCCACATTAATTGTGACAAAGTGTTTATGCAAAAAATGTGCAAGCAAGGTGCTCCCGTTTGGGCTGCATCTATATTGAAAAACCACAAAAAGTGCCATCCATGCGGAACTCTAAATCGGAATCCCATTCATACATTCGCGCCACGCCCACTCACCTTTTATTAATAAAAACCTATTCTTATATTCCTAACGGTCTTTTATAATAGTCTAATACAATTGCGTGGGCTATTTGAATTACAAAATTCTAATGATTATGTCTTCAAAAAAACATATTTCAATAATTAAAATACTTCGTTTTCAATTAAGTGCCGCAAGACTTCGCATTAATAAAGTACTACCTTTTATCATATATGTTCGTTAATGAGTCTACTAACTGACAAAAACATGTCAATTGAAATCATTTTATATAACGTAGTGACTGTAAACTCTATGTTTAGTATATAATTTTAATTATAAGTATAATAATGAATGTAGATGAAGCGGCATAGGTTTGCCAGAGGATTGTACAAAGTGGCGATCGATAGTCACTACCTAATCCTAATGGGAGCTAGTGGTGTGTTTTGTATATATGTATGTTTTATAATATATTGATTAGAGATAAAGTTGGAAATTAAAAGATACCACTAAATAGTCCTCACTTTTTATTAATAAGTTCGGATAGCAGGTATCGATGTGTTTCCTGCCATTAAAAGTTCGTAGCGGATTTGATTTATTCAAAATTGGGAGAACGTTTTAGCGAACGATTTACGACCGATGAAATAAAAGAAACTGTTAGATTAAAAATAAATCAATGGTCTGTTAAAAATAATTAAAATCGAACTGTTGATAAATATCTCGATTACCGTTTCTAATTTATTATCAAGCAGACTAGTACCTCCGTCTGCAATCAAATTTTGCAGTCAAACTTCTACTCGTATGATATTACTCGTATTTCGTTCATGATTTAACATTTCAAAAATATCTAAATAAGATGGAAAAAAGGACAAGTTTCATGGTTTCATTTCTCATACCAAAATTTTGAATTTTGTGTCAATTTTGAATCTGGTCTTCATCTCACAGCCTACATAATAATGTTTTATTTAAGTTTGTACGAGATTTTGTATGACGTACAAATTGCGTGATCAGATTAGATTAGATTGCTCACAATACATACATACATACATATACTCACGGCTATAAGTCCCTAGAAGGGGTAGCCAGAGCTAAGGAATTAGAAATTCCTCAGCCCCTTTTAAAAGTTGTATGGGGAAAAGATGGTAAAACAAAGGTTTTTGGTGATGGGTCTCCAACCGCATCGCCCAAAAATCCCTTAAAAGCCCCAATACCGTTAGTCGCCTCTTACGTACACCCACCGGAAGAAATGGGGTAGTGCTATTCTAAGCCGGCACTACACGGCCAATCATTACTCACAAACACTCATTGCTCACAATGTATCCACTATTGAGAGTTGGGAGTTTAGAACCAACATTGGTTGTATTTAAAATAGTTTATTCGTTTTTCATTTGTGTTTCTAAATTAAGAACTTGAAATTAAGTTGGGAAATGACATGCGATTTCCTGATTTATATCCCTATAGTCATATGGTGTGAAAACCATGTCATATAACTTCAATATTAAACAGTAATATTAGATAATTGATCTTTACTTGTTACTGTACAAAAAACTGGTATTTTTATGTTATGTATTTGAACTTTTTGTAATCTTTAGAAATATGTAGTTTGACAATGAGCCCAATAATCATTTATGTATTAGTGTAGATACTAATTTCATGAACCATCGTTTATAATGTTTCTTTTTATTCTTGCCACCACAACAAATTATAACCTCTTTAATTGAAAGGTCCAAGTGCCCGTCAAAGTGTAAAAAAGTATGTTAAGTTCAGATTAACCTACAAAGATATGTACTTACCTTAAACACCTTTAGCTAATGATTATTTAAAATATGTTATAGGTAACAAAAACGATAATACACCTGCGGATGTAAATACTAAATCTTGGATGGAGTAATTAAATCTAATATTATATTCTTACCATAATATGGCCATAAAATAATATTATATGTGAATACCCTTATTATATGGAACATATATAATTATAGAAGTAATTGCCGACCCGCACTTGTCTGAACTATGGTCAAATTCCCTGTACACGATGTTCTTGAGCCCCTCGGTGAGGACATGTTCGAGCTAAAATAATAAAATTAAATAAATATTAGTTTTATAGTTTGTATTTATAAAAACGCACCTTGAGCATTGATTTAATATAAAAGTAGTATAAGACACGTCAGTCCTGCATGAGGGGTTTCCACTGAGCTATTAAGACTCTTCGTGCAGGAGACGTGAGTTAAAAGCCTTATTCGTGAGTAAACCAAGATGGCTGAGTTGTACTTTGTCAAGCGGCAGTGTATGCGTAAAAAACGGCGAGAGAACTTCCCCTAATCACGAGGATGCTCTGTCAAAACATAGGTATTCTGATCACCTGCTGACTAAAATGTCACATGCTGTTCTAAAGAATTAGCACCTTTGCCACGCCTTCGAAGATTGACGGCGTGATAGTTAAATTTCAGTTTGCGTTTAAGTCCATGTTGTTACAGTGGCAAAAACATACGTCATCTTTGTTAATTTGATTTTTTTAATGGTTCATGAGACACCCTTTTGACAGACCGGCAGCAAGCGAAACCTTAGTACTAGCTATTACAGCTATGATAAAAGGGTACCTTTTTACCTTTTTGGCTCGGATCCATATAAATAAAACGTTCACTTCTCGCAAGTTATTATACCTAGTAGTTGCAATTTTCACGATAAAACTATATTTCTTTGGGTTCTCTTGCTGTGTAGTACCGGCTAAGAATGCGATTGGAGAAACATCACCAACTATACTTTATTTCCACTGTCTTGTGCCCTATCAACTGCCAAATGTCGCTGAGGAATTTCTAGATCTGAACCTCTGGCTACCTCTTTTTGGGTTTTATGGCCGTGACTATATGTATGTATGTTCTTTTGAAACAAAATTTTGAAGGTTAATAATTGTGTTCGTTCCTTATAAGTGTTTGTACTGGTGACATGCTTACTTCAACATCAATCTTTGCTATTTCTTATTTTGATCATACCGTGTAGTGTCGGCTTAGAATAACACTACCCCATTTCTACCCTCGGGTGATCGTAGTGATTTTTGGGCGTTGTGGTTGGAAATTCCTCACCAAAAACGTTTATTATCATCATCTCTTCCCCAATCAACTTCCAAAAGTGGCTGAGGAATTTATCATTCCCAAGCTCTGGGTACCCCGTTAAGGGATTTATAGTCGCAGGTGTATGTATATGTATGTATCATAAAAAAAAAATGTTTTTTAAGCTATGAAGTGAAAAGTAAAGCTGAAATTCATTCTCAAAAATTTTCAAAGGGTTTTACAGGTATTGATTTGTTTGTATTGGTGTGATTAGGGGAAAGGCCTGTCTCTACTTTGTTTGAACACACTGTCACATGACTATCATATCTTAGTCGTATGGGTTTCTACACGATGTTTTCTGTCACGTGGAGACCTAAAAAGGGAACGCCACATAGGTATGCTCAATTCAGGACGCAAACCCGTGTCTCGCAGCATCTCAGGAGCACTTCCCACTGAGAGACCAAGTTACAACACAATAAAATATAAAGATTATTTGTATGGACTGTATACGTAGAAAGTATATTCGCTAAGATTTGTCTAATGTGTTATATTAAGGCCGCGTTTTATGCATGTAATATTGGTAGAGAGGACGCGAGGCGGCGGCGGCGGCCGTAGGATGCGCACGGTAAACAAGTTAACGGTGCTTTTACAACGCTCTTGACCGCGCACCTTAGCTCGCCCACCTCTCCACTTTGCCAATTCCCAGTGCTCACATACTCTTACTGTCTATTGGAATTCATTAGGCACTTACCTACTAATTGTGTTATAAATCATTATGATGACTTATCTTTATACTTATGAATAGCTCGCGATTTCCTGAAAGCTCTATCAAATTCTTGCCGCAATGTTTCTTATAGCAATAACTCAGTCACTTTTGGAAGCTCTATGAGAAAAATATTGTAAAATAAAAGATGCTTATTGAAGGAACTTCAGCTACAATTAAAAAGCAAATCATGAAAATCAGTTGATCACCTCTGAACCCTCGTGAAGACGAGTTTTAAATTGTACTTAATAGGTACTTCAATAAGTAGTATTACTTAGTACCTCTTTGGACTTTTATCAAAGTACAAGTAGACCACCTCAGCTTCGCACGGATAAGTAGTGATATCTTCAAGTGTTGGAACTTCAACAACTGCTCACCTCTATTAAAATGTAGTGAGATAGCCAATGTTCCCTCTGAAAGCTGTGGGTGAAAAATTCATGAAATATTTTTAAGTCGGTGGAGCGGTTGCGGAGCCTTTCCATACACAAAAATCTTTACTCATTATAATAGGTCTAGATTTGGATAATATTTCTGGGTTTTTACATTTTCATTCACTGACCATGTAAGCCTTAAATATTTGTGAAATATAAAAATACATTTTGGTAAAATTATAACCCTTCCCTTCAAGTAAAGAAAACTAAGCTAAAACCATAACATTGTATAATTGAAATTGTTCTGTTATATTAGAAAGAAAAGGGGAAACAATCGGGTTAGTTCATTGGATAGAACACCCGCTTAATATGCAGAGAGGCTCAAATCTCGAGTTAGCCCTACACCAATGTGACTTTTCTAGTTATAAGTGTGGTTAATTTACCATGGTTCTTAACGTTGGTAACGGCTAAGTTCAACTTTGTCATGTGGCAGTGTATTCTTACAAAACGGCTAGAATTGGTAGCACAGTGCTTAACAAGAGAAGCTTTGGTTCAAATCAAATCATAAATGGGGCCCACCCCACACCAAAGGGTTTTTCTAAAGTTATTTACGCCGGTGATACATATCAAGGTAAATAGCAGTAAGGAAAAACTTCTTACGAAGACCCATTGCTGAGTTTTGCTTAGTCTTGTTTTGGCGTAATCGTCAAAAATTGTGAAAAAGTAAAGCCTGCCCCCTATCATTGTAAATACTATCTGTATAGGCAAAAAGTGAGTACTCAGAACACCAAGTGACAAAAAAGTCACGTGATAATCAGAAGTATTATTAGGTTCCTCTCTGCCACTTCTTTATGAATCTACTGTGTCTGTGCATGCAATAAATTGATGGAAATCTTTCACCTTCCTCACTTACTGCTATAAATCCATAAAGTGGTAGCCAGAGTTTAGAAATGAGGAATTCTCAGCCACACACTTGAATGGGAAAACGTCGGTAAAATAATGAACAGCTCGTGATGGTTTTTCAGCCACAACATCTATGACTCACTTAAAATCCTCGTACGACACCTACGAGAAGATATGGACCGACACTTTGTCTATGTATGTGTGAGCCGATGTGGCTGTAGACTTATAATCAGCCTTCCTTATCCTTTATTTCACCGTCTTGACCGTGATTTTATGTATGTATGTTAGCAAGTATTACTCTGCGCTGTTTAAAGCCTATGTAGTCTGAGATAGAAAGTGTTTTTATTATACCGTGAGCCGTAACCGAGTGGAGTCCCTGTACTATACTTTCATTGTTTTCTATAAGCATAAGTAACCAAAAACACAGCTAAGTGATTAAAAATATTTTGATTTGTTCAATTTACCATTGCATACCTACAATAAAAAAAGGCTATGAAATGTCAGCTACGGAAGTGGAAATATTAACCCAGTACCTGCATCTAGCAGGTGGCGTAAAATACTGAAAAATATAGAGGGTGTTCGTTCATTGAGATATACAATCAAATTCCGATATATTATTCTCCTTGATTCTGCAGTTTTGACTAGCTCTATATGGGAGATCAGAAATATTATAATGTCAGCATGTTACAAATATAAGAATCCAAATTGGCAATTGGCAATTGCAGTCTTGTTAACCAACGCCGCGAATGGAACAATTAGCTGTAACCTCCACAATTCGCCTGGTATTCGCCTGTAAGCAAAATACGCCATTTAAATCATTTAAAAATATACCCAGAAATGTATTGCTTTCAAGTTTATTTATAGAAAACTATAATTTTAAGGTGTGATAGTTTCCTGTATTAGATATATTACGTAGTATTGTTTGTATACTACCCTACCACGACAACTCGAAGAATTTGAATATGACAAGTCATCTAAAAACGACCTCTCGCGTTAAGGTTGTCACGCTTCCACTGTTTTTATATAATAAGGACATGTATAAAGATAATAAACGCGTTAGTTTGGTGATGAGTTGACCTTCTTAGTTACCTTACCTTAACGCGCGTAAACTCACGCATTTAACCTTTGGTCAATTTGTAATTTTAGCAGAGCCGATAAGCGATAGATTTCTAATCCAAACAACACTTAGTGAAACTGACTGGCAGCTAGGCTAAGTTGATTCTAAGTTTTTTTTTGTATTTTAATATAAGAGCCACATTTACGAATAAAAACATTGTTACTGCTTTTAATTTGTTATAATAGTATATTGAATGCACTTACATTAATTTAAATAAATTTGGCGTAAATCTTTACTATTGTACAGTGAGCACTTTGAATTGGCAGGTTCTACAACGTAGACTATATTTATTTCACCGAGTTATGTCCCACGTACATAATACATAATCTCTGTAATAAAAAGTACTCTTAAAAACTTGGTCAACCAATCAACCTTGAACTGCACCAAAATTTAAATAAGTTTGGAACTAAATATAACAGTTATAAGATTTGGAACCTTCATTGAACATACATACATATACTTACTGCTACTTTTGGAAGTTGACACACGCATCGCCCAAATATCACTTAAAAAGACCCAATACCCTTAGTTGTCTTTTGCGAATACTCACGGAAAGAAATGGGGTATTGCTATTAAAAGCCGAAAATACGCAGCTCTTTATTGCAAATTAGCTAAAAAAATATTAACTTAATGATTATGTATATTGATAAGTCCCATAAAAGTGGTTATGTTATCAGGTTTTAGTCGGTTTAAGTCCCAGGTGCCACCAGCAAAACATTGGGACCATTTGGTAGAAACGCTCTTTTTTTCTGTTCTTTCCCTTTGTAGAATGTAAATTTCCAGCAAACATTTCCTTTGAATTTATTTTAGAAGGTCTCAAAATAAAACGCGAAATATAATTCATTAATTTATTGAAACATGATTGGGACAAATATGTAACAGCATCAAATTTATTTAAAAATGATAAACGTGTTATAATCAATACGACTCGGGTATAAAGTAAACGAATGGTGGTTCCTACTACATGCTGCCATAGGATTCTCCAAATACAAACTTGATTATATTTTGTAAACATATGCTAGATACACCTAATTGGTGTATATTTCATTTAATAAATAGAATGGAGGTACAGAGGAAATTCCTGCGGGATCATGTCCACTCCATCTCTAAATAATAGCAAAAAGCAGTCATAGCATACAAACTGTCGCCATTATAAAACGTGAGATACACATCCATAATCAAAAGACTAGCGAGTGCTGAAACCATTTAGTGCCTAGGGAAATATTGTGATTGCTATTTACTTTATTACTATCTAAATTCTTTGCTCGACTGCGACAAAACAGTCTGTAAGTACGCAAGTTAACGTTACTTACAATAACAATAGCATCTTCAGAAATAGTTACTTATACAGGTATACAGTGATAAAGAAATTTCATAGGACGGTTTCACAATAGAATATTAAAAATACGTGACTGGCATTAATCCATATAGCTGAATATTTTATCTATTAAAAGGCAGCTCTCATTTGTAGTAAAAAATAAAGCAATTTAAAAAATATTAATTAATGATTAAACCGTTAATTAACTATGTACTTAATAATGATTTAGCCGATTTGCTAAGTCAAGAAAACAACATTGTATAAAATTAGTTCCTATTAAATAAAATGATAATGAATATAAAGCTAAGACAACAGTTAGAAATTTCGAATGATTAGCATATGTCGGCTCGCATTAGTAATCGAGCGAGTGAAGCACTAATCTAGTTGCAGACAGCGCCTCGATTATCTATCTGTGTCCTCAAACATTTCTCTATTCTTATACTTCACATGCTCCACTCAAAAGCATTTACTCCTATAACTGTTAACTAATCTAACTAGGAGAAACAATATTAGTGTACTCAGATTTAAACTATTAAATTATTACAAAATCGTAACTAACTAACTAATAAATATTTGCATTTTCCTAATATCTTATCGAGAAACAGATAAAAATAATGTAAAAGTAGTCACAGGAACACACAGGTGAAACCCTAAGGCTTTTAACAAAATTAGGTACTAGACATACACAGACTATTAGTTGTATTCAGCGTTTGAACTTAACCTATCAATTCCTATACTAATTGGGTGCGGTCATTAGCCACCTCTGACCGCGGAGAAACTAAGGCAGGCTGAGCTACTTAGTTCATATCTTCGACTCATCCGTGTCTTCAGTTCTTGTTACCCGGTGTGCGGTGGGACCTGTACGGAAATATGCATCGTTAGGAAAATAATAAGCTATATTAAAGGTATAGTGTAACTAAATACGTGTTTTGAAATAGGTACATAAATATTCTCACTGTCGCCGTCCGAACATTCAGTTGTCTATCAGAAAAAAAGTATAAAACCCAAATTGCAGAGAAAGGTTCAGAATTTACTAAATAATTCAGAAATAATAAACTAGTATAATCGTATAAACATTATGAAGTATATTATTCTCTACATAAAAATATTCACGGCTATAAATGTGCACAGACTCAAAAATTTTACTATATATATAAATATATATATATATATTCAAGAATTTTACTTTTATAAGAATTTTAATGTATATATTTATTTTTATATTTTTTTTATTTATTTATATATTTTTTTTATTTATGTAGGTTGAACTGACGCGTGTGGAATAAAGAAATTGCTAAGGAATTAATCAAAGTACTCATATTCAACTAAAATACTTATTTCGTACTTTTTAGTACTAGATTGTTTATTTTCGGTTGTTTTTCAAACTATGAATTTGGTTTTCTTTTTGTTAAAAATGATTTTACTTTGCGAGTTTTAGAGATGGGTAGACCTGGCAAAGATGCCTCTCGGATGAGGAAGCGACGGTTACTGTATTATTCTTCGCATTTCCGGTATTTCTATTACTGTACGATATTAAATAGGCTCAACCATATCTAACTTTACATTGTTCTTGAAATCCCTCAAAAGGCGATGGTCTATAATTCTACATTTTAAGAAAGACTCAATCGTTCGCGCTGAATATCCCTGAAGGGGTTAGCAGAGGTAGTAATACTTCTGAATATCACGTGACATTGTCACCTGTTGTTCAGAGTACCCACGATTTGCTTGGACAGTGTTCTCACGTTATACAGGTCAGGCCTATCGGCGTTTTGAACAAATACACTGTCACATGATTGTGAGTTTCGACAGTCCCCTCGATTTTCTGGGATGCCATCATCAGATCCTGGTCTCATGGTACTTCCTCGGTAACAATAACTTAACAAAAGAAATGTTTAGTGAACCTGTACTTCTCTTCATAAAAGCTACGAAGAGGAGTATAAATCTATATAGAATGTTGAAAGAACTGTTTCCTAACTCCTAGTGATTGAGGACCCACACCTTCCATCATCAGCTCAGCAGCATAACAATATGATTTTCAGAAGCAAACGCCAATATAAGTTCAAAAAATATGTAAAACGTGGTACATTTGCCTATAAAATTCGAGGGTTCCCCTCGATTTCTCCAGGATCCCATCATCAGATCCTGATATCTATGGTACCAATCCGGGAGTATCTTCTTTCCAATGAAAAAATAATAATCAAAATCGGTTCATAAATGGCGAAGTAATCGGCGAACAAACATAAAAAAAAAAACGGTCGAATTGAGAACACTCCTTTTTTTGAAGTCGGTTAAAAATGGGTTAAATAGACCGCAGTTAAAGATATGTTTTCTTTAAAAATAAATTCAGTAATTTTTTATTGCAATACGATAAGGTATGTTTAATTTTTTTCATTTCTGAAAAACTAAGTTAAAGCCACAAAAATAAATTGTTAAACAAGAATAACCGTAGCACATTTCAGTTTCGTGAATTTATGAGACGATTGGCTACTTATTTTTTGTTATAATAAAATTCATATTTTCAAACATAAACCATGTCTTTTGTATTTTCGGTAAACGACCGTCCTAGTTTATAAAAATAAATATGTATATGTCGCAGCCATCTGTATAATTCAGCCAGCTGACAGAGCAGCTAGCCGCTTAATTAAACGCCGGCTCCTAGTAAAGGGCTATACTTCAGTCAGCCATTTAGTTGAACACAACGTCCAACCACTTGGCTGAACGTTATATCGCCGTCTGGTTTTTTAGGGTGACTATGAGATTTGATGCAGCATGAAAATAAAACCAAGAAACTTTAAATAATAACTTGTATTAAATTAAAAAAAATATACAAAGAGTACGCTACAAAAATATGGGTAGGTATTTAAATAGCTATCTAAAAAATGAATTCGAATCAAACTTAAAAAATAATAATTAGGTACTTCTTATGGCAGCAATACTTTAATTATATTTATTTAATACAATATTAACAATTAAATGGCACAAACCTTGGGCGCACTAGCTAAAAGTACTGGCATACCACAGAAGTTAAATTTGCTTCTATATTTTTTAAGTCCTCAATCGCAATACATGTAATTTTATTGTTATTATCATTTAAGCTTTCGGTTTCATTCTGTATGATTTTTAAACCACATAGCTCTGATTCAGAATAAAGGCCAGGATTTGTTTCAACTTTAATAAAAACAGAAACATGTGCATTAATAGGCTTGGCCTTAGGTATAATACGCAACATGGGATTAAATGTTCTTCTTTCCCAACCACCATACCATCCCAACCATCATACTTGTGCGTCCTATAATATTACATTGCAGACTGTTTTTGGTTATAATTCATGGTCACCCTAGCATTTTGCATAAAATTTATAACCTCCAAAACTTTCCAAATAGTCGCCAAAACTGCTACTATCAGCTAGGGCTGGTGTATTTATTGAAATTTCGATGATTGAACACTTTTTAAACAGTGATTCTATTAATTTTAACAGAAAAAATATGTAAAACGAAACTTGAAAAATTAAATTACTAAATTCAAGTCACCCGCCTGACTTAACGTCAGCCCAAACCAACGGACTAAATATTCAATCAGCCGGGTGATTGGACGTTCAGTGACGACAATTCATTTTACAAGCGGGCTAGCCTGTTAACTAGGAGCCGGCGTTTAATTAAGCGGCTAGCTGCTTAATGAGCTGACTGATTTAACCAGTTGGCTGCGACATATATATGGTTACAAAAACACGAAAATAAGTTATTTTACCACTTCATAGTTTTAATTTAACGAAAATGTTATAACTATAATTGTAAACGCGACTTTAGGGCACATCATGGCATTATTCCAATATTTCTGGTAAAAAAAACTATGTTTTTTTATCACTTGATGTTTTTTCACTAGTGAAACTTTCCCAAGTCTCGCCAATCACAAATTATTATATTATTGTGTAGCACAACACCTTTTACCTGTCAAAGACACCGGTAGAACAAACCGGACACATTTTTCGTAGTCCGCTCTGTTCGACAGCGCAGGCGAACAGAGTGGACTTTTTTTATCCGTTCTGTCATACCGGTATAACAAACGGTATGTCAGAACGGACTAGACGGAAAAACTCAACGAGGTTTTTTTTTAAATAGTTACTTCTATAACCGAAATTTACTTTGGATTCGGAAACAAATAAACTTTAAATTAATAAAGAAATATTTACTTTTATTCTAACCTTGCAGTTTATTTTTTCAGATTTATTCGTTTATTAACATCGAGATAAAAGTACGAAAGATGTCATTGAAATGAATTTCCAGTTCAACCTAGGCATACGTTAATAACTTCATGGAAATAATTTGAGGAAAAAATATCAACCCCAATGATCTGATAAATGATGAAGGCTAGCACTGTAGTACACGGCTAGTGCTATAGACAAGTAATATGTGTATTACTAACGCTATTTGAGCAGTTGAACACCTCGGGCGGCTTATAGCGAATTTATTAATGGCAGCTTCAAGTTCAACTGCTCAAGCAGCCCGTGTATGGCAGCTCTAAAGCACGTCATATTCCTTTGCAGGATTTTTATCTCACAAATCGACGCGAGCTATTCGTAAACTATTGTGTATTTGAGCGCGCAGAATTTTGTTATTTTACGCAGTCACACATACGCCAAAACGTATTTTTTAATACAATTGCTCAAAAAGTGGCGTATTACAGGGACGTATAGCGTTCGGGAAGTGGGCTATTACACACTCGTGCTTTTTCTTTACCTTTCCCGCACTAGTGCGTTTTCTTTCCCAACTGTCAAAATAATGTCTATTTTAAAGAAAAACCAACCATAAAGATTTTACTAAAAAAATCAAAGAAGTTTTTATGATTCATGTTAATACGTGGCATAGGTCGTATTAACATGAATCAACAACAACAAAATAATAGGCAAAATCGACTAATTTGTTTCGATATCTGATTTAATGATTTGATAGAATTAGTGAGGTTAGGTTTCATTACATTATAACTCATTAAATTTCATTTTCATTTCATATCAACAAAAAAATTATACATAAGACTTGGCTGTATGGGCATAGTTTCCTTTGCCTACCACAATAAGTGAAGAAAAAATGTCGCCATTTTCCAGAAATAATCTTTGGGAGTTTAGTTGTTTTGTTAAATTGCTTAATTTTTTCGCAACTGTATTAAAAATAGTCGTTCAGTACACGTACGGAACCGTCATTGCAACTCGTTCCGACTGTCAACCCTCGCCTTCGGCTCGGGTAGACATTTGTCGGAACTCTTTGCAATGACAGCCATTCCGTACTAGTAATGAAATATACTATGTATGCAGTTAACAAAAAGTATAGTGCACGTCGCTCTGTCTGAAATAAATGTAGCATACCCACACCAACACCATAATTTTACTAGTATAACCACATGGGGCGCAAATATGTCCTTCTAGACGAGCAATGTATATTAGGCAGATAAGAATATGCTCCTATGGCCGAGCAACTCAATTGGTCGCAAAATAAATTGGGGAAAGTTGTGCCAGTAAATATGCTTTCACAGACGAGCAACTCTCTTGGTCGCAAAGTAAATTAGACAGATAGAAATATGCTTCCAAAGCCATTCCACTCACTTGATCACTGCTATTTGGAGGGGCGGGTGATGAGGGTGTAACAGGGGGTACGGCCCATTTTAAGAACGCCGGTAGAGGTCGCGCAGGTAGTTCTGCCGCTAAGGCTTTCACACGCAGGTTGCGGTCTTCTGACACCAGCACCACGCTGCGGACCTGAGATGAGGCTGCGGCTGCCGGGTCGGTGGTTTCTGTAGGATGACAAATTGATTAGTTTTGCGCTTCAGACATTCGATGTCAGGATTTTCAGGAGAGAAAGATTGGGAATTCCTCAGCTTCCTATGAAAGTCGAGTAAGGAAAATATAATAAAATAAAGTATATTTGGTGATTGAAGGGTCTTCAGCCACATCACCCGACAATTTCTAAAACTCTAAGTCGCAGCGAATAGAGAACAACATTTATTGTTAAGAGGACTTTATGATCACTGTCCTCTATAGAAAATAAAAGGGGAACTAATTTTTTAAGCTGTTATTTAAAAATTCGAGATGTTATTATGATTAGTTGAAAAACATATTGAGCAGTAATTTAATTTAATGGCGGTTGAATAATTATTGCGACAGTAAAACACAGACAGTAATAAAAAATATATTAGTCGGTTATTTTATCATACAATGTCAATTCTAAAAATAATTGAGTAGTCCAATAATTAAATGAGCGGTAAAAATGATGGAATGAGCGGTTCGATAAATAGTTCGGCAGATCATAACGAGCGGTGACACCCGAACTCAAATTCATTATTGAAGAAAAGTTAGGTCACATTTAGTCACTGCAGACAAAGAAAAGTTAGGTCACATTTAGTTAGGTTAGGTTAGGTTAGATTATGTATAAAACGAGCGAGCGTAGCGCAGCGGAGCGAACACCTAAATGCCTGATGCATGCCTATATGCATACCTGCTTGCTTGCAGCTTGCTTGCAGCTTGCTTGCAGCTTGCTTCCATGCTTGCTACATAAAGGGGACGGGGGGCGGGGAATACTACTTAATATCTATTAATCTCAATTTTAGAATTGCTTAGAATGAGATTTCTTACAGACAAATTCCGATTTATTACTGCCCACGCGTAACCGCTCGTTCCATAATTTTTACCGCCCATTTAATTATTTTCCTACTCAATTATATATTCACTGATCCTTTTCATTATTTTTTATTACTCATTTTTGTTTACTTTACTGCTTAGTTTTAACTGCTGAATTTGTTATTAAACGTGCTATTTATAATTTTTAACTTACCAAAACCGCTATATAGAACTGCCTCTTTAAATCAGTGCCAAATAAAAGTCCCGAAAAAATAACAAAAGCCGCAACAAAATATGGGAACGATTTTAAATGACGGGCACGCGGTCGTCGTTGGTGTGAACGTTATCACGCCAAACACTATGTCAGATGTAAGACAGTGACAATAGTGGTAGTTACCAGTGTCGCTGACGTTGCGGTGTAGAGAGAGCGCGGTGGCGAGCACGCGGTCGTCGTTGGTGTGAACGTTATCACGTCAAACACAATGTCAGATGTAAGACAGTGACAATAGTGGTAGTTACCAGTGTCGCTGACGTTGCGGTGTAGAGAGAGCGCGGTGGCGAGCACGCGGTCGTCGTTGGTGTGAACGTTATCACGCCAAACACAATGTCAGATGTAAGACAGTGACAATAGTGGTAGTTACCAGTGTCGCTGACGTTGCGGTGTAGAGAGAGCGCGGTGGCGAGCACGCGGTCGTCGTTGGTGTGAACGTTATCACGCCAAACACAATGTCAGATGTAAGACAGTGACAATAGTGGTAGTTACCAGTGTCGCTGACGTTGCGGTGTAGAGAGAGCGCGGTGGCGAGCACGCGGTCATCGTTGGTGTGAACGTTATCACGCCAAACACAATGTCAGATGTAAGACAGTGACAATAGTGGTAGTTACCAGTGTCGCTGACGTTGCGGTGTAGAGAGAGCGCGGTGGCGAGCACGCGGTCGTCGTTGGTGTGAACGTTATCACGCCAAACACAATGTCAGATGTAAGACAGTGACAATAGTGGTAGTTACCAGTGTCGCTGACGTTGCGGTGTAGAGAGAGCGCGGTGGCGAGCACGCGGTCGTCGTTGGTGTGAACGTTATCACGTCAAACACAATGTCAGATGTAAGACAGTGACAATAGTGGTAGTTACCAGTGTCGCTGACGTTGCGGTGTAGAGAGAGCGCGGTGGCGAGCACGCGGTCATCGTTGGTGTGAACGTTATCACGCCTAACACAATGTCAGATGTAAGACAGTGACAATAGTGGTAGTTACCAGTGTCGCTGACGTTGCGGTGTAGAGAGAGCGCGGTGGCGAGCACGCGGTCGTCGTTGGTGTGAACGTTATCACGCCAAACACAATGTCAGATGTAAGACAGTGACAATAGTGGTAGTTACCAGTGTCGCTGACGTTGCGGTGTAGAGAGAGCGCGGTGGCGAGCACGCGGTCGTCGTTGGTGTGAACGTTATCACGTCAAACACAATGTCAGATGTAAGACAGTGACAATAGTGGTAGTTACCAGTGTCGCTGACGTTGCGGTGTAGAGAGAGCGCGGTGGCGAGCACGCGGTCGTCGTTGGTGTGAACGTTATCACGTCAAACACAATGTCAGATGTAAGACAGTGACAATAGTGGTAGTTACCAGTGTCGCTGACGTTGCGGTGTAGAGAGAGCGCGGTGGTGAGCACGCGGTCGTCGTTGGTGTGAACGTTATCACGCCAAACACAATGTCAGATGTAAGACAGTGACAATAGTGGTAGTTACCAGTGTCGCTGACGTTGCGGTGTAGAGAGAGCGCGGTGGCGAGCACGCGGTCGTCGTTGGTGTGAACGTTATCACGTCAAACACAATGTCAGATGTAAGACAGTGACAATAGTGGTAGTTACCAGTGTCGCTGACGTTGCGGTGTAGAGAGAGCGCGGTGGCGAGCACGCGGTCGTCGTTGGTGTGAACGTTATCACGTCAAACACAATGTCAGATGTAAGACAGTGACAATAGTGGTAGTTACCAGTGTCGCTGACGTTGCGGTGTAGAGAGAGCGCGGTGGCGAGCACGCGGTCGTCGTTGGTGTGAACGTTATCACGTCAAACACAATGTCAGATGTAAGACAGTGACAATAGTGGTAGTTACCAGTGTCGCTGACGTTGCGGTGTAGAGAGAGCGCGGTGGCGAGCACGCGGTCGTCGTTGGTGTGAACGTTATCACGTCAAACACAATGTCAGATGTAAGACAGTGACAATAGTGGTAGTTACCAGTGTCGCTGACGTTGCGGTGTAGAGAGAGCGCGGTGGCGAGCACGCGGTCGTCGTTGGTGTGAACGTTATCACGTCAAACACAATGTCAGATGTAAGACAGTGACAATAGTGGTAGTTACCAGTGTCGCTGACGTTGCGGTGTAGAGAGAGCGCGGTGGCGAGCACGCGGTCGTCGTTGGTGTGAACGTTATCACGTCAAACACAATGTCAGATGTAAGACAGTGACAATAGTGGTAGTTACCAGTGTCGCTGACGTTGCGGTGTAGAGAGAGCGCGGTGGCGAGCACGCGGTCGTCGTTGGTGGCGCGCGGCCCCTCCCGCTCGGCCGTGAAGGCGAGTGACGTCAGCAGGGAACCAAGTGACGTGGCGAACCGCACCCCGGCACCCCCCTCGTTCAGCCACGCGAGTGCGGCCTCAGCGTGTACGCCTACGCGGGAGCACCGACGAAGACCTTCCAGCTCCGTTACCACTGTGATCAGGAATATGTTTAATCAATATCTCACACGTTTCCCCACAAATGTTTTAGTTACATAATATTCAAGTTAAGTGAAAGTTAGTTGCTTTAATTCTCTAAATTAATTCTTAATTAAATAATATCGAACAAATGAAGAGGTAAAAAAATGCTTTTAGAAAATCTGAATTAAATATGAGAGTCAACGTACCAATAAGCGGCACGGCCAGTAGGTATGGCTGTCCAGGCAGCGCCAGCACCTGCTGCAGCAGCGGCAGATGGTCGATGAAGCAGTTGGTGTCGGGCACCAGCCAGCGCGGCCGCACCTCCACCTCCAGCGACACCCAGCCGCCGCGGACCAGCTCCTAGCAAAAGAACCAATTTCATTTAGAATACAAAAACAAAATTTAATGTATAATTAAGACATTTCAACAGTGCCGTATAGTGCCGTCTTAGAATGTCACTACGCTTTTCTACCCACGGGTTTCGTAAGAGGCGTATAAGGCTATGGGGCATTTTAAAGTGTTGTTTGGGCGATTCAGTTGGAGATCCATTACTAACGATACTTTATTTCGACCATCTTGTACCCTATCGACTTTCAAATGTGGCTGAGGAATTCTATCTCTAAAGCTCTGCCTACCCCTTTTTAGAATTTACGGCCGTGAGTGTATGCATGTGCTAGTCAAATATGCACCAATTTACGCCTTTTATTACGCATAAACTTTAAAAAAAAAACACTTCGATACCGCGATGTATGTTCTCAGTATCTAAACGAGATAGCCAAGCACTTATTGATAATACAGCTTGCTGTGAAAGAAAATAAAAAAATCAGTTCAGTAAATATATTCCTTAATACAAAATCCCAGTGTATAATTCGAAGGGTTCTCAAATAACAACTTCAGTAAAAGTATAGTCTCTACCTGCATACGCTGTCTTCGCCGTTCTATATTCGCTCTCCGGACCTCGAATGCTCTCTCCTGCGCAACAGTTTCCTGGTCGCCTCATCTGCGTCCGCCACCCCGTAAAGTGCGCTCACATTGTCTGGGATTTGTCTTATTATTTCTTCGTTCTTTTTTTCTTATATAACAACTACAGTTAAAGTATAATCCACACCTGCATTCTCTGCCTTTATCGCTCCCTATTCGCTCTCCGGACCTCCAGCTGCTCTGCAGCGCAGAGTTTTCTTGTGGCCTCGTCTGCGTCAGCCACCCCTTCTATTGAGCTTATATTGTCTGGGCTTTGTCTTATTACTTCTTTGTCTACTTAAATAACAACTACAGTATTCGTATAATCTTTACCTGCATCCGCTGTCTTCGTCGCTCCATATTTGCTTTCCGGACCTCCAACTGCTCTTTCCTGCGCAACAGTTTCCTGGTCGCCTCGTCTGCGTCCGCTACTCCATCAACAGGGGTGACATTGTCTGGGCTTTGTCTAATTACTTCTTCGTCTTCTTCTTCTTCGGAGCCTTCGGACTGGGAAATAGTATTGATTAGGTTGGGTGCTGGATAAGGTCAACAAATTGTGTTAAGGTTTAAAAGTCTATTTTTGTAGATTACGATGTAAATTGAAGGAGCTACTCACAAAATAAAGTCTCATTCTGACAAACTTTAGATTTATAAAATCAAGGTCAGTTAGGAATATATGTAAAGCTTGATACGACCATAATGTTGATTAAATTTAAACAATCTAATATATATCTAGTAACACACGAGCCACTCTTCTAGTTAAATAACAGACGGAAATGTAGGTAGGTCGAAAATTTGGTAATGGTAAATTGCAGTAGGAAAACGACAATTTCGTTCACACTTTCCACCTCATCGTTAAATATATTCTTGTAACACTCGCCGCCTCAAAAATGTTTATTACAATTACTAAGGCGCTCATCCGATAATACCAACGACCACTCCAACGGTATATAATAAGAATCCGAATCTACGTTACGAGCGAGTGCGACAACAATGTTAACAGGTGTTCGAAGAGAGCAGTGGTAGTGCACATTTGGGAGTGATGTTAGAGCGCACACTACTGCGGAATCGCTCGAACATAGCAGCGTCTCACTTATATTCCTACATCGCGGTATGTTAATAATTTTCGAGTAAAGCATAGATACAAATTATAAGTTGGTGCACAGCAGGGTGTACTGGCCAGTATATCTTTGCTGTTTCCACACACACTTACCAGATCGTGCAGAGGCTCATGTTCGGCGGCTGGTCGCTGTACGGCGCTGAGGTACCGCGGCGCGCCCGACGAATACTCCAAGCGAAGGACGGGCGGTTCTACGCCTACGCAGTACCTGAGTAACATCAACATAGTCAGTTTTTTTCAATGTAATATCTGTACGGGTTTTTTATGAACGTCACAATCATAAGATTTACAAACCTTTAAGAATGGGGTGGATCACTCTTGTCATAAACGTGTGATCAATCCCAATAAATTAACATACATACATACATATACTCACGGCTATCAATCACTTAAAGGGGTAGTCAGAGCTAGGGAATTAGAAATTCCTCAGCCACTTTTGGAAGTTGATTGGGGAAAAGATGGTAATAATAAATGTTTTTGGTGACGGGTCTCCAACCACATCGCCCAAAAATCACTTTAAAAGCCTCTATACCCTTAGTCGCCGCTTACGATCACCCACGAGTGGAAATGGGGTATTGTTATTCTAAGCCGACACTATACGGCTAAATAAACAATAACCCAATAAGTAATTACTTTTTAAAAACCGAAAGGATATTGAAAATTAATTACTACAACCAATTTTCAGGGCCACTGGATTGGCCGCGGCCAGGTGCGCCACGCCCGGCTCCATGTACATCAGCGGAGTGAACTTTACAATAGCACAATATACTACGTACTCGGTTCCAAAGAACAGCATCTTCCTGGTGCGCAGTGCGTGCTGCGCGGCGTGCGGCGCCACGCGGGCCGCGGCCAGGTGCGCCACGCCCGGCTCCATGTACATCAGCGGAGTGAACCCCGCCAGCGCCGCGTCCTCGCTCAGACGGACTGTCTCGCAGCCTGGGAATGCAGTTGGTAGGTTTTAGGTAGATTGTAGTAGTTTATATATGGGGAATATTTTATATATGGGAAAATCCCGTTAGAATACTCTCTTGTAAAAGGGGGTTTGCTATTCAGTATTTACAATAGAAAATTAATTAAATAGAGTTTTTCAAAAATCTGTTGGATAAAGAAACGCTCTGGTTTATGGATAATGCCATGCCCTGTAATTTTATTAAAATGTTTCTCTCTATAGAGTTTTCACTCTAGGCGGGTTAACCTTTCAACTGGGTTGCCATATGCAATAGGTTCCGATTTAGGGTTTTTGAGGTTTACCTACACTTCTGGCCCCTGTAATATACTTAATGAATTTGTTAAGATGAGAAGTTTCCACATACAACAAAATAAGTATTGCGAAATTTACGCGACTTCCTGAGGGAATAACCTCAGAACTCTTCCATGCGAAAAGTTTTGAAAGTGCTCACCTAATCATTGGTTGCAATTCATTATTCATAATCATTGATATGGAGTGGACTATTTAAAGATTGATAAATTATTATTAGACTCTAGTAGTTACAAAAATATATATATTTCATAACCAGGCATGTATATTTGGGAAGAAATGTTGTGAGGAAAAACTCAGCTGTTCGTTTTGCGCCAAGTTTATCTTTACAAAGCCGCCATTTGTTTAGGATACATGCCACTGGTTACATGAGCTTCGGATAATGTCCATCTCAGAACAATATCCTACTCTACGTTTGCCAACTCAGTTGGCTAGTTAGAATTAGGTACTAAAATCGATACTAACCTTCGCTGGGTTCCGATTCAAACACGATAGACTTGTCATCTAGATCTTCTAGGATATTCATCAGACTAGCTAGCCAATCCCAAGGGGTCTTGTCAGTTCTGAAAATGCGACCGAAAGGATTTATGTTTAAATTATTATGACAAATGTAGAACATTTTTTAATTCAGATAAAAGTTTAATATTACGAAATAATGGTTCTTTTCATTTTAATATAAATTAATGTAATATGCTGATAGAGGTTAATACATTCCTGTAATATGTGACGTTATATATTATAATTTTCAATGCTTATTTTAAAATTAACATATATATTCTTAAATTTCTTTGAAAAGATTGCTATTACTATTTTTAGTTCAATCAAGTATTATTTTTACTCACTTTCACAGAATATAACAAGTTTATAGAAACAGTTTAAATAAATAATCAAAAACACATAAAATTTGGTCTCACCCGAAATCGAGTTTGCAAGAAGGTGGTGGATTCCATACGCTACTATGACATAGCATCCAGTCAGACCAAACCTGAAAATTATTAACAGAAACTTTAACAATCTAGCGCTATTTGATTATTTTTTTTGTACTAATGTTGACAATGTGTGACACTAAATATTTAGAGATGGCCACAAAACAATTTAAACCTTTTTTTTAATATACGCTTAAATATACGCTTCAGTACCATATTTATTTTGCACGTAATATTGGCTACGAGTTCTTTTTTCGTCAATTTATATTTACAGCGGAAGAGGAAAAAAATACTTGTTGTATTTTCTGACCAACTAATTAAGGAACTTAATGAGACATATAACTGTACAAATTTCAATTTTAATCATGGGCCATCGATTCTAAGATCGACCTGCCTATATATCTACGAAGATAGTGCTTTATGAATATATCTGTGGATAGCACTGACCTCTATTATACTATATTATAAGTACGCTGGACTAATGATACGTATTAAAATGACAACTATTTATTGTGCCGATTTGAAGCGCCCCCAATGTGGGGGAAAGGAACTAAATCTGACGTAAACTGCAAATGAGAGTTTTCTTTTTGAGAAATAAAAACACAACATAGTTTCCTAGAGCTCTGTAGATGGCGTTGATGTAACTACGTTACTTACTTGAATTTTTGCTTCGTGGCCTCAATCGTGTTGCCACAATAATTTCGCCAATGTCAACATTAAAAACATGTGTCACATCACCATAGAGTAACTTTTTGGCGAGTAAAAACAACAAAAAGAATGTTAAATATAAATACCGTCTTTGTTTATTTACTTTTAAGCTATCTTGGCATAAACTGATATTTATTTAGACTTTCAAATCAGAACGTTTTTATGTACGTTCCGTTTTACGATATCATTACATCCAAGTGTGAAAAACGGTGTGACGTTCCGTTCCTACCAGTAACATAGCAAGTCTGGCGCCATCTAGCCTGAGAACAGAGAAGAAAAAAAGGAAAACCTCTCATTGGCCAGTGCTTTTTTTACCATAAAGCGTAATATATCTATGGTTTTTATAATAAAAATATTCAATAGTGCTGTGACCATGCTGTGAAATTCAGTTCCGATGAAACTTACCGATGCAGACCTTGTAGTGCCTATAGACAGATTGTTAAACATAGATAATCGTGTAATTTACAGGTTTCTAACTTTGGAATTATGGCTGAAAAGTATTAATAAGTCTAGTTCACGTCCAAAAGAATATGATTACATATCCTCAAAACACTTCACTGACGTCTGTTTTATTAAGCATAAGCATGCTCTTTGAGAAAGTGAAAAACTTTATTTTGTTTGTACTTAATATAATAAATAATAAAATTATGTTTATTTTCTATAAATACCTCACCTAATCTATTATTTGTATTGTCACGGGCAAGTGAAACGGATAGCAGCTCATTACGTACTGAAGTTGAAGTTTCATATTTATTAAAAAAACGTTCCCTATTTATGGTTGGATCTAGCTAGCTATACATAAACTACCCACATTTCCCGGCTTCGGCTTATCCTACGATTACTCAAACCTTGGTTAGTCATAGTATTAGCGATCAATTGAATAGGCTTGTGTCCACTAAAAAATAATAGGTCATGTTGTAATATATTAACTTCATTATTATGTATAGAAGTAAATACAATTATTTATTTATTACAAAAATGTAAGATTATTAATATTTTTCATTATTTAAAACCGAACAATATAAATTTAATCACGTGACAGTGAACGCCAATCAGAGAGCGTGACGTCAGTCAGTGCGTGCGCCATTGTTGTTGTTGACGTTTTAGTAGTAAATACACAAACCCAGTAGCAATTATTCGCAGATTTTTACAAAAAAAAACTTCTGAATTATCGATATTTCAAAAGGTTGAGATAAATAGCTATGGAGTCGCACTGAATGACGTCATTGAAGACGCCATGACAGTTTAGAGCGTTTTCATGAAATATTCGAACAGGTTTTTTAAAAACCGTAAATAATTATGTTACTGATTGATTTATTGTAGAAATATTAACTTATTTCTGATATATATGTAAGAAAGAAAAGAATGAACCAATAAAAACATTTTAGGACACAAGCCTATTATGGCTGGTTTACACAGTGCGAGCTAGCGTACGAGTCAGCCTTCCGAGTAGCTGCACTGCAGTAACTTGCACTGTCTGGACGTAACTTACGAGTAACTCGTACGTGCGAGTTGGTCAGTAGCTCGCATCCGAGTTACTTCAACATTTTTTGTTTTCACTCGCCTGCTCGCCCGGCAGCAACTTGCCCGTGACAGCGGCTCGGCCGTCGCTCGCATCGTTTGGACGCGTTCGGCAGTAGCTCGCCAGTGCCAGTCGGACAGTTGTGAGTGGAACCCCGAGGACATCGCGACTCGACTCGGACTGGGACTGGGTGTTGTGTAGACAGCAAAGGCGAGCCGAGCTACTGGCGTACGAGTAGACAAACCGAATAGCTGTCTACTAGCCAGGCAGCAGCTCGCACTGTGTAAACCAGCCTTTAGTTTGGACATTAACCATGACTTATGCATTAAGTGTAATATGATCCATTCCTTTAAGTAAAAGTTTTTATCGAGATATTCTATCTTACCGTCCCATCCATTCATTAGTTCCTTTCGCTCTTAAAATGGCGAAAATCAAATTGCCTCAATATGTCACGGCCTATAATTTGTCCAGCGTACTTACATAGTATAATGGAGGTCAGTGGTGGATAGATATTCATAAAGCACATCAAGTGGCAAGTAATAACAGCCGCAAAAACATATTTAAAACGATTATGAATTGACCATAAACTGTTTTCCACCCACATCGTCTTCTCACATACACCAACCAAACATGTTACCTTGATAGCGGGCAGCAAGACCAGCGCGTCCGCATGCTGCTGCGAGTCCGGCGGGCTGGGCAGCAAGGCGCAGCAACGCTCCAGCATCACGCCGAACATGGCCAGCGAGACGCTCAGCGCGCATTCCGCCCACGATGAGCGCTGCTCGTCCGCTGTATAACAAACTTATTATGTACTCAAATACTACGAAGTACTAACTAATACTTTAGAATTTCACGTGACCTGTCACCGGGTGTTCAGAGTACCCAACCCACCACCAACCACCACATTTTGCTTGGACAGTGTACAAACGTGACAGATGGCAGGCCTATCACCGTTTTGTACAAATTCACTATCACGTGATTAATAGCAACTAAGGCATGTTAGATATACTAACTAAGCATGAATTTAGTAAAAACCTCTCCACATGAGATGTGGCCAACTAACGGTAACTCACGGTAGTTATAGCTCCCCAAATTAATTTTGTTAATTAATGGTCTAGACCTAGTTATCTTAGTGGATATATAGATACTTAATATTAGATAAAACTCTGATACTACAAGACAAAATTATGTGTCAGAAAAATTGTAGGGCATCTTTTCAGCGCATTTTCTAGCGTACAAACGAAAATAGAGTCATTTCTTATATCTTAAAACCATATGAGATTCAAATGTGTGCAAAAGGCATACGTAACCTTAATTCGGCCTAATGTGAGTCATTTTATTAAGGAACATTAATAGGTCAGTTTTAAGTTGTGTTAGTAAATAATACTGCTTTTTACAATGCGGCAGTTGTGAATCTTTGTTAGAATTTATTATCCAGTTTTCTATACTTATTAATAACAAATAGCCACTTCGACGATTTGTTCGTACTATATTTATCAAACGTTAATTGTTGAGCATTGCTGGTTAGAAAATACAATACCAATTAAGTTAACTATATTTTCAACCGCCTGACCCGCCCAAAAATTAAGGCAGTAGAGTTGGTGCAAAAAAAATCTTCTAGGGTGCGATGGTTTATTATACGTGTTTGAGAGCATACTTAATGTTATAAACGAAACGAACAAGCTGATTTCATGATTTTCGTAAAAGGTGGGCAAGAGAATAATCTTTTGTACATGCACCGCGAGGACTGTGTAGCGGCAACAGTTTCGGTAATAAACTGCTATGACAAACGGGTGGATAGATATATACATGCGGAAACTAAGAGTTTAGTTTTTTCCAGATTTGGTTAAGAAACCTTTATAATTGAGATGTGAACTGCGCCCCACAGATACCCAAATATAGGATATTGATTGGTATTCTTGACCGGGTTTTATAATGTAAGGTTACGAATAATTACGATAATATATAAACAAATAATATGTAAACCCCCTATATGACTACTAACATGGAGGCTAAAACAAACAAAGCCAAAAAAAATTATGATATCAATAAATTAACATAAGTACCTTAAGATCAAAACATGCGAAATGAGTAACGATAATGTTGTCCAACCCGTATATGGCTGATACCGTTTTAATTATTTATTTCTAAGCAATTACATGTTTAATGCGTCGTAGATGATGGCAACCATTGGCGGGAAACCCCGCAGGGCACACGCTAGTGCCCTATAATTACCACTATGCGATGGCTGCAACTCATGTCGTACTTGTATTCCAGGAGCGTTTATGTAAATATGATAAATAAAATCAAGTTTTAAACGATATGTTTACACATCCTTATAAATGGAGATAAGGTCTGTAAATAGCAAAGTAGTGGTGTGATCGGAGCCGGTCCGGTATTAATAGAAAATAGTCTATAAATATCGTCGCGCCTCGGTGCCGGGCAGATTGCACCTGCGATACGGGGATTATTGTGTCCGACATCAATATACTGCACATTAAGCCGCTTAGATCCTGCTCCATCTATACTTGTCCTGTTAATGCCATCGTTCCACCTCCTTACATTGTTTATGCTCAACATTGTAGATATACAAAAACGTGTCCAACTGAGGCCGAAAAATTCGTAAATCGAAATACGAACATTAAATCCTCATAAAATCAATGCAGTTCAACCACAAATTACGTGAAATTTAAAAATTATTCAATGCATTGCAAACGCATAATACGTCGCCGAAAGGCAATCGCTTTGCGGTACGCGCGTCATTAAAGGAGTAGGTTCACCGTAATTTTTCTAAAATTATACCAAAACACCATTACGTATAATGGTGTAACGACGATGCTTGTCAGTTTGTTGAACTTTCCTTCCGTCCAGTGCGGGGCGGCGTCGGCGGCGGCGGCGTGCGCTCTAGTGCATCAACCTCCGATAACTTGTATTTTGTAATTACCCGTCTTTACCGGGTGCCTGAACCAGGTCGCCCAACCTCATCATATTTGCAAGCCTGCCCGTCAATTGAATGTAACTGTCATTATCATCATTTGCCATCGATACGCGTTATTACCTACTCAACTGTCGAATATGTTACAAGTACAAACACTTTATACACGTAATTCGAATTGTTGTGATAATAATACAATCCCTTCTTTCATCGGTTAAGGGCGTCCCACGAAAAAGTGAGAACCTTGAAACGGCATTTGGGCTTCCCCCTGCCGTTTCCTCACCTTTAATAGAACTCGTAAAACAAGCCATCTATTAGCAACTATGATAACTATAGATTATAGCGATATAGATGTAGCTATAGCGCCATCTACCAAAACAGTCTCGTACTACGTTGTACGATCGGCGCGGCGTATTGATATATGTGTTAATTATGTTTCGCTAAGTGAATATTGTTATAAAAATAAAACAAATACTTCAACAGTACAATAACTTTATTTCCACAAAACTTATTTCTTGATACCTTTGGAATATAGCAGGGGAACATGTCGAGAAGAATGTTGGTGTCGTGATGATACGTTTCACGTGACATAGTAAAAGGGGTTTATGTTATTCTTAACCGACACAACAAAGTGTACGTGGATGGCAGTAGAAATGAAGTAACGTGTAATTATATAATAATAATATCTCGACGTCAAAAATCCACACTTGAACAAAAAATCGACTCAAATTATAGAACAGGAGTAGGCATTTTTTTCATGAATACTTACTTACTACTGATTCAACATAAGTAAATTATAAAACCCAAATAATTTTCATAAAAATTATCATTTTATTGAGATGGTGCAGAAAGCAAAAGGCAATTCTTAAGGTTCTTTTCAATATTAAAAACTAAGTTATAACTAGGTATTTGTAGGCACAGATTCATGAATACCTGTTTGTAGTTTCTTGTTTGAAGGAGGCTATAAATGTGCGTCTTTTGTACTTGTTCATTTAATTAATTAGAGGTTTGTTCAAAAGTTTTCTTGATTATCTAAATTCACATTTCCCGAAATTTTACGGCTGAAAATATACTTCAACTCATATAAAATAGTTTTTACGCCAAATTGTGCAAGATAGCTATATTAAATAACTTATCCACCGCGACTAAATAACTTAAACAATAAAAGAGACAGAAGTTCGGAATATACCGGACTTAAAAGGGTTATTTATTGTTAAATTAACAGTCTGTTAATATCAGTGCTAATCTTTAATATATTCGAGCACATGCATCGTTCGTTTTACTGTGTTGAAAAAGCATGGCATGGTGATGGTGCTGTTAATCTTTAAATTAATATACTTTTACGTTTTTTTTAAATACAAAAGTAAAGGTGCGTTTAAGAGCACTATTATCACAGTTGATGAGCCTAGTTCAGGTGCATTAGATACAGTAGCCGTGTTCTCCAATGATTTCTCCCTGTCGGTATTGTGGGACGAAAATACACTTTCTTCCATCATCTCAGTTGAACTGAAATTAATTCATAATATATAAGTATAGGCTCAATTGGGTATGATAACTTTTTCACAATTTATTACAAAATACATAGTTCAATGAAAGACTAAAAATTTATAAATATCAGCTCCTGGTCTATTTTACTTACTCTGTTAATTGAACTTGGCGAGATGATTGAGGTTCCTGATTTATTGCATATTTCTCATCCCCTTGTAAAGCAATACGTTTTTGGAGCCTAAATCAGAATTAATAGCACATGAATGAAATACAATGGATCAAAATAATTGATCGAAGAACGGTTCGAATACATATATTAAGATAATTATATATTTTTTCTTAAAAAGTAGAAATATGACTAAAGTGGAGAAGTGTAATACACATCATATAAATAAAAAAAAACACCCAGATTTGAAAGAAAAGTTAGAAGGTAAGATTATTCACGGAACATAGCTATAGGGTAAAACGTAACAAGCATATTTACAAAACAGAATAAATAGCAGCAGGTATTTTTAATAATGCATTCATCGTGATCCGAAGGAGAAAATAAAAGAATACTTATTTTACGAATAAAAAACAAACTAAAATACTGTCGCAAGGTTGAGGATCGAACTCTGTACCTTCGTAACTGAGCGTGAATCGTTTAACGCGTTACACCACTTCGATCTTAGAGCTAAGAGTCGAAATTGACGATTATATTAGGATTGCGAACGAACAATATAATATATGGCAAAACTTTTCGACTATGTTCCGTGCAATATATAAAATATGCCTAAAGTGTTTTATTGGTAGAAAAATTTGTACACTTACAATTTTGCATTCATTATCTGAGCCCTCTGTTTAGCGAACCTTTTTTTAATATTTTTTCCCTTTTAGGGATTTATAGCCGTGAGTATGTGGGTCAATCAACTTTTAAGCAGACAATTTCAAGGGTGGGTTAACATTTTTCATGAAATAAAAAATATTAACTTTTTCCCTAAACTGTTAAAGATTTTTGTATAAAAACTATTAAACTATTGAATTGCAAAAGGGGCGCGACCTAGGGTTATGGACTATCGATTAATTTGATAAAATTTAAACTTAGGTCACAATTTGAGTCTCTCGCGTTACCAACTGACTTCTTCATAATAAAACATGATTGAAAAGTTTTTAAATATTATTTATTAAATAAACTACTTATTACTAATTAAACAATTACCTTTTGTAATCAGTCTTTTAAGTTTCTTTTAGTAATAATTTTAAAAAGAAAGGTAGATGTCACTTGAGTTACCGCAGGTCAAAATGAATAACATTTTTTTGCAAAAACTATGAAGATGTCTATTTAAAGTGGCGGTGAGCAGTGGTTTCCACAAAATTTAAAAGTGCTTATTCTTTTCACAGTAAAAGTTATAACAATATATATTATTTTGTTGATATATTAAGGAAAACAAAAGATAAAAACTGGGGACAAAAAGTAACTCCAAAGACATTTTGGTAACTCCAAATACAACACTTACCACAATACAACAAGAATTACTATTCTTGTTGTATTAACCTATAAACAATCAACAGACTTAAACATTGAACAACAAACATTTCACACATTGAGATTAAAAATAAGGTAGTGAGATCCATTTCAGGTTTCTTCTTAAAATAGTTAAGAAATAAATCATATTTATTATTCAAAAACATCGACTGAAGATTCAAACTTGTACAGCATTCTGTTTCCCCTCCTTTCCACAGGAGCTGCTAGAATTTTGATATTGTCTTCATAGGGTACTGAATATACATCGGCCTTTTCTAATCTGAATGTTTGCGCATCTTTACCCACAATCTTTGCGCACACTACTGCGGACTCAAACGCACATAGCAGCGTCTCACTCATATTCCTACATCGCGGAGTGTAAATGTTTTTCGAGTTTAGCATAGATACAAATTACAAGTTGGTACACAGCAAGGGTGTACTGGCCAGTATATCTTTGCTGTTTCTACAGTGGTGACCCCGACGTGATGACACACGCTTCTTTCTACTACATTTCTCGATCTACCCGCAACTTCTATTCCTCGCTTACCTCAGCACACCATTCATTCAGCAGAGCATCTACAGGCATGCAATCACCGGCCTCATTGCTCACACTGAATTTGGTAATTGGTAATAGGTACCTCCTAGCTTAGATATCGTCGTATCGACTAGGAGGGGAGTACTGTGGGAGTCATGTTAGAGCGCACACTACTGCGGACTCAAACGCACATAGCAGCGTCTCACTCATATTCCTACATCGCGGAGTGTATGTAATGTTTTTCGAGTTTAGCATAGATACAAATTACAAGTTGGTACACAGCAAGGGTGTACTGGCCAGTATATATTTGCTGTTTCTACAACCCAAAGTTCATCCAAATCATCATCATGAGCAAACACTTTGCAGACGTAAGAATACATCTTCTTAGTTTTGTCACCTCCGTGAACGCGAACATGCAAGAAATCTCCACAAGCCACAGAATCCCAAAAAACACCACTGGTCGATGGTTGCGGTTCAGATATCTCGCTAGTAAAATCTCTGGATGGAGGCATATTTTCTTCGCCCAGTATCTGGCAATCCTCATCATCATCAGAGGAGCCATATACCTTGCGGTATATGCTAGCTCGTGCAGGCACATTTTGCATTTCTTTAAGGACCAAAAGAGGAATGTCGCTATCTGAAGATTCCGGGTCGGGGTCACCAAGCGAACCAGGGTCTGGTACTGTAATGGGTTCAGGAAGACTTATAGTGTCATAACCGTGATAGGTTTTTGGGTTGAAGCAGTTGCAGAATCCTTTTTTCGTACATTCACAAAAGCAGGATAGTTATCTATATTTTAAAATGTTGCGTTCATTTGTAAAAATTTGATGGACTTGAAGCGTGCCAACCAAACGTGGGATGGAATCAGGTATGATTTTCAGCATTTGTTCAATAGCTTCTTCAGTAATAAAGAACATAAATATTTTGCTGGCATCCTTTAGCTGCTTAAAAAACTCGACAGCATCGGGTATGTCCTTACCAGCAGTAAAAAATTTATCAGCAGTGCGCGTTAGGAAACCTCCAATGCCATCTGCAGGACCTTTCCCATGACCTGCCTCAAAAAAATTCCAGGTACCATCGAAAAACCCAAAGTCATACAAAACAGTAGCAAACAACAAAAAGTTTTTCTTCTGGCAGTAAGCGGCATTTTCGCATTGAAAAGTCTGGAACAATAGAATAGGTATTTCCTTTCAGTTTTGCAATAACATGCAGAAAATTAAATTTTACAATTCCAAAATGTACAAATGAACACAAGTGTCAACACTATTGACTATTATGTAGTCAAAATACAGCTCAGGGCATTAATTAAAGTGCCTACTTACTTACATAAAGAATCTTTATGTGGACATGTCTCTGGCGTTACCGTACTGTCTCTGGAGTTACCACCAAAGTAACTCAGTATACACGTAACTCAGGATACAAAATAAGAGGTATCCCTAAATAAAACACTTTAAAAATAATTACCACAATACTGCTCTTTATAATTCAAGTGGCTGACCCATTACCTATCACCCAATTAATAAGAGATGTAAGGAAAGAGCGTACTTACTGGTAAAAAGTCGGTCACTCCGCGGACGGCGAATAAAGGTACGCGCACTCCCGCGCTGCTCGTTTGTGACTGACGTAACACACAGGCGGAGCACAGGGCCGAGATTGGTCAGGAGATAATGAGATAGGAACATACTTCGGCTAGTAACCCGCGCTAACTTCACGCCACACATTTTGATCTCGTAACGGTCAGTAACTCAGTATACATCGAAAACAAATATTACCAATGGACAGACAGTTTTATTTTTTTTGTGAGAATTAGGGAAATCATATTTTGTTTTGAATGGTTTTACTTACACTTTTTAAAATTAATAACTAACATCAGATCATTAATTAACCTGTTTTAGAAGTAAAATTAATAGTAACTTTCATCGAACTGCGCCGAAGCGATCACGGGGACACACGGATTATTACTAGGTGTTTGCATTATAGCCAAATCGTATACTGAGTTACCACACTTTTGAATAAAATTTCAGTGTATTCATTAAAACTTTAAATGTGACATCATAGATTTGTGTTCTGTTAGTACTACGGTATACTCATTTTGTATAAATTCAAAATAGGTACCTCAGGATTAATTTTTTTTCTGGGGGGACATAAAAATGTTGGTTTAAAAGTTGATTGACCCATGTATGTTGTTCAAAATTTTTTTGTTTAATTGGAAATTTTCGATTTTCTGCACATGTTTGTTTCCTTTATTTAATTTTCCGACGTTATTATAAGGTAAACAATATTTTTAATCTTACTAAAAAGATATGTAAAAACATCATATAAATTTAAAGCAAAAAGATAATTATTGTTTCAGCTGGATTTACAGAACATTAGGATAAAACGAGCGTATTCACAAAACAGAATTATGCGCAGTATTTTTAATCATGCATTTATCATCATAACCGAAACAAAATAATTTTACGAGGAAAGAAATAAACAAAAAGCATGTCCCGGATAGAAGATTTGAACTCACGCCCACATCAACAGCGCATGGCCCCTAATGCGTTGGACCATTTCGTACTATCTGAACAGGGTGAAATTAACGATAATATTACGATTGTTATCAAACTTATAATGTAAAGCAAAACAAGCGACTATGTTGCGCACAACCAAAATAAATTATCTAAAAAGCGCGGGAAGCGGCAAGCAGCTCTATTACAAAAAAATTCGACACAAGCTCTGCGCATGAAGGCTAACAGCCATCTGCCGCCCCGTTCTCCGCACAGGGACCCGCTCCAGATTGACATTGAAATTTAGGGTTTTTGCTTTATAACTCCATAATTAGGATGAAAAGACTAAAAATTATTCATACAGATGATAGACTACTCAGTTGTCTACGCAAATATTACGTAATCGATAACATATATGCAGTATTCTGACAGCAATATCAGACTTTACGATAAAAAAGCCCCCCACAAATTATTTTTTTTCTTAGTCGATTATTATTGAAAACGAATGAGAACCGTCATTATTAAAGAAAAGATATTGAACTTGAACATATATTTTATTTAGAGTGTGATTGTTTCATTGAGCAGGTTTCATTGAGTTTGAAAACTACCAAAATCAGTGAAATTTTCGAGGGAGGCCCTTAAGTAAACAAGTTGTAATTTAGAAACATTTAGAAAATAAAGTTGATTAAAATAAAATGATGGACGAATTATGACCAATTCACTTACGCATAATTAAAATTTAAGAAATTAAGGCCTCTTGCGTTTAGAAGCAAACAAACAGGCATTGTCAAACAAAGCCTCGCTTTAAAAATAGAGTAAAATGTTGATAACTCTGAAATTGTATATTAAAATTTTGATTAAAAAATGTCGAAAGAGAACATGCAAGCGTGAGCCCATTATTAATTAACTTCAGCATCACGATTAAAACACTTAGTTATAGCATTAACGCCTAGTTATAAATATTTTTTATTAAAATATATTTTCCTACGCTAGTCTTTGCGTATTAAATATAGAACTTGTGATTACGTGCTGTACTATGTGCTAATGCAAAAAATAAAAAGTTTACATCTATGTTGCGGAAGGCGCAAAAAGTTTAGTAAGTTAAAAGTTAGCTAGTTTTTATTTGGTACGCCTCAAAATCTAGTTTTTCCTACGACCGCATTTTCATCCCCCTCTTCTTATCTAGCAGTTTTACGTACCACTCGTTAGAACTTTAAAGTCATGAACCTTTAAATAAACGTTACATATAGCATCCCATTTAAAGTAATATATGTATATTCGCCAGGATTTTTAATGTGTGAATACAGTTCTTGATAAGCAGTCGCACCTTAATATTACAAACGTTTAATGAGCGCGATAAGGGCACTTGGTGGATTTTAATTGCTGCTTTGAGCTTGTTAACCGTTAATGACACAAGAAATTGTTACCTAAATGAAATGCGTACTTTGCGCAGTGAAGCCGATAACCTTTTTATGGCTTATACAATATCTGGAATTTTACATAAGAACTAAAGCTCCGAGTTTAGCAAACTAAATTAGCAAGTCACGATATAATATAAGAATAATGTACTGAATAGATTATTTACGAAAAAAGAGAGCAAAGGCCTTCTCTAAGCTTATAAGTATTTAATATAACAAATTTAAGCTAGTGAGGACAAATCATTGTTTAGAAGATAAAAATACATACCGGCCTATAAACGCGTGTAAAACAAATATAGTCATTTTTATTCTGCTCTATACGCGAATGATGTTTCTAGTGGGTCCGTTTTATTGGATTATGTATTTCAAATTCATAAACACCTAGCTGTTACGCGCATCAGAGTTCGACCTTGTTATGCAGAATTGTAATACCAAATAAATTACTTATTTAATACAGGATGAAAAATAATATAATCAAATTGTCTTAATATGCGCTAAATTTAAATCTGTCAAATAGTTTAACGAGCAACAAACATCGTTCCTTATGCATTCATAATATTGGCAAGATTAAATATGTGTTCGTAAATAAAATATTTCCAACACATTTACATTTTATTTCGTTAAATATACTTCTTACTTTAAATTCATTTATACGGCATAATATTAAAAAAATATTTGATATAATTCAATACTTGTCATCCAAACCACCACCAATAGTTGTACCGCAATTTATCGATTAGGAGAAGGCGTATGACAAGCTAGTAAAATATTATATGGGGAGGTTTTTTCCATCGTGAGGAAACCCACATGGCTGAGTTGTACTTAGTCATGTGACAGTGTATTCGTACAAAACGGCGATAGGCCTGCCCCCTATCACGTGAGTACACTGTCCATGCAAAACGTGGGTACTCTGTACACCAGGTGACAAAGTCACGTGATGTTCAGAAGTATTAGTACCTCTGCCAACCCCTTCGGGGATATTCGGCGTGAACGTTTATGTTATGTTATGTTCTTTCCATGTTCGGTTCGGGGACTCGAGTGTATTGGAGTCACTATAAGGCAGGTGTCCGAAGTATGAAGAATAAAAGAGCATGTACGAAAAGATTGATGGATGTGAATTAAGCTAGAGAGGTTTGCCAGGATCGTACAAAGTGGCGATCGATAGTCTCTGCCTACCCCAATGGAAACTAACGGCGTGAGAATATATATGTAATAATAATTATTATTATTATTTCCGAATACATTTTAGTTTCTCGCCTCTCCCATGGCCTAAAAAGAAAGTATATAATTTTAAATGGGAGAGACGGTACTCCTCGACGAAAGCACGGTCGGTCAGGGTCAGGGACTCAGGTTCGAGAACCGTCGGACGATCCGAGCCGTATCGAGCAGCACCGCTTTTTGCATTTGTACTGGAACCGACACGCCACAGAAATCCAACCGCCTCAAATTGATCGCGCGGCTGGTTGGAAGCGGACAAAACAATTGTGATTATTTCTGTGGAAGTCACATCCCACATGTCGGTGATCTCGTGAGCCAGATCGAGATACTTCCGACGCTTCTCGGTTTCGGCTTTCGCGAGACCCTCGTCATGAGGGATAGTGACACCCACTAGAAATACCCTCGACTGCGACCGATCCCATACCAGGATAACAGGCTTATTCGCTAGAATAGTCCTGTCCGTGATAACGGATCGGTCCCAATAGATTTTGGCACGGTCGTTTTCTACGATGGGCTACGGCAGATACTTGTAGTACGGCAGCCTCTGTTGCAAGAGTCCGTATTTCAGAGCGAGCTCCTGATGTAGTATTTTGGCTGCTTGGTTGTGTCTGTGCAACGTGACGTGACGTGTGTGGTTCGCCGATCCTGTGAGGACAACGATAAGGGAGTCAGTCCTTTATCACTAGCGACCACCTCTGCCCGAATACTATCATCCTTCATCGTCAAAAAATTGTTTCTGAGGTTGCATACCTCGCGATTGTGCATGGTTTTGGTACTCAAGAGGCCTCGACCACCACACTTTCCGCTATACAATCTCTTAACCGACGATCTCGGATGATGCATTCGGTGAGAGGTCATCATTGTGCAGACCCGTCTGTCCAGAGCGTCAAGTTCGGTCTGACTCCATCTGAGCACGCCAAATGTGTACAGGCATGACCCAGGAGTTAAGGGCTCGGATTTTACTAACGCCTGACAAATAGCTTTTAAGCACACTTTCACAAAACTCCTCGCAAACACCCTGTTTATCGTCTGCAACCTTCACAGCGATGGTTTGTGACATGCCCAGATTTCAGCCTCTGAGAGTGCCCTCGAATGATTGGTGCCGACATCGACACCATCAGAGCGTACGACATGCCCCTTCTCAACATGAATGACCGCACACTTATCTACCCTGAGCTCCATCTTGACGGAACTACTGAAATCATTAGTGATTGTCAGTAGCTCCGCCAATCTGTCAGCTGTGGGGGCGTAAAGCTTCAGGTCATCCATGTTAAGGAGATGAGGCAAGCGTGGTCCGCCTCTCCGAAACTGAAGCCCATCCCCGAATTCTCCTAGAGTTTACTTAGAGGATTTAGGGCCAAGCAAAACCAAAGTGGACTCAGGCAATCGCCCTGAAAAATCCCTCGCCTTATGTCAATTTGGTCATCCGCGCCGCGTCCGTGATCCGCTGACCGTCCAAACTCAGGATGAAAAATTGGTTGATATTGATTGTTTGGAAATTCTATAAAGTCTGATTTGATGATATTGATATGACATGAATAAAATATATGTTGGTGATTAGTTCATGGTGTTAAAATTTAATGTTTAACATTTTAATAATTTGTTGAAAAATATGATGAAAAAAATTGAATTGGAACATGCTTTGTTTTCATAAAAACCGTATAGGCTCCACTGGCATAACATACATGTGAACTCATTATGTGTCTATATACGCGTAGCTTTAAGATCTGTAACTTTGATGTTTAACTTTTCATTTAAACATTATAGTTATTCAATAAAACTAAATAAACTACATTTATCCTGCGCGCGCGATTTTTCCGTCCCTGTCACTCTCAGTAAATTTGACGTAAGAGTAACGCAATAGCTGCAAAATGCGGGGAGGCCCTTAAGGGCAGTAAATATTGTAAGATTATCATAGCAATAGCTAAATAGTCGACAGAATATCGAGTGACTGCAACGCAAAAGATAAAAAGTGCTATGGAAGCCATAAGTTTGCTTTTATACCACACTTTAGCTTTCCTCAAGTCGAAAAATACTCTTTCATTCGACTTATGTGACGTATCAAAGTAGTGCTGAGTAGTGCTGTTGCAATAACTCGACCAACCAAGTGGTGCTTGTTGTGTCAGTTAAAATAATAAGTTAACTAATGTAGGGAAGTTTGTATTTTCTACACGCGCTATATATTATTCTATCCATCTTTATAGGTTACGCGCCTGAGCTATTTTAAGGTTACCCGTAGGTATTTTCATGTGGGAAATTAAATTTATCGTTTATATTGTCTACATTATTATTATAATTTCCATGGGCCGTAAGATTTCTGCATAATTAATGATTCAAAAATAATATTTTTTTAATTCTAAATTGTTGACAAAATTTCTAAAGCATCATGGTAACAACAAAAAATACAAAACATTTTATTTGTATTCGGATTCTAAATCTATATATATAAAAGAAAGTCGTGTTAGTTACACTATTTATAACTCAAGAAAGGCTGAACGGATTTGGCTAAAAATTGGTAGAGAGTTAGCTAAGAACCGGGAGAAGGACATAGAACATTTATCATCACGCTAAATATCGTAGGAGGTAAGCAGTAAAAAATATTTAACACCATCCGTGCGAAGCCGGGGCGGACCACTAGTAACTTATAAATTTAGATCTGTCGCCGTCATTGTACTTTCGAAAGAAGTAGCAGTAAATGGTTCACATAATATTAGTAGAAGCATGAATATTTTATACGGAACCCTCTCTGATATATTATGATCCCTCTTATCCGTTGCTGACGTATATAAAGTTATAGTCTTAAGTACATTTTATTTACTTTCCGTCAAAAACCTCCACTTCTTTTAGTTCTTTTTTACCGATTACATCCGATTTTTGATATATAAAACCAATTAAGGAAACGTATTCTCTATACTATTCAAACTCGACGAAACGGAGTCCGCAGTTCTGTAAAAGATTTTGTTCAACTATCATTCAACTTTTACGCTGTATTATGGCTTTCATATAATATTCATAGGATCCCTGTGGCTATAATAGATTATTTAAAAGCGTTTTCCTAACTAATATTTTCAAATCGAGAGATAGTCTTTCAAACAACAATCATACGACAATATTTGCTATTATAGTAACCGAGATGCTATTTAGTTGAAAAAACCGCTTTTATTCTGCATTGATGCTGTAATAATAATATATCAAAAGACACTGTTATAAAAGCAAGTTTTACGAAGTTCCCCAATCGCTTTCTACACCACCCATATCCGGCAGGTTAGTAAGTGGCCTCCTCCTTACTTCCCATTCAGGGACTGGGGGGAGAACCTGTATGAATGGCTCTTCGTCCAGCGGAGGAACAGCCTCGCGTCGCAATTGTTCGAGTTCGGTAGTGCTAAAGAGTTCTGAGCGCTGTATTTACTGAACTCGGTTCGCCAGGTTTTGTTCTGTGACGGTCAAATTGGGCTCCAGCCGCAGAAATTCTCGGTACATTGCTGCCCGATAACCCATCCGACCAGTTCTTGAACCTGAGGCCCTAAGATAGACCCGCATGGCATTCCTCTTCATATCAGATTCGGTTAATATCAATTTCGATTTACCCAAAGAGGTCCCCGAAACGCAGCCAATGCAGGGAGGCTTTATGGTTAGTTATTCATATTAAAAACCTCTCTGTCTATTTATTAATATAATTTTATTGACAAATGAAAGATGATGTGATTTTGGCCGCTTGCACTTTTTTCTTCGGTTAGAAGTTCTACGTCCTTCAAGTTTGTAAGTAAAATTAATTAATTTTATTCACACAAAATTAACTAGTCTGTATCACCTTTGTCTACTTAAAGTTATTCGTTTGTTAAAATAATCAAAGAATGCTTAAATATTTTATGTGACACGAATGAACTATGATAAGCTGAAGGAAAACCTAGTTATTTCTAAACAATTTTGAGAACGCTCAGTGTTGTCCAAAGATACATAGATTTTCATTTTTTACCCAGGTTATTAACCAGGCAAAACATCCTAAAGATCACCAACATAGATGAGACGTACAGTGCTCACATCAGATAGTGCAAAACAGCTATAGTCTGTATCAATTTAGAAAAAATAATTTTGTAAACAATGAAACGTCAATGACCTTATAGTATTTTAGTGTTGTTACCAATATTATTGACGGCGACGTAAAAATCGAATACGCTACTATTGGTAAGTAAAATTTTTGATCCAATTTTATAGTATACTTATAAAACAGACGTAAACTACAGAATACGTCCTTTATTATTACATACGTATATCCTAATATAATACTCAAGCCGTTAGTTCTTAAATTTTCATTCTTAATAACCAATAATTGTAGTGGTGAATGGAATAACAAACCTTATCTTGTTTGTAAGACAAGCAAACACGCGTGCATCCCATTAGTTCCGAACTAAACTGTTGGGGCACTTTCGATGCTTCCGACTTTCATCCCAAGTTTTTGCCGCTATTTTACTCGTGGCATATTTTTTTACTTTATACGATTTCATTTTTGGTTTACTTGTTAATACAAAATTCAATTAGTATAAATAGTAATTTTATTTTGATGTAACTACACTTCTTATATATTTATTAGGGTATTCGACTACAAAAAATCAACATATGTGTGGGAACAGCAAGATATACTGGCCAGTACACCCTGCTGTGTACCAACTTATAATTTGTATCTATGCTTAACTCGAAAAACATTTACACTCCGCGATGTAGGAATATGAGTGAGACGCTGCTATGAGCGAGTGAGTCCGCAGTAGTGTGCGCTCCAACATGACTCCCACATATGGTTATTATTTCATTGAAATGTATGAAATAATACTTACTGTATGGTTAGCACACAGATTTGGTTTTCTTGTTAGACCAGATGACAGCAAACAATTTAAATTTTATATTTATATGATGAAAATTGAAACCGGGTTATTTTAGTAATTTAGGCAAGAAGAACTTAGGTATTAATGCATAATTTAAAGAAAGAAAGAAAGAGAGACATTTATTCGCTGCACAGATGAGCAAGAGACATACAGTTAAACATAAAAAGAAAAAATAAAAGCTTTGACAAAAACAATATTGGAAAAAAAAAACATGAAAAAAATTGTATAATAATAATAGAAAAAACAATGTAATACAGAACGTATTAGATAAAGATAGAAGAAGACAAAGATAGAAAAAATAAAAAACTTTTTTTTTTTTAAATAACAACATAAGTTGACAATTTACATACAAAGGTCTCTGCACAGCGAAACGGTGCTGACTCAGCATAACGTTGTGAGCTCTGAGAACTCACAACACTGATTTTCAGTCAGCACCGACACAAGTGAAATTGCGAGCATTACACTAAACGCAACAGAGTAGTGGACATACATACAATATGTTTATATATATTAAATTTTGATAAGCATATTTAACAACGATATATACTAAATAAACAAAAAAATAATAATATAATAATTATAGAGTACAAATATACAGCAGATATAGAAGACGAATATATTACCATCGCAATATACAATAGAACATAAAAAGTAAATCTAACATAAGTTACATATATATTCACATACATATCTATACATATATGTTCACATACATATACAATATTATATTTATAATATAGAGATATGATATATGGTTAAGATAAAATGGGATAAAGGAGCACAATCATAAATGGGAATCTGCAGGTAGGACATTGCGGGATGGGTTTTGCTGTGCCAGCAAGTAATCTCTAAGCTTACGCCTAAAAGTTTCCCTACTGGTCACAGCACGTATAGGTGGTGGAATATCATTCCAGCACTTGGACGCTGCAAATCTAAAGCTACCCCGAAACGCCGCTGACCGATGCGTCGGCAAGATCGCTCTAACTTTATACTGATAGCCACTTTTTGACCATTGCAGTTTTCTATGCAAATAAGTGGGCGATTCCAGCCTAACTACACCGAACAGCAGAGTGGAAAGGTGTAATCGTCTACGGCCCTGCATATTCAATAGCTTTGCATCGTCCAAATACGGGGTGATATGGGAACGAGGAGGGATGCGAAAACAAAAACGTGCGCATGCGTTTTGCACACGCTGTATCAGCCTTTGTGTACGACCAAGAATGCAGCTGCCATAAACCACATCACAGTAGTTTAATCTCGATAATACCAGCGACTCACAGAGGTGAACACGCAAATCCACACTCAGGTAGTCGCGTATATTATAAAGAACCTTAAGGCGATAGAAGCAGTTACTAACTACAGACAAAATATGATTTTCAAACCGAAGTTCTCCATCCATTAGTATACCGAGATTACGTGCTTCTATCACCCTTTCCAGTGGTTGATTTCTAACAGCTACATCGCAGGACGCCAAGGCAGCCACCGTATTATGGATTTGTGTTTTTGTTCCGAGTATCATATACTTGGACTTTGCCGGGTTTAAAAACAAACAGTTTCGCTCGGACCAAGCAACAATACGATCTAGATCAGAATTCAGTTTACTGACAGTTTCTGCCGTTTTTTTAGGATCTCCAGAAATGTACAATTGCACGTCGTCGGCATATATGTGTATATTGCATTCCTTAACGCTGTCAACGAGATCCGCAGTATACAAAATAAACAACAAGGGACCTAGGATCGATCCCTGGGGAACTCCTCTATCTAATCTACTTTCAGACGAAACACTGATTTCTCCATTTCTTTTCCGCAGTTCTACGAACTGTTTTCGATCAGACAGATAACTGTTGAACCAGTAAACCGTAGGCACATCAAATCCATAATACGACATCTTGGACAGTGCCAGGGGTGTGAATAAACAATCGAAAGCCCTAGAAAAGTCTAATAGTGTTAGCAATGTAGATAAGCCATCGTCGCGATCTTTTAAAATGTTGTCAACGACATCCAGCAAAGCTGTCGCCGTTGAATGGCCCTTGCGGAACCCAGACTGAAGCTCCGGTAAGATATTATTCTCCTCCAGGTACCCCGACAGCTGATCGCACACCACCCGCTCCACTATCTTTGATGCACATGGTAAGATACTAATTGCTCGCAGATCGGAAGTGACAGTAGGATTAGGTTTTTTTGGAAGCGGTTTAATTTTGGCAATTTTCCAATGGGAAGGAAATTTACTCGTTTCAATACTTCTGTTAACAATGCACGTCAATACGTCTAATGTCATCGGTAAAGTGAACAATATCATGTCAATGTCTATGTCGTCTTGTCCTTTAGCTGTAGTTTTAATTTTTGTAACAATTTTAGACACTGTTTCACAAGTCACAGGTTTCAAAGAAAAAGTGGATTGACTGTATCGGTTAAATTCAAAATAAGTTAAATTGGATAAGGAGACGTCATTAGTACCAGGAATATTGCTGAAGAACTGGTTGATGTCATCAGGGTTATTAAAAGATGATGGTAGTTCAGTCTCACGTTTGTTAGGCAAAATGTAACGTTTTAAGTTTTTCCAGAGTGAACGCGAATCTCCAGCATTGTCATTAATAGCATGTTTAAAGAAAGCTTTCTTTTCATCATGAATTGCCTGGATAACCTGGTGTTTCATGTCCTTGTAGTACCGTATACTCACCTCAGTTTTCAACTTCTTGGACTTTTGATGTGCCCTGTCACGTAACCGCATCATCAATCTCACAGTCGGTGTTAACCAAGGTTTTGGGGCATCTTTTACCACTACAGTTTTAATGGGGGCATGGAGGTCAAATAATTTTGTAACACGAAAGTTGAATTCCGCAATCATGCCATCAACGTTGTCAATTTGTTTAATTGAATCCCAGTCTGTCTTTGTCAGGTCATGATTAAATTTATCTAAGTCTATATCTCTCAGTGGTCGGTAAGTAATTGTCTTAGGTACAAGTTTAGGTTTTTTTAAGTCAAGTTGCATTGTAACAAAAGCATGACGACCTAATTCAGGAATATGATAGATATCTAAGCACCGGACAGGGGCGTCGGTACATATTAAATCGAGAGTCGACTGACTGTGTTCTGTAAAGTGAGTTGGCTTATTAACAATTTGGGGTGTATAACACCGAGTCAAAGACGATGTCACCTTTTAATACTCTCATTGCATAGAAAATAGCACATCTCTCGTAGAAAAAGATTTAATTTCCAGTTGGTAAAAGTATTTGAAAAAACAGTTCAATTTAATGCACCAACAAACATTCTGAAATGATCACATACACCACAATTTCAACTATGTCCCATTAGTTCTATGTAGTACCAGCGGGAATCGAACCCACCTTTATATTTTTTTTCCATTACTTATTATTTATTTCTGTCATTTTAAGGTTATTCCTTTGGCATATATTTTATTGGATATAATAAATCCTTTATTTGCAGGCAACAAGGCCCATATAATATTAGTAAAACTTAACCTATGTTAGTAATTTACAATGTAGTGGGCAGAGGCTTTGGTTTCTGACGCGCAGCCCTGAAGCGCCGGAACACTATTCCCTCAGGCCAAAAGTTCTCTCCTAGCAGAACCTTCTCATGGACTGCGGAAACCTGGAGCCAATAGGATTTAAAGTTGGTCGGCCTACTGGGCTCCAGACGTGTAATGTTGAGCACGGTTATAGGACCGAGGCTAGTCTGCTCTATGTGACGCAAGACATCGTTGTGCGTCATCTGAGGATCTACTCGAGATATGTAAATATCCAGCACCGGTGTTGCAGCCTTCAGGGGGCAGGAGGCTGCTGGGACGGTACCACGCTTATTCCTGTTTGCACGACGTTTGGGTTTTTTCCCAACCAGGGTGAATCCATCGTCGTCTTTAACAGTCTTCGGCGCGGCACGAGCGGTCGCGGCTTGGCTCTCCTTTCCCTCCCTCTGGGTGGTAGTGGCAGGGGGTAGCAGGGGGTTTGGGCAGCGACGATGAGAGCGGGGGTGGCTTCCTAACTTCAGCACCTGTGCAAAAGAACCCTTTTCAACCACCGATGTCAGTGGCGCGTCGGGTGTGAAGACAGGTGCGGATGGGCGCAGCGAACTCGTTTTGTCACAAATTCGCTGAGTTGTCGGATTCTCACAGTCAATGACCGAGCTGCTTACTGGGTCAGTCGTAACAATTATATTGCTGCGTTGCGAAGTGTCAAGTGGCCGTCGCTTCTGCCGCTTGCGCGGCGGCGATACTTGTGCGAGCACAACATCAGCATTTCGCAACGATGTCACCTCGCGCTGCAACTCAGCGCTGGCACGTTCTGAAGCCACGAGCTTGGCTTTGATGTCGGCAACGCTGGACTTCAACAACTGAATGTCCTTCAACAGCGATGTTACGTCAACATGGTCGAAGGTCACAGGAGGCAGCTTGTTAAGGTCTCGCGCTACATACGTAGGGATGTCATCCGGATCCGTCTCCTTGAAGGCTCGGAAGATATCTTGAAGATTTCTTTTCCCGCTGCCATCGGCCCTCCTCGAGGCGAGGCGCACGGCGGTGACGGCGGCGGTGACGGCGGCGGTGTCGGCGAGGAGCTGTCTCGCGGCGGTTATTTCAGCGTCCGTGTAGCTGGTCGCGCAGATCTGCTCAAGGCTGAGCTCGTCCATCACGTCCAGTTTGTTCTGCACGAAGGCAAGCAGCTCCTGCACCAGGATGGTGTCGGAGCGCTTCACGCTGGCAGTGGTCGCCATTGTTTAAATACACAATGACTCACATTTATTGCTGATTCGGCCGCTGCTAGGTAGCGTCCAATCGAGCCGGGCGTTCTGTCACAACTGAGAGAGATATACGTACTAGAACCGGGTATAAATTATTAGGTACCTTATTATTCAACTAACGTTTGTTTTTTTTATTACGAGATACGGTTCGGGTAAGTTTTAATTTTCTACATTCTTTCTTTTAACAATTAATAAATCACAGGAACAAACTTTTAAACACGTTGAAATCGAATTACGTCAAGATTGCTTTACATACGGCCAAATATATGTCGCGTTGTCCAAATCAGGTTGCGGAGAAAGTCAGTATGTATTTCTGCCGCAAGAATATTAAACTATAAGTATCATTTACACAAAAGTAATTTTTAAATATATTCTCTTAAACAATTCTTAGTCGCGATCATAATAATAGAAATTGACGCGTACAAAGTAATAAGTACAAAGTAATATAGTAAATATTACTTTTTAAAATACTATTATTACAGTAATATATACAAGCAATTAATATATACAATTATTATTATTGTTTAAAATACATTTTTTTATGGTGTTATTGATATTATTCACTGCGATTTATATAGATATATTGAACCTTGTAGTATCGATTCATTAATCGGTAATCGATTACTATCATTCCTTCAATATCATTCAATATTCAATACCCATCACAAATTTTTGCATTAGAAAAAATAACAAATAACCTCAATGATTTTCATCTAATCTTATTTTTAGAGTTTCGCAAGCTTTAGCTACAATGAATTCTCAAATTTTGTTTAATAAGTGGACAACTGTTTTTCCTCATTGACGGGTGTAAAATTTAAGTGATGTGGAAGTAGTTTCTTGATGAAATACCCGGCAATATGGTTTGTTTACAAACTTTATGACTCTATTTGATATAAACGGTATAGACCTGCCACCTATCTCATGAATGCACTATGCAGGCAAAAACTCAGCACTCTGAACACCAACAACACCAGCAAAGTAAACCACACTATGTATACATACGTGTCTGCGCCGCCACCGTAGTCTCGACGGCAAACATGTTAAGTGCAGTCAGTTGTAGTAACCTCGGAGCTGGGGTCGGCAGCGGTTGCTGGTGCAGCAGCGCGCGGAACTGACGCAGCATCAGCGAGGCGCTCTCTTCGAACGATTCCATGCTGCACAGATATAGGTGGGTTAGAGAATGTCGTGTTTCTTGTGTTTAACTTTGGTATTTTAATAAGGTACCAGGGCGAAATTAAAGATTAATTATTAAACCCATTAAGTATATATATATGACGATAAAGACTATAAAAGTATTACAAACAAAAATAAATCAATATTATGTGCATATATTTTAGATTGAATTATAATAAATATAAATAAAAGATGTTTATTAAAGGAAAGAAAAATTTCGACACTGGCGGGGTTCGAACCCGCGACCTTCGGGTATACGCCCCCGTCGCTCTGCCAACTGAGCTACAGTGTCAGTTGGCATTCAGCGCGAAATTTCTCTATCCTTTGTTTCTTTTTTTACACGTTCAAGTAGTGTTTGCGTTTCCTACCTCCGAATTTTAACTAATTCGGACGGCCACTTGTCTACCTTTTCAGATAGAATGCAAATGTTGGAAACGCCTAACTATCACATAATTTAATGTTTTTTGACATGAATTCCTCATGTGGGGATTATTCATCATCATCATCATCAGCCCACACTCGTCCACTGCTGGACATAGGCATCTCCCATGGCGCGCCACCTCTTCCTATCCTCGGCCAGCCTCATCCAACCACTCCCGGCCACCTGCTTTAGGTCGTCGGTCCAGCGGGCTGGAGGGCGCCCCACACTGCGTCTGCCAGTGGGGATTATTACTCATAAATAAAAGATGTTATTAAAGGAAAGAAAAATTTCGACACTGGCGGGGTCCGAACCCCGCCAGTGTCGAAATTTTTCTTTCCTTTAATAACATCTTTTATTTATGAGTAATAATCCCCACATGAGGAATTCATGTCAAAAAACATTAAATTATAATAAATATATTTGTAATTTACGTGACGTATACTTAATGAGTTTTTTTTTGTGAGGAGTTGTATATTTTATTTTAATTTGTGATCGCGGGGACTCGCCGTATGACGACACATAATCGATAACAGTGGAAGCACAGCACTATTTTGATGATCCCGTAAATAAGCAATTGGTAATGGTTTAGTTAGAAATAAAGTATAAAATCTTTTTCTAATAAGATATCTCATGACATGAATATTTTAATACTCACCCAATTTTAGTCACTAGTTTTCCATGGACATATAAGTAACTGGTGATGAAGTTTTTGTTCAACTGAAACAAAAAATGAGCGTCA
>OY755173.1:11632197-11662608 GCA_963576735.1 Bedellia somnulentella | reverse complement strand
GTTTTAAAGGAATCTGAAGATGCACTTTGGTAATCTTATTGTGAGTTTTATAAAGTTTGTATAGGCCAATGTATAGTTATGAGTGGTTTAATTCGATTTTCCGTGCAAACTGTCTAGCTAGATTTTTAACTCAGTCTATGTCTCTGCCAAGTAATGACAGAAGCTGCCGATGGATATAAACATATCGCAGTATACTAGCATACCCGCGTGATATGAACTCTGTCGTGAGAGAGCTCGACTTCTCTTCGTTCTGTAGGATATATCACTTAACTTCTACTTTTATTAAGTATCTCCAAATATGGATAACATCTCCCAACCCCTACAGCATCTGGGAGGAAAACCCACGACCGTAAGGGACGTTCGGTTGATTATAACACAAATACGAAAAGATACTGTGCAAAATAATATTAATTCAAACATATTAGAAATTATCTTTTATAATGTGTAATTAATAATATAATAACTTCTATGACAATTGACATTTGGTTCGCACTGCGTAGTAGGTAATTAAACCTCTTGAAACTATTTACATAATTAATTTTATTATAATTGCACAAGCCAGGCAATCACCTAAAAGTACCTATCTGCTATGATATAAATCATTAAAAGTACAAAATATTTATTACCTCTGTCCAACCTGGAATCTACTGCAGAAGAGCTAGTCTGTACTATTATTGTTTTGAAGGATTATGATGGTCATATAAGGTCTTTGGTTCCATTTGGACATCTTTTCTGTAAAAACGAAAATTATGTATTCATAAAATGTTATTGTATTTGAAGGGAATACATTCTATATCCAATGAATTACTTACCCTTCTTTGCTATTGTGGTTTGTAGAATTTTGTGGTAAAATAAGTAACCCAGGGTGGGATGTCATTGATTGCTCTGAATGATTATTAGCTCTACTTTTATGGTTATCTTGATTCCTGCAAGATTATAAACACAATTATATTAATCAATAAGTGAAACACTTGGCTAACATAAAATACAAAACCACATTAATATTACAATGTTTAGCTTTTACTATTGAATAAAACGAAAGAGATATTTAATGACTTAAAAAGAAAAAATTACAAAAATACAGTATTTTAAAAGCAAAAGTAACAATGGCAGTAACATAACTCAAAGCGATCTCTGCCAGACAACCTTTGGATGGAAAGGTCAAAAACTTAAGTCATTTAAATAAAAGCGTTTGAGTCACCGATCGGGCAATTTGTAAACATTGTAGTCAGCGTCAAATTTAAATCGACTGTTGCGTAAAAGATAATGTGAAACACAAGTTATAGTTAAATCTTTAAAAATATTATTGTTTGACTAGAATAAACACAGTATTGTCCTCACCAATTCAATATAATATTTTATGCACCTTTCTATAACAAAATATTATTGACTAGTGGATCGTCCCAGCTTCGCACGGGTAGCGTTGTTTTTTTAAATATCTGAGGTTTCTTTCTTCAGTCCCTGCTTAAGCATTGTGAAATTCAGTGCAATGTTTTCAATTTATTTAATTTATAGCACTCCCTAAACAGTGTAGTTTGGTGATTTTGAATGCGCTTTAATGAACGGTTCAGTATTTCCATTAAATAGCAAATTTTGGAATAAAACGCTATGAAATATTTATAACAATCTGAAAAATAAATCATTACGTGATGTAGGATGCAACTACTGGCGCCATCTAGTATGTTATATATAAATTAATAAAGATTTGGTTTTGGTCACCGGCGCGCTGGCTTATTTTATGTACAATTTCGGTATTTGTCTACCGATTTCTATGATTCTTTTTTTATTGAATAGGTAATAATGTTACCTTTTTTAAATTAGGGATGAGTGAGAGGTTTACAAACCTAAGAGTAAACAAATATAATCAGAATGTTCCGAACTGCTAAGCTATTAGGAATTACACGTGTTATTGTGAGTCAACCGTAAAAGATAGACATAAACTGTTAAGAATTTTTTTTTAGATAATTTTATGCAGAATTTTTCCGTCATACATGATTTCTATGTAAGTTTAATCATTAAGGCTGCACACGCGACGGAAGCTTAAAAAATGGAGTAACTTCTCCCGTTTTCCCAAAATTTCCCAAAATTCCCCTTTACTACTCTGCTGGAATGTATACAAAAACCTGCGCAGGAGTATGAAGAATAATTGTACCAAGTTTCGTTAGAATCCGTCGAGTAGTTTTTGTTTCCATAAGGAACATACAAACCGACAGACAGACAGACAGACAGACAGACAGACAGACAGACAGACAAAAATTTTACTGATTGCATTTTTGGCATCAGTATCGATCCCTAATCATCACCTAATAGTTATTTTGAAATTATATTTCATGTACAGAATTGACCTCTCTACAGATTTATTATAAGTATAGAAGATGTCTTGATGATTGCTGGCAGCTCCGATTTTAATAAAAACGATAACAAATCCTATAGCAACAATAATTTTAAATACGAGTTTCTAAAAAATATAGTGTCCCCTTATTAGGAGACTTTCATAATCTAAACAGGTATTTGTAACACCATACGCCGGTTATGCATTCTACTGGCCAAGGTTTTTGCGTTTCCCTGGCTTACATACATCAAGAAAAATCTCCCAAAGATTAGTATTCTAAGCTACAACTAACTATCTAACAGCATACCTCAAACATAGCTGATTATATCATAAAAATCTATTCTTTCATGTTCTTGCTCCTTAGACTCAATAATCTCGATCCTTCAATTAACATTAGAATTCATTGAGGACGACGGTACATGAGGCAAGGGGGTAGCAGGTTCGTTATTCCTGCCACCTATTCTCCCCGTGCGTCGTCTTACATACAAAGTCACCTTCAACTTCAAATCTGAAGTATTGTAAGTTATAACAAGCTAGCCTAACATAAGTGATTGTAGCCATACCTATCCATTCGCTCATGTCCATGTTTCTTCGACTCTATAATCTCGTCCCGCCAATTAACATTAGAGTTGACTGGCGTCGACGGTACATGTGGCAAAGGGGTGGCAGGTTCGTTGTTCCGTCCCCCTCTTTTCCGTCCCGTGCGTCGTCTAGCGCGCCGCCCCCCGCCCCCCTCCCCGCCGGCGCTGGGGGCGGGGGAGTGGCGGTCGCGCTCTGTACTTGGGGTGCGGCCGGTAGACCAGGAGCTGGTGGTGACGATTGGCTTCTTCTAGAATACAAGTTAAAGGTCGTTTAGTTTGGCTTTTTCATTCGAAGAAACTTCGGACTTGAAAGTAGTATTTTATGTGGTAGAACAAATACAGGTGAGCCTAGTTAGTCATTAAAACAGTAATAGCGGGATTTAACACTAGTGTTCTGTTCGAACGTATGTTTGTTACTAAATAATCAATCTTTCAAGCGTGGATATAGTGCGCTACTCCCAACACAGGCGAAGTAGATTCTACACCGCCGATCACGGTAATACACAATTTAAAAATGTACAAAAACACTTCAATTTAGTTAATACATAGAGATATACTCATTTATACCCCACTTGACGGTGATCATTTTCTTTGCATACTTTTTACGACGATAAATTAAGTAAATGTGAATATTATCGCACTATTACGTAGGGATAAACCAAAAGTCATAGAGAATACGCTGTTCGTGGTCATATAATTTGATATTCATATTCATATTCATATTCATTTATTCATTACTAGTGGATCGTCCCAGCTTCGCACGGGTAGCGTTGTTTTTTAAATATCTGAGGTTTCTTTCTTTAGTCACTGCTCAAGCATTGTGAAATTCAGCGCAATGTTTTCAATTTATTAAATTTATAGCACTCCCTAAACAGTGTAGTTTGGTGATTTTTAATGCGCTTTAATGAACGGTTCAGTATTTCCGTTTAATAGCAAATTTTGGAATAAAACGCTATGAAGTATTAATAACAATCTAAAAAATAAATCATTACGTGTTTGTAGGATGCAACTACTGGCGCCATCTAGTATGTTATATGTAAATTAGTAACGATTCGGTTTTGGTCACGGGCGCGATGGCTTATTTTATGTATAATTTCGGTGTTTCTCTACCGATTTCTATGATTCTTTTTTTATTGAATTGGTAATAATGTTACCTTTTTTAAATTAGGGATGAGTGAGAGGTTTACAAACGTAAGAGTAAACAAATATAATCAGAATGTTCCGAACTGCTAAGCTATCAGGAATTACACGTGTTATTGTGAGTCAACCGTAAAAGATAGACATAAACTGCTGAGGATTTTTTTTTGGATAATTTTATGAAGAATATTTCCGTCATACATGATTTTTATGTAAGTTTAACCATTAAGGCTGCACACGCGACGGAAGCTTAAAAAATGTAGTAACTTCTCCCGTTTTCCCAAAATTTCCCAAAATTCCCCTTTACTACTCTGCTGGAAAGTATACAAAAACCTGCCCAGGAGTATGGAGAATAATTGTACCAAGTTTCGTTAAAATCCGTCGAGTAGTTTTTGTTTCCATAAGGAACATACAAACCGACAGACAGACAGACAGACAGACAGACAGACAGACAGACAGACAGACAAAAATTTTACTGATTGCATTTTTGGCATCAGTATCGATCCCTAATCACCACCTGATAGTTATTTTGAAAATATATTTCATGTACAGAATTGACCTCTCTACAGATTTATTATAAGTATAGATAACAATATTACATCGTGTTTGAATTATAAAACTAACTTAATACTAACTTAAAAACTAAAAAATATTTACAATAAGTATCACAAAATTTTAATAAATAAATTTGATAAAAAAAATATTAAAAAAGAGAATATAAATTAAAATTTTGTTTGGAATAACATAAATGTCAATCACACAAATCTTAAAGTTAATAAATTTTTAAATGTCAATTTCAATAAAAAAATATTAAAATAGTGTGATAATATCCGTCAAAATCAATCTTATTTCATATAAAAACATACTACTAACATTATTCAAAAACTACTGATCTAACTCCTTCAAATCGTATAGACATTTGTTAATTAAATATTGTTTTAATTTTATTTTGAACACTTTTGGACATTGAATCAATCTTAATTCATTAGGAATTCTATTATAAATATTTACTGTCTGGTATTTAGGAGCATGTTCAACTACTTTGAGATGGGGAATACCAACAGTGTCCAAACGAAATTCTTTTCTCCTGCGTGACTCTCTATATAATGTTTGCTCCTCTGTTTCAATGCCACCTATTTTTTCCCTAAAGTTCGTTAAAAGGAGAAATACGTAGCGCAGGTACTGTTAGAATATTTAATTTTTTATAGTATTCCTTGCAGGATTCCATTTGCGACAATCTCAACATTATTCTTATAGCCCTTTTTTGTAATATAAATGCTTTTTTAATGTTATACATAAAACTGTTACCCCAATATTTAATGCTATATCTTAGTTTAGATTCAACTAATGAAAAATAAATCATTTTTAAATATTTAAGTTCAATGCTATCTCTGAGAGTTCGCAGAGCATAGCATGCTGAACTGAGTGTATTCTCTACAGCTGAAAGTTCGGCTTTCCAGTTTAAATTTGAGTCAATATAAACTCCCAGAAATTTCACTGAATTGACCATCTCAATACTAGCATTATTTAAAGATAATTTCACACTCTCTCTATTTCTTGCCGTTGTTTTAAAAAGCATCGCATAAGTTTTCGTTAAATTTAGTGTTAAATTATTATATTGAAACCAGCAATTGAATTCAAATAATGCAGCATTTGCCTTTGTTTCTAGTTCAGAAATAGTTTCAGCTGTAATAATAGAGGTTGTGTCATCAGCAAACATGACAATGTTGACTCCAGGCACTTGATTTTGAATATAATCGATCAAGTCGTTAATGAATATAAGAAAGATTATAGGGCCTAATATTGATCCTTGTGGAACCCCTCTTGTAATATTGACCACTTTAGATTTACAAATACTTAGGTTATTATTTTTCATATGTGTGATTTCAACGACTTGTTTTCTATTACTTAAATAAGAATGTAGGAGTTCCCTAAAAGCACCAGTAATTCCATAGTATTCCAATTTAAATTCTATTAAATCATGATCTAGCGTATCAAAAGCTGCTTTCAAATCTAGTAAGAGGGCTAATACTTTTGATCCATTATTTAAATTATGTAATAACATCATCCACTAACGTGTCAATGGCATCCTTTGTGCCTATATTTTTTTGATACCCAAACTGTCTTTTATTAATAATATTACATCTATTTAAATAATCAAGCATTCTACATTTTAATAATTTTTCATATATCTTAGATAATACAGGAAGAAGGGAGATAGGTCTTTAATTTGAAGGATCCATTTTAGACTTCTTCTTATGAATAGGCAATACACGAGCTATTTTTAGCTGATCGGGGAATACCCTCTGTCTGAAGCAGTTGTTAAAAAAATTCGTTAAAGGTATCGCAAGTAAGTCTAAATTATTTTTAAAAATTATAATTGGAATCTCATCATAACCACAGGAGTTCTTATTTTGCATACCCGTAATCAATTTATCTATCTCGTCAACAGTGACTTCATTTAATGTGATGTTTCCCCTAACTTCCTTGGTACAAGACACCATTATTTGCTTTGAAGTATTTTTGTTTAGTTCTGTTTGAGCTGCTGATTGACATAGAGATGCCTTTCCGTGGTTAAAATGCTCTGCAAAACACTCAACAATGTCTTCTGCTTTTGAAATAATTTTTCCATTTGTCTTTAAAATTAAATTAGAGTGATTATTTATATCTTTTTTTGTTCGGTTAACTAATTGCCAAATAATTTTTGAAGAATTTTTTGAATTAAGTAGCATCGATTGAGTAGTCATTTGCTTAGCATCACGTAAGACTCTTTTAAATATTTTTATGTATTTGATCTTATAGTCTTGTATCGTTGGATGTAACAAAGATTGGTTACAAGAGCATAAAATTCTTTTCATTTTACTTGCTATTCTTATACCATTAGTTATCCAGCTATTTTTCCGTTTTCTTTTTGAGATATTCATCCGTTTTTTTACTACTTTAAAACTGTTTTGGAATGATTTGCTCAGCTTAGTAAGAAAACCATTAACCCCCTGATTATTTAAATTACTTTTAAAAAGTTCCCTCCTAAAGTTTTTATTATTTTGGTCATTAAATACTCTACATTCTTTGAAAAACGGTTCTTCTTTATTGTCAATTTTAATGTTTATATTACAAAGTAATGCAGCATGTCCGTCAGCAATATTATTATGTATTATTTCACACGTTACTATATCCTCTTCTATTAAATTAGTTAAAACATTGTCTATACAAGATGCCGTGTTATTGCGGATAAAAGTTACGTCACAAGCTAATAATGATAGAAAATCTTTTTTCTTTTCGTTATCCTTAAGAAGATCAATATTGAAATCCCCACAAATTATTGATTTCTTTTCAAAAACTATATCCAATAAGGCCTCCAATTGATTCATGAATATGTGAATATCAGAGGTAGGAGTACGATAACAACAAAAAATATGTACATTACTGCCTAAATCCTTAACTCCGCTTATTTCAAAATAATCGCTCTTATATAATTTATCAGCGATTTTAGATTTTTCACAATTAATATTTTCATTCAAGGCCATAATCAGTGAGCCACCTCTTTTTTTATTAATTCTTTTATTACATGACACAACAGAATGATTAGTCATACTGAACAATGGAGCAGAAGTTTCGTTTAAAAAGTGTTCGCTAATACAAACATAATCTACCGGAGTCTCAACTGAGTCAATAAAAATTTCTATTTCATCTCTCTTATTATTAATTCCACAAACATTTTGATGCATTATCTGTATGGTTTTACCTAATATTTCCGGTTTATTAATCGAGAAAAAACTGGTCTAGTTTATTATTAAATTCATCGGTTTGTGTGCCTTGCGATATACAAATTTGAATAGTGTTATCGTGTATATTCTCTACATTAGATTGACTTGGTATATCAGTATTGTATTGAAGACAGATGTTGTAAGATAAATTATCAAAAATTTCAATTAGTGCATTCCTTGTAACGAAACCTGTCTTAAAGTTATAATAATATTTATTAAATGTCAAATTATAATTAGTATCAAAAACATAAGCATAATTAAAAGAATTCGCATCCATATATAATAAATTATTAAATAATTCTACTCTACAATTATACAAAGTGTTATATTCACCATATTTATATACAGGCAGGCAAATTATGAAGTTAGTATTATCAATTTCTGTTACAGTTTCTTTAATAAGAGTAACCAAGTTGATATATTCCTTAGTCTTATAAAAGTCATCTTCACCAATCATAATGACACAATAATCGTTTCTGTTTAAATTTATCGTCTTTTCTTTAATTCCTTGCAATAGTTGTTTAATGTTGGCGTTTGGTTTCCGATAATGAATATAATCAAATCTGTTACCGAAACAATTTTCCACGTCACTTATTGATTTATGAAAACTGGATAGAGTACTTATTAGGCATACTCGTATCTTAGGTTGAGCTTTTTCTAACGGTGGTTCTTCAATAATTGACGGTTGGATTGCCTTTGTGTTGTCAATATTTTCATCTGCCTGATTAGGATCATTGTTAGACTGTATACTGTAAGAGGTGTCATCAAATGGGCGAGCTTGGCCAATTTCATTCGTAACTGAATGAACAGTCTGTCGGGGTTTATTTTTATCATTTGTATTTATTATGCTGTCTCTTTTTGATTTCCCCCTATTGTTTATTTTGGGTGTTCTGTTGGGCGAACTGGTTTGTGATTGTGAGGTTAGTAGTTTCTTATAGGTCTCGCATTTCTTCTGTACCACATTTAATGTTTCCTTAAGCCTTGTGTTTTCTCCCAATAAATCATCAATCTGATTATCAGCGCTAATAAGTTTCTGTTGTAGTATGTTAATTTCGCTTTTTAGTTCCTTAATTTCTTCTGAATTTAAGAGCGAGCCAAGGTTTGGCAGACTATGCATGCTTTCATTGCTAGACGACGTAGTATCACTAGTGTCTAGTACACTACTTGACAAAAGAGAAAAGTTTTCACACGAGTTTGTTCTCTTTTTATTACGCAGCGTTACGTTATTAGTCTCAAAGCTGATATTATTTACACACTTTGAGCATTTCCATGTATTTCTATTTAGGATTATTTTGCTCATATACTTAGCCGTAGTGATGTTTAGACATTGGTAATGGAAGCATTGGAAGCAATTTACACATTTAATAATATCTTCCTTCCTCGTTATTTCCTTGCATACAATACACTTCATCTTTAATTCGTTTTTTGGCTCAGAAGTGAAAAACATATATATGATATAATTATTCCTTTGCATGCAACAATAAAACGATCGGTAATTTTAATCGATATTGGCATAAAAGACTAAAGTTGCCATCAACGCAGAAGAATGAAAACTTTATACGCATGTATACTGTATACTGACGGTTTGACGATTGATCAGTCAGTTGACTCGACTTCAAATCATGGTAATGTCACTTTCCAAGTTGTCTTGTCTTGTCACTGTCAGTCTGTTTTGTTTACTTTATCGTGCTTGAATTTAATCGGGTATTTATTTGAATTTCGTAATTTTCCCTTGATAATTGTATATATTATTCATTCAATGTCGATTTTTAAAATAACGGTTTATATTCTGCATACCTGATTAAGGGTTTTTTCAGGATCTTCCTCATTTCCAGCTTTAGATCTGAGTGTATACTGTGGATTTGTTGGTTAGTGCCATCGTTGTGTTATGATTCCAGGTTAGCAGACGCACCTTATTATACTTAATTTGAATTTAAAAATATACATAAGACTAGAGAGGTGTTTACATTTCAATGACCGAGAGTGAGATGATATGGGAACATTTGAACATTACTAGACATGCTAATGGCATACTTCATTCGCGCTAGTCACAATTTACCTAGTAACACATAGGTACGGGTCGGTGTATTTTACATACATACAATACGTATAATCACGCCGTTAGTTCCCATTGGGGTAGGCAGAGACTATCGATCGCCATTTAGTACGATCCTGGCAAACCTGTGGAGCTTCATTTACATTCATCAATCTTTTCATACGTGCTCTATTATTCTTCGCACTTCAGACGCCTGCCTTTTTAAGCACATTCTATATTTGATCTAAATATGTCCTTCGAGATCGTCCTCTACCAACATTACCTTCCACGTTGGCTCTATAAATCTCTTTCAACAACTCACAATCATCTATCCTCTCTATGTGCCCAAACCATCTTAACATACCTTTTTCTATCTTTTTTACAATACCAACTTTCATTTCTCACTCGATAACATAAGCTAACATTTCATTTTATTCTGAGGTACGTCATCTCTACTGCATTTACTCTGTTCTCATGCTTCTTCTGCCACACCAAACCTTCACTTCCATACAGAAGCGTAGGAACTATAACAGCATCATGTACTGCCATTCGGGTCTTTTCGGACACCGACTGCATAGACATTAGACTGCTTAGTGTTCCATTAATCGCATTACCTTTTTTCGCTCTTCTCTCGATATCTTCATCAAATTTTCCAACCCTAGTAAACCAACTTCCCAGATATACAAACTCTTTCACTTGTTCCACTTTCTTAGCATTAATCTCAATCACGCATTCGATTTCGATTCGATTCGATAAAAGTATCGCTGATTATAAAAAACATTACAAGAAATTAAAAAACAATTAAAAAGTGGTTAACAACGCAAGAAACCGTAAACATATCTAGTCAATAAGTAGACAAATCGCTTTGAATTAATATCATTAAATTTGTATCCTATTCCTACGATCATTCATTATTTACTTTTTAAATATATTTTTACCTGCAGTAGTTGCCGAACATTCGTATGGCATGATACCCAATTTACGACTTTTATTTTTTAAGCATCACTTAACTAGAAATATATGCTCAACATAGTAGACATCAACAATAAACATTTGCTGAAGATCGCAAAATGGCCACACAATTTATATAATTAAGAAATACCTGAGCAACAGCGTTCCATGCAGATCCTTTCGCCATGGTGGAGGGCACTCGGAAACCATCGTGGTCACGTGGGCTGGCGGCTCGATTCGATGATGTGTCGCGACTGTTACACTGTGATACTATTTTCCTAGAAAACAAATTGATCCTTTGTAAATAGGTATGACCGTTTATTATGAGAATCTTGAGGAGAAGTATTTGTCATATCTAAAACGGAAATGTGTGTGTAAAAGTGACTATATCCTCTTGAGGCAAATTTGCATATGTAAATTAGGTAGATAAAACTCAAAATCAAGATGACTTTTTGACCCGACTAATGCAACGTGTTATTCCTTCATCATTGTTGATACGTCCACGAACCTGTTTTGAAAATCAATAAATGAGTTCATAAACTACCAACCTTTCAGTGCTGTGTTCCCTGCTGAAAGAACGCAATGATCTCCAACGGTCGAGGTCATCCCTGCTATTGCCTATAGTTGACGATCGATTGCTCCTGTGACTGTCGCGTCTTTCTCTCTCCTTTGGCTTCATTGAAGCCAATGGGACAGTCTCCTGTGGCGGGCAACTGTCTTTTCTATGAACTTCTACCTTCTTGCCTCTGCTAGAGCTCCTGTAATACAGCAGGTCACAATGAGATTGAAGTAATATTAGAAACAATAAATTAATAATAATGTTGTTATGGATGTTTATATCTAGTTTTTTTTACTGTAGCCTGTACCACTGCTGCGCAAAGGCCTCCCCCTGATGAGTCCACACGTCCCGGCTATGTGCCACCTGCGGCCACCCCGGCAAAAACTTGTCGAGATCGTCCCGCAATCTCCGCCGCGGCCTGCCCCTACGCCGGTAAACTTCTTGTGGCACCAAGTCTGTGGCGATCTTCGCCCATCTGTCTGGATGCATATGACTAATGTGACCGGCCTAGTCATACCCACTTTAGCTTGGCGGTTGTACACCCACATCAGCGATGCCAGAAAAGCGCAGTGTGGTGTTCCTTACGCGATCACTTCTGCGAACACTAAGAATGCTGCGCTCCATTGCTCGCTGGCAAACCTTGAGTTTGGACTTCTGAAGTTCTTATTTTCAGTGACCAGGTCTGAGCGCCGTAGGTTAGGATAGACCGGATACACATGTCGATGAGCTTGCACTTGAGTGTTAGGGGGAGGTTACTTCAAGATATCATAATTTAAATATTTTCAAGCGTATGTGAACCTACACCAAAATGTTTCGATCCCATTGGCAATCGGTTCTGCGTACACTGTATTCCACCCATTATTACTTTATTTTTGAAAGACTGACCAATACCATTTCCCAGTGTCTGAAGTCCGCTATCTTGGAGCAGTAATAACATAACATAAACATAAGGCACAAAGATTTGGATTCTTACAATAGACTTCCAACCAAAGCATAACAGAGAAGTTTCACTATATATGTGTTTCACTGTGTCAAATCAGCAATCATGTGTTGAATATATATGATAGTTTGGATGTCAATATACCATTAATTTTATTATATATAGACATATTATACACAAGACTTGTATTATGGGATACTAACTCAACATGTATGTGGCTAAATATTGTTTTGATTAAGTACAATATAGATAAAATTCATTTTTGTTTTCCGGTTTTCAATCTACCTCACACAAAAATTGTTGTCAACAATTACTTATTTATAAGACACTTTAGTTTTATTGTATTAATTCTATTGTATTAGTTTTATTGTATTAAGCACAAATTTGTATTGTCTCCGAAAGCGTGGTCTCCCCTAACACAGGTTTTACAACTTAAAAGGGGAGTCCGATGTACCATTGTTAACTTTATGCTTAATAAAATTTATTGATTATTAATATATTTAATATTATATTATACACATATAAATAACACGACGACTATAAAACAATCATTATTACTCATCACATAAATGTTTCTCTCAGTGGGGATCGAACACGCAACCTCCCGACCAAGATGCTAGTCACCTATCCACTCGGCCACGGCTGTCGTCTATATATGTATTTATCGACAATGAAGAACACATTACAAAGAAAATCACATTTTGATGCTGCACTAAAAAAAACGGCTCTATATTCTGGCGGAGTATTCCAGTCTAGCAGACCAGTAATGACATTATGGTTCCTTATCTGGTGATTGAAGACCAGACTAGAAACAACTTAGAATTATATAAAAAAAATGCAATGCATTGTTGGGCCATAACAGGAATACAAGCTTCACAGGCACAAGAGGCAATCAGCATACAGGGCCAGCATTTACTTAAAAGACTTCAACATTCATTAGCATTGCTTATAGCCTAGGCCAGGAAAGCACAATACATTAATAACATGGAATGAATTCAACATAGTACATCTAAGATGCAAATATAAATATTACCTTTCAGTAGGATAAATCAACTGATTTATTATTTACTTTAATAACAGGGAGTGCGTCTCTAAGCTAGACTAGTATATAACATGAAAATATTATATACATTTAATCAGCTTTGCAAAAAGCTGTGATATTGCATTGATTCTCTTTACAAGTCACACTGGCAGAGTCAAACAAATTAATGGTAATCTTCACAAGAAACTGCCCAGGCATGTTCCACATATCATCTCTATCTAGACAGAGAAGGCACAATAGAGAGTTATAAAGCCAAACATTTATGCTGCATATAGCCAAAAGAATGGACGAGGCATTGTGTGTGTGGAGTAGAGGTCGCAAAAAGTGCAGATTATATTTACATTTTAAATAAAATAATTACACAAAAAAAAACTCATATTAACCTCTTATCTCGTCGCTTTGATCTTCCACTTCGCTTAGATTCCCGTGGCTCCTTCATGTCTGCTGATTTTACATTGTTGGAGATTGACATTAACTTCAAACTTTGTGTTGGTGAACTTCCTGGAGAATCACTTCTGTCCCCACATTTTTCAACTTCCTCTGTCCAATCCTGTAACATAACATTAATGGGGACTGAATAAAAGAATACTAATATCTGTAAAATTATATCAACAACAGACATAAGAATTTACTTACCAAATTAGTCATATCCATTAAATTAGAAGAATTGTTTGCTTTTGATTCAGAGTCAGAATCCTGTTTTTTATTCTCTTCAACCCTAGCATTATTATAACCATCTAAACCATTTTTAGGAGCTGAAAATTATAGAAATTTATATTGATCAGTTATTAAAGAAACAAATAAACAACTTATTTACTTAACACAACAAAAGAAGCAGCAGTACCAGTTTCATAATAGGGCTTTTGTAGATTATCATGATTAGCCACATTCCTGTTGTCAATTGAGTTAATCTCGTATAAATTTGTGTATGAGCTACTTGGTGTTGAATGTGTAGAATTCATCACTTCATAATTCTTCAAATATGCACCTATGAATTTTTCCCTATCAAAACTATCATTATCTTTTAGCCTTCCTCTTCCTCTAGAGGGCAATGTCTGAGACCAATTTGTAGTTTGATTATATTGAGGAGTTTGATTATAATTGTAATTTGAATTGTCACTACTATTGATGTTGTCAAAACTATGATGTCCAGATTGTTCAAGAAACTTCTTGCGCAGTCTTGGAGGTAAATTTTCAATATTAATGGAGTATCTTGGTCTTGGCGAGTCATTAGGGTATCCTGCAGAATTTCTTCTGCCAGAAGGTGGTTTCCCACCCCCTTGACGACTTGCTGTTGGTTCCATACTACGAGTGTCTCTATTACGATCAATGGAAGAATTTTCTTTCCTACATTTGGAGGGTGATACTGACCGTGGCTCTGATACTTGTCTGTAGTTTCTATTGTAATTTACATCACTATTAGAAACATCTTTACTATGAACATCCATGTATGATCTATCTCTTCTGGAAGGACCTCTATGATACCCTGTGTTATTACTTTGTTTATCTATCTTACTACCAGAGTTCCTCCTATTGTAAAATTGATTACTGCCATCACATCTTACTGAATACATTGGAGGTTTATCACCATCTAATTTGTCATCCGTGGCCCTGGCGACATATAACTTCTGCTCAGGTTTCTTATGGTCTCTGTTCCTATTTTGCGATCTTTCCTTGGTAATAGTATTATTTGAACCATGACTTTGGTCTCTACTTCTCGGCCCATTATTTACATCAAAAGAGTTCATTGTGGAGTTATTTTCATTGCTTGTACGCTGTAAGGGCCCACAGCCAGGCAAATACAACTTCTGGCTCACTTTTAATATTCTATTTTGATTGCAACCATCACCCTTAACCATAACCAATGCTACTCATCAATAAACAATAGTGAACAGCACTGTTGGTTGATAAACGCAATTCGCAGAATAGGAGATGGAAATATTATTTTAGGTTAATTTCCGCAGCAGTACATAACCGTGTTAATAAAATCGGCGACTAAATAGAAAAGGAATAACAATTCAATGTCACAATAATTAAATCTGAAGATAAACTTAACCATAAAATTAAACAAAACTTTAATACATTATAGCTTAAATATTGATTTAAATGGAGTTTAAAATCGACTAAGGGACACTGAAAAATTATTATTTCAAATCAAAGCTAGCATCGCAAACTCAACTCAGTTCAATAATATTTTTTTAAATGAACGAGACGAACGATTAATAAAAAGTAACACAAAAAGGAACGAAACGAATTTCGTTTTGAAGTTCGTTCAATCGTAGATTCTTCATACTTTACACATCCATGTCCATCCTGTCCATGCCGTAAGGCCGTAACATAATGTTCAATGAGAGGTAATGAGAGGTTTTCTTTTTGAGCAATAAAAAAACAACATAGTTTCCTAGAGCTCTGTAGATGGCGTTGATGTAACTACGTTACTTACCACACAATTTCGCCACACAATAATTTCGCCAATGTCAACGTTAAAAACATGTGTAACAGCACCATAGAGTAACTTTTTGGCGAGTAAAAACAACAAAAAGAATGTTAAATATAAGTACCGTCTTTGTTTATTTACTTTTGAGCTATCTTGGCTTCTACTGATGTTAATTTAGACTTTCAAATCAGAACGTTTTTATGTACGTTCCGTTTTACGATATCATTACATCCAAGTGTGAAAAACGGTGTTACGTTCCGTTCGTACCAGTAACATAGCAAGTCTGGCGCCATCTATCCTGAGAACAGGGAATAAGAAAAAAAGAAAAAAAGGAAAACCTCCCATAACAATACATATTTTTTTATACCTAACATTAGGTTAACAATATCCAAGTACACTAAGTAGAGGTTGGTGACACATCATATGAGCACTATTTGGTAAGTACTTGGCCACGACCATCCAAGCTTTGATGTATAAAGTATAAACATTTCAGTTTTACTTTTACTTCTTGCCATTTTGTATGGACTTAAATACATCACACCCACCCAGCCCATACATGTACCCTCCAAGCTCGAGGGGCTCCAGCCTGCCCTAAATACGATGATCTGGCTAGTCTACCACGCTGGCCTAATATGGGTTGGCAAACTAACGACTACTAGTACTACCATAATATGGATAAGTAGATAGATATTGTAACATGGATAGACGGTTCAATGAAGAATACAATTATCTTATTTTTTCGGATAATCAGGTGTTTCAACCCAACAATGTCCTTCCATACTATGTTGATTTTACCGAAGAACACAATAAGTAATCTCACTCAATAATTTCTAAACTATACAATATATTTAACCGATATCTTTACCTATTTACTCAGGCATCCCCATACCCACATATTCATTCAACTGAAGCTGGTCTCTTCACCCAACTTTTCGCCCCACGGGGAAGCAAGTCGTGATGATTGGCGAGCTACATCGCCGCCACATCCATACATACATATACTCCTGTCTTACACATGCACTCGAATCCTCATAAAAAGACACCAAGGCACTGTTGACTCCCCAAACTGAACTTGGATAACACTTTCTTACAACCCTATCAAAATCAAACTCCTTCTCTAAATTAATGAAGCAGCTATAAACCTTTTGGTTTTTGACTAAGAAAATTTCGGTGATGCTCCTTAGAGAGAATATTTGATCCATACAGACACCACATTATTTGTTTTATAATATAAACGCTGGCAGGATAAATTGTCCACCTAGCTAGTAGCAAAAGCCACGTTTCACTAGATAAAGGTCTTAATTAATATCAAATTTAATTAATACCCTCACCCTTGGCCATGCATCCATCAACATGGCAGACCTTGGTGGATTTATTAGTAATTTGATTTTCTAGTAATATTTTGAAGATTAAAATGACATGTAGGAAAAGTATGATGGATGACATGGATGTAAATGAAGCTGAGTGGTTTGCGTTACGATAAGGGGCTCTGCCTACCCTAATGGGAACTAACGGGGCGTGGCTTGAGTGTATATATTATATATTTGTATATATGTATAAATACATATATACTGACGCTATTAGTTCCCATTGGGGTAGGCAGAGACTATTGATCACCACTTCGTACGATCCTGACAAACCTCTCTAGCTTCGTTTACATCCATCAATCTTTTCATACATGCTCTTTTATTCTTCATACTTCATATATACTCGAAGGACATTATTTTCTTATCATGTACAGGTAGGTAAGTTACATAACACTTACCCTTAGTATATATGTACTTTTATAAAAAAATATATTTTTATTATATTATTTTCCTAATAAATAAATATAACAAATAAATAAAATGTGTATCAATAACTCTGTAGTGTCGGCTTAGAATAGCACTACCCCATTTCTTTCGGTGGGTGTACGTAAGAGATTACGAGAGAGATTTTTGGGCGATGCGCTTGGAGACCCATCACCAACAACCTTTATTTTACCATCTTCTCCCCACTAAACTTTCCAAAAGTGGCTCAGCAATTTTTATTCATTAGCTCTGGCTACCCCATCTAGGGATTTATAGCCGTGAGTATGTGTATGTATGTATATAAAATGTATGTCTCGTATTTTATTTCTTGTAACATTCATTCAGAAATGACAGTTTTAGAAAGTTGTCTTGTCTATTGGCGTAGTCCGCTCGCGTCATCTTGATACTTAAAATTAAAGTTATTCATACCAGTATATCTGCTTTCTCAAACATCAAGATTGCTATATCTTACTATGTTTTCAACTTGCAATGGGTTCTGAACCCGTGGGTGACGTTTAATCCACAAATGTGATAATTTTACGCTATGGATTAATAAATTATATTGTACAGTTGTATAGTGTTAAGATTAATCTTCTGCTAAACCGTATATATATTTATATAAAGTTTCCTATATCAGTTTTTATGTAACTTACCTACTGTACATGATAAGAAAATAATGTCCTTCGAGTATTTGCCCGTGGCTGAGGATGAAAATGAAGAGCCAATTGAGCTGCCTATCGAAGAAGATGGAACTTTAATGTTAACAACGGTATCGGCACAATTTCCGGGATGTTGTGGTCTCAAATATCGCCACCCAGAGACCAAGAATATTCGAGGCATCAGGTTAAGAGATGGTAGATTGTACCCACCTCCCGAAGGTTGGGGCAATCAGCTCTATGTTTGCAGCTTTCCTAAGGAAAATAAACGGAAATCAGGTGATAGCTCCGAAACTGCCAGCACGAAAAATAAAAGAAATGACAATCTTTGTTCTGATTTGATAGTTTTGGGCTTACCGTGGAAGGCAACTGAACAAACTGTTAGAGAATATTTTGAAAAGTTTGGGGAAGTGTTAATGGCACAATTGAAAAGAGACCCTAAAACTGGTATGTCCAAAGGATTTGCTTTCATTCGGTTTTCTACCTATGCCTCGCAAATGCGTGTATTGGCTCAACGGCACATGATTGATGGACGATGGTGTGATGTTCGAATACCTAATTCTAAAGAAGGTTCTGTGACCACAATGCCTTGCAAAGTATTTGTTGGTCGCTGCACTGAAGAGCTTACAGCAAATGATTTGAGAGAATATTTTTCGCAATTTGGTGAAGTGACTGATGTTTTCATCCCAAAGCCATTTAGAGCTTTTAGTTTCATTACATTTTTGGATCCTGAAGTAGCGCAAAGCCTCTGTGGCCAGGATCATATAATTAAAGGTGTCTCTGTTAATGTGTCAAATGCTTCCCCAAAACAAAACAAAAGTGGCTCCAACCAACGCAATTTAGTAAATAGAAGCTATGATGAAGGTCACCCTCATGCTGGATCTAACAATAATTCGTGGAGTAGTCGCTCAATGGACATGGTAAATATGCAAGCACTTGGAATTTCTGGACAACATGGGCAGAGTGCAGTAGCTGGCGGTGGAGGACAAGCACAGGGAGGTAACATGCCATTGGGAATGGGTGGTTTGCCAGTAAACCAAGCTCTTGTGGCTGCAGCATTGAACCAAGCTGCTGGTTGGGGATTAATCAATAACATCCCATCAGGGGGTTCTGAGCAGGGAGCTTTCGCAGGCCCTGCTTCGTCAGCGCCACCTGCTCCACCCAACTTTCTATCTTGGATGCAACAAGGCAATTCAGCACAAGGACCATCTAGTCAATGGGGGCAGAGACATCAGTCCCAAGGTCATTCCGTTTGATCCTATGTTTGATTCATCAAGCTCAGAATCATCTCTGTGATTGTAGCAACAAATAGATAATTTTCAGTGGGTTTTTATCTAGTTGTGTGTTGTGCAGACAGCAGAGTAATTTAATATCATAGTTTGCTACTAATGTTATAATTTATTATTGAATTTTGCTTGTGTTTTGTTGATTTCTTGGATACATAAAATGTAAAAATAGTGTTACAGGTCAGAAATATATCAATTATGCTTGGATAATCTTGTTAGCCTCCATGTGTGTTTGGCATTAGATAACATTTGTTTTTTTATCAAATAGCATGTTCAGAAAATGATCATTGTTGCTTAAGTAACTAACCATAATTGATGTGAGCCCAGAGTGTCCGTTAAACTATGCCTTCTCATGTACCAATATTATTGGAAACTATTTTAACCTAATTCATAATTTGCCTCCTCCCTTGCAGTGTTATCTGTACTTGTTAATCATCTTTAATATCTATTATTTACTAATAGATATCGGCATACTTTTCCAAATATTTTATCAACATTTAAGAAATAACACATTTATTTGTTTGAACTTTATAAAATTTCAAACTAGCCCTTTAGTTTTATTGTTGAAATAGATTAATTATAACATTTTTTGCCATATGGCTAGATATTTGACACTTGTTTTACAATACAGTACTTTACAATTTCATTATCTACTTTACACTTTTTAATCATTGACAAATATACAAATTTGAGTGTAAACACCTTCCAATAAAATGTATCTCTTAATTAATTGTATTGTTTATGAATGTATTATAGCATGATTTTCATTTAATTTAATAATAACACCCATTGACTTAAATCTGGGACACATAAATTTTTATTAAAACTGTACATTTAATTTTCACAGAAGCCTATGAATGTAATGATTAGTGAAAGATACTTATATACATATATTAAAAATAATTATATTGATTGTTATCAATTGTTTATGATACAATGTTAAAGTTTATAAATTATTAAGACTCATTCATCAGAGTGTGTAAAAACAAAATATATGAAAGTCAGAGTATATCTATTTTGAAAATAATTAGTTTCATCTATCATATCTTTGATATAATGTTTTTTTTTATTATGGAGAGATAGGAATAAGCACCAACATATGGACATATGTAAATAGAAATAGAACAAAGCATAGTGATGTTTGTACAAAATTCAAGACTGTATCAATACTTGTCCAGATTATATAATAAAATAAGAGCTGGTCTTACTTTGTGGTAGTATATGGTTCCATGTGATAAATGATAGATTTGGCACAGTTTATTATTTGATTATAATATGAGGAATGTAAGTCACATATAGATAATGTGTTAAGCCGGTTCAGACTGCCATTGTTATAAACACTTGGATTCATAAACATTATATAAAATTGCTAACTATGGTTAGTTGAATGTTACGAGCCTATATGGTTTTAATAACAAGAGCACATTGTTCATTACTGTTTAGCACGTAGACTTAGCTCAATTTTATCAGGCAGCACACACCATTTCATCAGTTCATTTATTCATACTGGGCTGATTTGATCTTGTGTCTATTACTAAAACACAGTTTAACTGAACATCTTTAAATCTTAGTCCCAAAAAAGTCGCCATATTTGGCAAGATTTTGAACCCATTTTAATATGGTTGATACATTAATTCTTTTATTTATAATAAATTTTAATATAATTGGTATTGGAATGATAAAATGTAATCTGTAATATTTTATTGTGCTTTATTAACTTATGGCTGTTTGTTGTTTTGGTTCTAATTTATGTTTGTGTTTAAAACAATTGTGTGTTGATTTGTTTTAGAGATGCCTATATATTACACGATAAGCTGTACCTCGCTTCGTAAAGTCAATTTGTGGGGCAAAAATATGGATATCCCTTAAGTGTGCAATCAACCAGTACAGTCGGCAAAATTATTATGTTTTTCCCGATAATTAAATAACTAAGGAAATAAATATATTTCGGGTTTTTTATATTAAATGTATTCTATAAAAATTGCAGAATTAATAATAAATCTTTTTTAAATATACTAAAAATCTTGAATATTAGTATTTCTACACACATAGTGAATGGTAATTTAATGCCGGCTGTGTGTACATATTTTTTATTATTAATATCATTTTATATAGGAAAATATTTTCCCCACTTCAAAGCATACCTAATGCTTTGTATATAGCAACTCTATTAACAATTGACACTGAAGCAGAAGTATATATATATATTATAAATTAGAGTGTATTGTATAATCGTGTTGCCCATAAATCGCCTTGTACTTATGTATGTCATCTATTATGTTATTTGGTTAATCATGATTGGACAGCATCGGAAGCCGTTAGTATGGGCTAGTGAATGTTTTTAGACATGCTATCTTTATTAACTTCTTGTGTGTAATATAGATGTCGCACACTATTTATGAAATTTTTAGTATTTATAAACTGATATGACATTGTAAAATACATAATATATATTTTTATATCTATAATTATCTGATTCAATGTGACGACGTAAAAAAACATGAGTTTTTGCAAATCTGCCTTTTGCTGTACATTATAGACAAATATGAAAAAATGTAAGAAACTAGTTCTTTAACTTAACGTTATCTAATATATTTGAATACCTCAATGAATATAAGATATTGAATGTCGATAGATTGTTATTACAACAGAACTCATGTTTCCAACGAGCATATAAAAATGAAATAAACGAAACGTTGAGACAATAAAGTAATCGCCGATGTTGGGTAGTTTTTAGAGACTGAATGAATCTACTTGCAAACCTCATAATAACAAACAATACAATTACCTGAAACCTCACTGAATTAGTAATGCAATATGAACTATTGTTGAATGTTAGATACCGTAATTAGAACATACCAAATAATACTTGTGACGTGTCTTGTGAAAGATGAATGCTTATGTTTGCCATATTGCGGTTTGCGTGACCAATTCAACTGTTATGTGTTATCAAATGAAAGTCAATGTTATGGTGAGTGGGATATGTTTCTGTAACTATGTAAAGGCAAGTGGATAAAGTACGCGGGTTTTTCTAACACTATCGTGACCTGGTAATATTTCATAATTAAAAGGCAATATATATAAATACCTCGAAGATAGCTGCTTCCAATGGTTGCATTAACATGTTTTATGCTGTTCCGTAATGAAGAACTAAATAAATTTATACATTTTACATTGTAATTGAGTGTGAATATCGATTTGATTCATCAAATAAAAAATATTTGGCGTTTATTTGGTGTTTTATTTTTAACCATGAAGAGATAGATAAATGTATATGAACCTCGATAAGATTGTCAGGATGGTACAAAGTGGCGATCGATAGTCTCTCCCCAATAGGGTCTAATGGCATGAGTATGTATATTTATTTTAACCGATACAGAGATAGCTTGAAATGCTTTGTGTCAATTCGTCGCTAAATTAGGTAGAATGGTAAGCTCAAGAGTAATAATAAGGCTTACCCACACGTAGTCACCACTCCAGAACCTTCGTGGCCATTGATTTTATAAGCAATGTGCTCATTGCCACTTTAAATTATGCAACTCTTCGGTCCATTCAGTTTTCCGGTTCTACAGGACATATCTCCAGTATGAAAGCCATAGAAATTGCCTGCGATAATGTCAGCCTAACATCATCATCTACTTTTGTAGTTTAACTGTAATGCCCTCCTTCTAGACCTCCAACAAGGTGGCCCGACGAATTTATCGAAATCACGGGAGCTTTTATATGAGGGTAGCGCAGGACCAGTCGTGCAAATATTTAGGGAGGCCTATGTTCAGCAGTGGATGTCTATTGGCTGAATGATGATGATTATGATGGGCGCTGAAGTTGGAGATCTTCTAAAAGTGGCTGAGGAATTGATAATTCCGAGGCTCTGTATACCCCTTTTTGGGATCCATAGCCGTCGGTTTATTAATGTATATTTTTACATTCTAATATTTAAAATAAATAAGCTGTGTCGTGTCGGTTTAAAATAGCCCTAACCACCCATTCAAAATTCAAAATGTGTCAACCAAAAATGTGTCAAAGGATTGCATCGTGATTTATCATACATACATACATATACTCACGGCTATAAATCCCAGGAAGGGGTAGCCAGAGCTGAAGAATTAGAAATTCCTCAGCCACTTTTGGAAATTTGAGTGGGGAAAAGATAGTAAAAATAAAGGTTGTTGGTGATGGGTCTCCAACCGCATCGCCCAAAAATCCCTTAATAGCCCCATACCGTTAGTTGCCTCTTACGTACACCCACCGGAAGAAATGGGGTAGTGCTATTCTAAACCGACACTACACGGCAAGCATGATTTATCATAAAGCTACATATTAGGTGGTCTTGGTCTCCTGTACATTAACGGCTACCTGAGCAATTGGTTTAATGCTCGTCATCGTCGAGTCGATTTGACTTTGCTTAAATCAAATCGGGTTCATCAATTTGTCATGCCTATCGTAAGTTCTAACTTAGCCAAACGCATCGGGAGTTTTGCATATGCTCACATTTACAATAAAGCAGTTAAGAAGTGTAGTATTAAAAAAGAAGACTCCTTAGTTATACTAAAATCTAAGTTGACGCGATGGTTAAGTTCTATGGATTACGAGAGTACAGAGTCAATAATAACAATTTAACATGATAAATTATACAACATTTATTAATAAACAATAATATCACAAAATTATATATATGCCTCAAAAATTTATGTAGGTCGTAGGTGTTTTCTTACCGTATTTATGAATATTTATAACACCCTCACTAACACACTAACAACGACTACGTTTTTATTTTATTTTTATTACTAATATTAAATTTGATTCTTTTATTTTTATATTATATATATGCACATGTAGGTATGTGTGTGTACCTTCTTCTTGTAGTGTTAATTTAATTTTATTGTTATTACTTATTTAAATTTGAAGCGCATACTCTATTATAATAAGATATTTAATTGGTTTCCCAAGATACAGGCTGTGCCTAGTTTGGGAACCCCTGTTAATGGACAAAGCTGTATTTCTTTTAATAAATGTATTTTTACTTACTTTTTTACTTACTTTAATGATTGCCTATAATTTTAACAGCTCAAAGAGTACCTATAAAGAATGAACGATTTGTGGGTGTGTACCTTTGCCGCAACCTAAGCTCTGTTAATAAACTAATATGTCATTCATTTCATTACCGTCAACTCGATTCTTGTCATACATATTTTGAGATATTTATTACTTTTTACAATACTTTTAAATTTTACTTTCATATTGAATAATTTTGACCTTTATGATGACTTTTTATTAATTTAGCTTACAGTATTTATACATATGTGTATATAATTGTATGTGCTTATACATACAATTAATTAGAAAATCTTCAAATGCTGCAATCCAACCAATTAATCTTAAACCAAACTAGTAATGTAATAACCGAATGAGTTAACAACTACAACCTACAATTATTAGTGATGTGCCCGCAGAGAACAAATCCACCAGGGCCAATGGCACCCTCTAGTGAAAATAAATCTAAGAAAACTCCTTCAACGGCTTTCTACAAAAGTTCTGCTTTAGCCAAGAAAGAAGTGATAACAGTTTACAGCAGGACCCCTGACGAGGAGCACCATTATGATCCTTGCTTAAATGATCAAACCTACACAGGAGACGTTAATGTCTTGTTAATCGTGTATGTATACCATTCACTCGACTTTCTTGTCAATATACCTACACATTTAGGGGCTCAAAGGTTTTAGGGCCACTACTATCTCAACTTTTACGGCTACCGCGGCTCAACGGCTTTTACTATTGATGCACTTTTACAACGGCTAGTACTAGCAATGACATAAATAGCTATGATATTTTTAAATCATGTGCCGAGATAGCAATGAGGAGCCGTTTAATACTATCATACAGAGGACGTAATAAAGATACCTTTTTTACCAAATCGAAATGTGTATCAATTTATTGTTATTTTAACAATTTATTTCTATATTTTATATCGCCTACCGATAATCACGGCTCTAAATCTCAAGCTCGGACGTACACATAATATTGTTAAAATGAAATTATTCGATACAATTTTAATAATGTCATGTTAAGAGAACTAATAAATAAAGGAAAGAAAATTTTCGACACCGGCGGGGATCGAACCCACGACCTCCACATTTGCGTTCTATCTGTAAAGGTAGACAGTAAGTGGCCTTCCAAATTTGTAAAAAATACGAACTGGACACTTTAGCTCAATTGGCAGAGCGGCGGGGGCGTATACCCGGAGGTCGTGGGTTCGATCACCAATAAATAAATTTGTACTCTCCGGCACAGTATAGGATCGGTACGATAGTTTTAATCTTTAATTATATCCTAATATGAAATTTACCCAATGCAGTGACACTGGGCACCTTCTTCAATGCTGCCAATATACAGAAGACATGAAAGAAGTGGCGGTAGGTCTTACTTCAGGGCAAATACTGCTGTATGACTGTAGCAGTGGTGCTTGTACACATAAGTTGGTGGACGACGAGTGTAGGAAGTATCCAGGACCGGTAACTTCGATTAGACACAGGTCTGTCAGCACAGCCCATCCTGTAACAAACACATTTCTAGCCTCATGTTAGTATAACTTCGTACATAATTAAGCAAAATTCATATTTTCATGTATTATATTATGCAATATCAGTTTTAACTAACCTTAAGATTTATGCCTATTCTACATTTCTTGATTAAGGCTGCAAATTCATTTTCCCGTACGCAGAAGTAAAAAAACTTTTGTTTTTAGATATCAACGGATGTATTAAGTGCTGGAAATACAAGTATGATTCTTGTTTGTATACAATTCGAGAGAAGCGGCAGGCGTTGGGATTAGGCTATCATCCCACATTTTCCAAGTTTATCACCTACGGCAGTGATTCAAAACTAAACATGTATGATGAGGAGGCGCAAACACTAGAGAGATCTTTCTATTCAAGGTGAGGCTCTTTATCCTCATATATTGCTCAGAGGCACACCATCGAAGTTAGGAGTCTTACGACCGATTTCTGAATTGAGTATTCATTTTGAGAACAACTTAAGTATAGTTCTGTCGCATTGAAATCTTAACAACTGAATGAGACAGAACGATACTTAAGTCGTTCTCAGCTCGAATACTCATAATCAGAAATCGGGCGTTACTTACGTTGCCCAGTTGACGGTGACCAGCTACTGGGTACGGAGGTCGCGGGTGCAAATACTACTGAAGCCAACATTTTATGATGAGCATTAATGATTCATTTTTAGTATATACATACATACACTCAAGGCTTTAAATCCCTAGAAGGGGTAACCAGAGCTACAGGCTAAGGAATTCCTTAGCCACTTTTGTAGACACTTAGGAACTTGAGTTAGGAATAGTTTGTGATGAGGGATTGGGATGTGAAGATTGGTCACCAAACGCATCGCCCAAAAATCACTAAAAAGCCCCTATACCCATAGATGTCCTAAAAAAAGTTAGATAGGTTATTTACAAGGAAACTGGCGCATACGAGTGGCACGGATTGCGGCAGATGTACGCACACCACTCGAAATATATCCAAACAACACAACAAGAAATACATTTGAAATGTATGCGAGATAGCAATCTTATAGCAAGCGATTAAAAGAGATAAACATATTTTCTCTGTACCCACGTGAAATATGACAATGACACTAAGACGACCGTTTGACAAAGAATAATTTAGATCTATACACACGATAGACCTAATTTATTATAAACTAGTGGATCGGCCTAGCTTCGCACGGGTAGCGTAGTTTTAAAAATATCTGAGGTTTCTTCAATCACTGCTCGACCTTTGTGAAATTTAGCGCAACTTATAGCACTCCTGAATATTTTAACTTTGTGATTGTGAAAGCGCTTTAATGAACGGTTCAGTATCTCTGAAAATAAACCCATGCAAACAATCAGAGTTACAAACTTTGCATTCATCATACATATACTCGCGGCTATCTTTTGCCCGCGCAACCATTACTAAAAAATAATCCTTTTAGCATGATTCAGTATTCACGTGCGACGACAGGACGCGATGGCTTATTTCATGTATAAGTTTGGTGTTTGGCCTTCCAAATTTGTAAAAATACGAACTTGACACTTTAGCTCAATTGGCAGAGCGGCGGGGGCGTATACCCGGAGGTCGTGGGTTCGATCACCAATAAATAAATTTGTACTCTCCGGCACAGTATAGGATCGGTACGATAGTTTTAATCTTTAATTATATCCTAATATGAAATTTACCCAATGCAGTGACACTGGGCACCTTCTTCAATGCTGCCAATATACAGAAGACATGAAAGAAGTGGCGGTAGGTCTTACTTCAGGGCAAATACTGCTGTAGCGTAGTTTTAAAAATATCTGAGGTTTCTTCAATCACTGCTCAACCTTTGTGAAATTTAGCGCAACTTATAACAATTTAGCACTCCTGAATATTTTAACTTTGTGATTGTGAAAGCGCTTTAATGAACGGTTCATTATCTCCGAAAATAAACCCATGCAAACAAACAATCAGAGTTATAAACTTTGCATTCATCATACATATACTCGCGGCTATCTTTTGCCCGCGCAACCATTACTAAAAAATAATCCTTATAGCATGATTCAGTATTCACGTGCGACGACAGGACGCGATGGCTTATTTCATGTATAAGTTTGGTGTTTCTATATCGATTTCTTTGATTCTTTTTTTATTGAATAGGTAATAATGTAAACTTTTTTAAATGACCGATGAATGAGAGAACTATAAACTTAAGAGTAAACAAATATAATCAGGATGCTCCGAACTGCTAAGCTACCAGGAGTTACACGTGTTATTGTGAGTCAACCATAAAATATAGACATATGCTGTTCAAGGATATGTTTTAGACAATTTTATGTAGAATATTTCCGTCATGCATGATTTATATGTAACTATAACCATTAATGCTGCACACGCGACGGAAGCTTAAAAATGGAGTAACTTCCCCCGTTTTCCCAAAATTCTCCTTCACTACTCTGCTGAAAACTACACTATAACCTGCCCAGGAGTATGAAGAATAATTCTATCAAGTTTCGTTAAAATCCGTCGGGTAGTTTTTGTTTCCATAAGGAACATACAAAGCGACAGATAGTCAGACAATTTTTTTATTACATTGCATTTTGCATTGGATTGCATTTTTGGCATCAGTATCGATCACTAATCACCCCTGACAGTTATTTTGAAAATATATTTAATGTACAGAATTGACCTTTCTTCAGATTTATTATAAGTATAGATATAGATTATAATTAAAACGTTGTAAATTTATTATACTAACGAATGATAAGTAATCCCATCATTTTAGTAGTTTTTCTACTATAGTTTGTGCAAAATCTCATCACTCACGACGGCATTCTCGTTTTCGGCATTTTTTTGATAAGCAAACACGCCAAATCAGGTGAATGATTTCTGAACCTTTACTTTGAAGTAGCACTTACCATAAAATATTTAATAATTTTCTGACTTGATTTCATCTGGAGCGGTGAGCCAGGATCTGTCGGTGCCGTATAATCAAAATTAGTGAGGAAATTATATCACTGATATTTAAAATAATATGTTATGTTTTATCATTATGTGGCAATTATAATCTGCACTAACTAGCACGAACGACCTTTTAACTAGATTACGCGTGGTTTCAAATTGAAACACCTACCTCTTTGGCATTTACATAGCATCGTATACTTTTATCTCATTCTAACCGAGAGAGTAACGATAAAATTGCGTTCGTGCTAGGCTTTCTGCCCGGCTAGTACGAGCGGTGTTTAAACTAGTTATCGCGTGGGATAAAGCAGCCATCTCTTACGCACTTACTCAGTATCGTATACTGCCATCTCATTCTAACCGTTATCGTGTCGATAAAATAGCGCTCGTGCTTGCCCTTCTGGTGTTAATATCCAATTTATTTATACCAACATTATGCCAGTACAGTAATGTTATGCGTGAAAGCGGAGGTTTTCACGGGCGAACGTACAAGTATAAATAAAAATAGCCAGGATGATTTCCTCATGATCAATTCAACTCAAACGTTAACTTGACGGACTATCACTGTTGGTGTCTCAAGTTTTTCCTTATAAGACATTTAAATATATTGTAGATAAGACGATATACTACTAGGGCTTATTAAAATTTTAGCATGACAACCGTTGTATTGAACCTTTTCACCAAGGCCTTTGATCGACCAGTAGGAAAGCTGCGCTCAAAGTAACCCTGTCTATCTGGCTCTCATTTCAGCGGGAACAAAGCGGTAGTGGACGGCCATCAATCTCGAATCTACGGGTGCGCGTTCCACCCACAATCGCACCACGAGCTGGTGTCGGGCGGCTGGGACGACTACATCATGTGCTGGGACGACCGCATCCCCTTCGCCACGCGCATGATCAGCGGCGTGCACATTTGCGGGGAGGGACTGGATTTCGATAAGCAGGGGAAACAGGTAGAACTGTTTGTCGGACGCATGCGGCTATGTTGAACTGTCAGATTGACAGCTGTCACGTGCTTATGTCCAAGAAGAAAGAACTTTTTTGGTTTTTCTTTAATGTCCAGTTTGATGTAGCTGTGTTTACCTCAATTTGTAATTGCAAGTATAATGACTTTAAACATTAAATTATTAGTTTAATGAAAAGCCATTGATCTATACCAAAAGTAGGGTATTGTAGCAAAAAGAGAAATAAGTGCCATTTACACGCAGCAGTTAAATGATCTTACATTCCAGATACTAAGCTGTGCTTGGCAAGAGGAAAACTGTATACAGATATGGGATTACGCGTCTTGTAAATTAATAGAAACGATTACACCAGATACCGACCCTTCAAAGCTGTATTGCGGAAAACTTGTACCTAAGACCAGTCTGATGGTTTGTGGCGGTTACGAAGACAATCTTTTGCGATT